>OZ020189.1:152735634-152891577 GCA_963971165.1 Philopedon plagiatum | reverse complement strand
AATCAAACCCAATCAAACCCAATCAAACCCAATCAAAACTGAGCAAAACCAAGCCCATCCGCTAGCGGATAAAAACTGAGCAAAACCAAGCCCATCCGCTAGCGGATAAAAACTGAGCAAAACCAAGCCCATCCGCTAGCGGATAAAAACTGAGCAAAACCAAGCCCATCCGCTAGCGGATAAAAACTGAGCAAAACCAAGCCCATCCGCTAGCGGATAAAAACTGAGCAAAACCAAGCCCATCCGCTAGCGGATAAAAACTGAGCAAAACCAAGCCCATCCGCTAGCGGATAAAAACTGAGCAAAACCAAGCCCATCCGCTAGCGGATAAAAAACTGAGCAAAACCAAGCCCATCCGCTAGCGGATAAAAACTGAGCAAAACCAAGCCCATCCGCTAGCGGATAAAAACTGAGCAAAACCAAGCCCATCCGCTAGCGGATAAAAACTGAGCAAAACCAAGCCCATCCGCTAGCGGATAAAAACTGAGCAAAACAAGCCCATCCGCTAGCGGATAAAAACTGAGCAAAACCAAGCCCATCCGCTAGCGGATAAAAACTGAGCAAAACCAAGCCCATCCGCTAGCGGATAAAAACTGAGCAAAACCAAGCCCATCCGCTAGCGGATAAAAACTGAGCAAAACCAAGCCCATCCGCTAGCGGATAAAAACTGAGCAAAACCAAGCCCATCCGCTAGCGGATAAAAACTGAGCAAAACCAAGCCCATCCGCTAGCGGATAAAAACTGAGCAAAACCAAGCCCATCCGCTAGCGGATAAAAACTGAGCAAAACCAAGCCCATCCGCTAGCGGATAAAAACTGAGCAAAACCAAGCCCATCCGCTAGCGGATAAAAACTGAGCAAAACCAAGCCCATCCGCTAGCGGATAAAAACTGAGCAAAACCAAGCCCATCCGCTAGCGGATAAAAACTGAGCAAAACCAAGCCCATCCGCTAGCGGATAAAAACTGAGCAAAACCAAGCCCATCCGCTAGCGGATAAAAACTGAGCAAAACCAAGCCCATCCGCTAGCGGATAAAAACTGAGCAAACCAAGCCCATCCGCTAGCGGATAAAAACTGAGCAAAACCAAGCCCATCCGCTAGCGGATAAAAACTGAGCAAAACCAAGCCCATCCGCTAGCGGATAAAAACTGAGCAAAACCAAGCCCATCCGCCTAGCGGATAAAAACTGAGCAAAACCAAGCCCATCCGCTAGCGGATAAAAACTGAGCAAAACCAAGCCCATCCGCTAGCGGATAAAAACTGAGCAAAACCAAGCCCATCCGCTAGCGGATAAAAACTGAGCAAAACCAAGCCCATCCGCTAGCGGATAAAAACTGAGCAAAACCAAGCCCATCCGCTAGCGGATAAAAACTGAGCAAAACCAAGCCCATCCGCTAGCGGATAAAAACTGAGCAAAACCAAGCCCATCCGCTAGCGGATAAAAACTGAGCAAAACCAAGCCCATCCGCTAGCGGATAAAAACTGAGCAAAACCAAGCCCATCCGCTAGCGGATAAAAACTGAGCAAAACCGAACCTAACCGGTACCGAGCAAGATTTTTCCACTTACAGATTGTCCTCAAATTGAGCATCCTTGTCAATTTCATAGCGGAGAAAACGAAATACCCCTCCATTTTGTCCTATTTCTTCAGGACATCTATTTTTCGTCGGAAAATTCCAATTCCCGTAGAGATACGACGAAATGGATGGTTTTTTTCGTGTTCTCCGGCATCTAATTGACTAGGAAACAACCCATTTTCAGGTATATCTGAGACCAAAAATTTTGATTTTTTTACAAGGGGGGAGTCTTCTGTATCAATATTTTTTTTTTCAAAATTTTTCAACTCTCAGATTGTCCTGAAATTGAGCTTCCTTGTCAATTTCATACCGGAGAAAACGAAAAAACCCCTCCATTTTGTCCTATTTCTTCAGGAAATCTATTTTTCGTCGGAAAATTCCAATTCCCGAAGAGATACGACGAAATGGATGGTTTTTTCGTGTTCTCCGGCATCAAATTGACTAGGAAACAAACCCATTTTCAGGAAAATCTGAGACCAAAAATTTTGATTTTTTAACAAGGGGGGAGTCTTCTGTATAAATCTTTTTTTTCCAAAATTTTTCAACTCTCAGATTGTCCTGAAATTGAGCTTCCTTGTCAATTTCATACCGGAGAAAACGAAAAAACCCCTCCATTTTGTCCTATTTCTTCAGGAAATCTATTTTTCGTCGGAAAATTCCAATTTCGAAGAGATACGACGAAATGGATGGTTTTTTCGTGTTCTCCGGCCTCAAATTGACAAGGAAACAACCCATTTTCAGGAAAATCTGAGACCAAAAATTTTGATTTTTTTACAAGGAGAGATAAGACGAAATGGATGGTTTTTTCGTGTTCTCCGGCCTCAAATTGACTAGGAAACAACCCATTTTCAGGTAAATCTGATACCAAAAATTTTGATTTTTTTACAAGGGGGAGTCTTCTGTATCAATATTTTTTTTTTCAAAATTTTTCAACTCTCAGATTGTCCTGAAATTGAGCTTCCTTGTCAATTTCATACCGGAGAAAACGAAAAACCCCTCCATTTTGTCCTATTTCTTCAGGAAATCTCTTTTTCGTCGGAAAATTCAAATTCCCGAAGAGATACGACGAAATGGATGGTTTTTTCGTGTTCGCCGGCATCAAATTGACTTGGAAAACAACCCATTTTCAGGAATATTTGAGACCAAAAATTTTGATTTTTTTTACAAGGGGGGAGTCTTCTGTATCAATATTTTTTTTTCAAAATTTTTCAACTCTCAGATTGTCCTGAAATTGAGCTTCCTTCTCAATTTCATACCGGAGAAAACGACAAACCCCTCCATTTTGTCCTATTTCTTCAGGAAATCTATTTTTCGTTGGAAAATTCCAATTCCCGTAGAGATACGACGAAATGGATGGTTTTTTCGTGTTCTCCGGCATCAAATTGACTAGGAAACAACCCATTTTCAGAAAATCTGAGACCAAAAATTTTGATTTTTTTACAAGGAGTCTTCTGTATCAATATTTTTTTTTTCAAAATTTTTCAACTCTCAGATTGTCCTGAAATTGAGCTTCCTTGTCAATTTCATACCGAGAAAACGAAAAACCCCTCCATTTTGTCCTATTTCTTCAGGAAATCTATTTTTCGTTGGAAAATTCCAATTCCCGTAGAGATACGACGAAATGGATGGTTTTTTCGTGTTCTCCGGCATCAAATTGACTTGGAAACAACCCCTTTTTCAGGAAAATCTGAGACCACAAATTTTGATTTTTTTTACAAGGGGGGAGTCTTCTGTATCAATATTTTTTTTTTCAAAATTTTTCAACTCTCAGATTGTCCTGAAATTGAGCTGCCTTGTCAATTTCATACCGGAGAAAACGAAAAAACCCCTCCATTTTGTCCTATTTCTTCAGGAAATCTATTTTTCGTTGGAAAATTCCAATTCCCGTAGAGATACGACGAAATGGATGGTTTTTTCGTGTTCGCCGGCATCAAATTGACTTGGAAACAACCCTTTTTCAGGAAAATCTGAGACCACAAATTTTGATTTTTTTACAAGGGGGGAGTCTTCTGTATCAATATTTTTTTTTTCAAAATTTTTCAACTCTCAGATTGTCCTGAAATTGAGCTTCCTTGTCAATTCATACCGGAGAAAACGAAAAACCCCTCCATTTTGTCCTATTTCTTCAGGAAATCTATTTTTCGTCGGAAAATTCCAATTCCCGAAGAGATACGACGAAATGGATGGTTTTTTCGTGTTCTCCGGCCTCAAATTGACTAGGAAACAACCCATTTTCAGGTAAATCTGAGACCAAAAATTTTGATTTTTTTACGAGGGGGGAGTCTTCTGTATCAATATTTTTTTTTTCAAAATTTTTCAATTCTCAGATTGTCCTGAAATTGAGCTTCCTTGTCAATTTCATACCGGAGAAAACGAAAAACCCCTCCATTTTGTCCTATTTCTTCAGGAAATCTATTTTCGTTGGAAAATTCCAATTCCCGTAGAGATACGACGAAATGGATGGTTTTTTCGTGTTCTCCGGCATCAAATTGACTTGGAAACAACCCTTTTTCAGGAAAATCTGAGACCACAAATTTTGATTTTTTTACAAGGGGGGAGTCTTCTGTATCAATATTTTTTTTTTCAAAATTTTTCAACTCTCAGATTGTCCTGAAATTGAGCTTCCTTGTCAATTTCATACCGGAGAAAAACGACAAACCCCTCCATTTTGTCCTATTTCTTCAGGAAATCTATTTTTCGTTGGAAATTCCAATTCCCGAAGAGATACGACGAAATGGATGGTTTTTTCGTGTTCGCCGGCATCAAATTGACTTGGAAACAACCCATTTTCTGGAAAATCTGAGACCAAAAATTTTGATTTTTTTACAAGGGGGGAGTCTTCTGTATCAATATTTTTTTTTCAAAATTTTTCAACTCTCAGATTGTCCTGAAATTGAGCTGCCTTGTCAATTTCATACCGGAGAAAACGAAAAACCCCTCCATTTTGTCCTATTTCTTCAGGAAATCTATTTTTCGTTGGAAAATTCCAATTCCCGTAGAGATACGACGAAATGGATGGTTTTTTCGTGTTCGCCGGCATCAAATTGACTTGGAAACAACCCTTTTTCAGGAAAATCTGAGACCACAAATTTTGATTTTTTTACAAGGGGGGAGTCTTCTGTATCAATTTTTTTTTTTCAAAATTTTTCAACTCTCAGATTGTCCTGAAATTGAGCTTCCTTGTCAATTTCATACCGGAGAAAACGAAAAACCCCTCCTTTTTGTCCTATTTCTTCAGGAAATCTATTTTTCGTCGGAAAATTCAAATTCCCGAAGAGATACGACGAAATGGATGGTTTTTTCGTGTTCTCCGGCATCAAATTGACTAGGAAACAAGCCATTTTCAGGAAAATCTGAGACCAAAAATTTTGATTTTTTAACAAGGGGGGAGTCTTCTGTATCAATATTTTTTTTTTCAAAATTTTTCAACTCTCAGATTGTCCTGAAATTGAGCTTCTTTGTCAATTTCATACCGGAGAAAACGAAAAACCCCTCCATTTTGTCCTATTTCTTCAGGAAATCTATTTTTCGTTGGAAAATTCCAATTCCCGAAGAGATACGACGAAATGGATGGTTTTTTCGTGTTCGCCGCATCAAATTGACTTGGAAACAACCCATTTTCAGGAAAATCTGAGACCAAAAATTTTTGATTTTTTTTACAAGGGGGGAGTCTTCTGTATCAATATTTTTTTTTTCAAAATTTTTCAACTCTCAGATTGTCCTGAAATTGAGCTTCCTTGTCAATTTCATACCGGAGAAAACGAAAAACCCCTCCATTTTGTCCTATTTCTTCAGGAAATCTATTTTTCGTCGGAAAATTCCAATTCCCGAAGAGATACGACGAAATGGATGGTTTTTTCGTGTTCTCCGGCCTCAAATTGACTAGGAAACAACCCATTTTCAGGAAAATCGGAGACCAAAAATTTTGATTTTTTTTACAAGGGGGGAGTCTTCTGTATCAATTTTTTTTTTCAAAATTTTTCAACTCTCAGATTGTCCTGAAATTGAGCTGCCTTGTCAATTTCATACCGGAGAAAACGAAAAACCCCTCCATTTTGTCCTATTTCTTCAGAAATCTATTTTTCGTTGGAAAATTCCAATTCCCGAAGAGATACGACGAAATGGATGGTTTTTTCGTGTTCGCCGGCATCAAATTGACTAGGAAACAACCCATTTTCAGGAAAATCTGAGACCAAAAATTTTGATTTTTTTACAAGAGTCTTCTGTATAAATATTTTTTTTTCAAAATTTTTCAACTCTCAGATTGTCCTGAAATTGAGCTTCTTTGTCAATTTCATACCGGAGAAAACGAAAAACCCCTCCTTTTTGTCCTATTTCTTCAGGAAATCTATTTTTCGTCGGAAAATTCAAATTCCCGAAGAGATACGACGAAATGGATGGTTTTTTCGTGTTCTCCGGCATCAAATTGACTAGGAAACAACCCATTTTCAGGAAAATCTGAGACCAAAAATTTTGATTTTTTAACAAGGGGGGAGTCTTCTGTATCAATATTTTTTTTTCAAAATTTTTCAACTCTCAGATTGTCCTGAAATTGAGCTTCCTTGTCAATTTCATACCGGAGAAAACGAAAAACCCCTCCATTTTGTCCTATTTCTTCAGGAAATCTATTTTCGTCGGAAAATTCCAATTCCCGAAGAGATACGACGAAATGGATGGTTTTTTCGTGTTCTCCGGCATCAAATTGACTAGGAAACAACCCATTTTCAGGAAAATCTGAGACCAAAAATTTTGATTTTTTAACAAGGGGGGAGTCTTCTGTATAAATCTTTTTTTCCAAATTTTTCAACTCTCAGATTGTCCTGAAATTGAGCTTCCTTGTCAATTTCATACCGGAGAAACGAAAAAACCCCTCCATTTTGTCCTATTTCTTCAGGAAATCTATTTTTCGTCGGAAAATTCCAATTTCCGAAGAGATACGACGAAATGGATGGTTTTTTCGTGTTCTCCGGCCTCAAATTGACAAGGAAACAACCCATTTTCAGGAAAATCTGAGACCAAAAATTTTGATTTTTTTACAAGGAGAGATAAGACGAAATGGATGGTTTTTTCGTGTTCTCCGGCCTCAAATTGACTAGGAAACAACCCATTTTCAGGTAAATCTGATACCAAAAATTTTGATTTTTTTACAAGGGGGGAGTCTTCTGTATCAATATTTTTTTTTTCAAATTTTTCAACTCTCAGATTGTCCTGAAATTGAGCTTCCTTGTCAATTTCATACCGGAGAACACGAAAAACCCCTCCTTTTTGTCCTATTTCTTCAGGAAATCTATTTTTCGTCGGAAAATTCAAATTCCCGAAGAGATACGACGAAATGGATGGTTTTTTCGTGTTTTCCGGCATCAAATTGACTAGGAAACAACCCATTTTCAGGAAAATCTGAGACCAAAAATTTTGATTTTTTTACAAGGGGGAGTCTTCTGTATCAATACTTTTTTTTTTCAACTCTCAGATTGTCCTGAAATTGAGCTTCCTTGTCAATTTCATACCGGAGAAAACGAAAAACCCCTCCATTTTGTCCTATTTCTTCAGGAAATCTCTTTTTCGTCGGAAAATTCAAATTCCCGAAGAGATACGACGAAATGGATGGTTTTTTCGTGTTCGCCGGCATCAAATTGACTTGGAAACAACCCATTTTCAGGAATATTTGAGACCAAAAATTTTGATTTTTTTACAAGGGGGGAGTCTTCTGTATCAATATTTTTTTTTCAAAATTTTTCAACTCTCAGATTGTCCTGAAATTGAGCTTCCTTCTCAATTTCATACCGGAGAAAACGACAAACCCCTCCATTTGTCCTATTTCTTCAGGAAATCTATTTTTCGTTGGAAAATTCCAATTCCCGTAGAGATACGACGAAATGGATGGTTTTTTCGTGTTCTCACGGCATCAAATTGACTAGGAAACAACCCATTTTCAGGAAAATCTGAGACAAAAATTTTGATTTTTTTACAAGGGGGAGTCTTCTGTATCAATATTTTTTTTTTCAAAATTTTTCAACTCTCAGATTGTCCTGAAATTGAGCTTCCTTGTCAATTTCATACCGGAGAAAACGAAAAACCCCTCCATTTTGTCCTATTTCTTCAGGAAATCTATTTTTCGTTGGAAAATTCCAATTCCCGTAGAGATACGACGAAAATGGATGGTTTTTTCGTGTTCTCCGGCATCAAATTGACTTGGAAACAACCCTTTTTCAGGAAAATCTGAGACCACAAATTTTGATTTTTTTACAAGGGGGGAGTCTTCTGTATCAATATTTTTTTTTCAAAATTTTTCAACTCTCAGATTGTCCTGAAATTGAGCTGCCTTGTCAATTTCATACCGGAGAAAACGAAAAACCCCTCCATTTTGTCCTATTTCTTCAGGAAATCTATTTTTCGTTGGAAAATTCCAATTCCCGTAGAGATACGACGAAATGGATGGTTTTTTCGTGTTCGCCGGCATCAAATTGACTTGGAAAACAACCCTTTTTCAGGAAAATCTGAGACCACAAATTTTGATTTTTTTACAAGGGGGGAGTCTTCTGTATCAATATTTTTTTTTTCAAAATTTTTCAACTCTCAGATTGTCCTGAAATTGAGCTTCCTTGTCAATTTCATACCGGAGAAAACGAAAAACCCTCCATTTTGTCCTATTTCTTCAGGAAATCTATTTTTCGTCGGAAAATTCCAATTCCCGAAGAGATACGACGAAATGGATGGTTTTTTCGTGTTCTCCGGCCTCAAATTGACTAGGAAACAACCCATTTTCAGGTAAATCTGAGACCAAAAATTTTGATTTTTTTACGAGGGGGGAGTCTTCTGTATCAATATTTTTTTTTTCAAAATTTTTCAATTCTCAGATTGTCCTGAAATTGAGCTTCCTTGTCAATTTCATACCGGAGAAAACGAAAAACCCCTCCATTTTGTCCTATTTCTTCAGGAAATCTATTTTTCGTTGGAAAATTCCAATTCCCGTAGAGATACGACGAAATGGATGGTTTTTTCGTGTTCTCCGGCATCAAATTGACTTGGAAACAACCCTTTTTCAGGAAAATCTGAAACCACAAATTTTGATTTTTTTACAAGGGGGGAGTCTTCTGTATCAATATTTTTTTTTTCAAAATTTTTCAACTCTCAGATTGTCCTGAAATTGAGCTTCCTTGTCAATTTCATACCGGAGAAAACGACAAACCCCTCCATTTTGTCCTATTTCTTCAGGAAATCTATTTTTCGTTGGAAAATTCCAATTCCCGAAGAGATACGACGAAATGGATGGTTTTTTCGTGTTCGCCGGCATCAAATTGACTTGGAAACAACCCATTTTCTGGAAAATCTGAGACCAAAAATTTTGATTTTTTTTACAAGGGGGGAGTCTTCTGTATCAATATTTTTTTTTTCAAAATTTTTCAACTCTCAGATTGTCCTGAAATTGAGCTGCCTTGTCAATTTCATACCGGAGAAAACGAAAAACCCCTCCATTTTGTCCTATTTCTTCAGGAAATCTATTTTTCGTTGGAAAATTCCAATTCCCGTAGAGATACGACGAAATGGATGGTTTTTTCGTGTTCGCCGGCATCAAATTGACTTGGAAACAACCCTTTTTCAGGAAAATCTGAGACCACAAATTTTGATTTTTTTACAAGGGGGGAGTCTTCTGTATCAATTTTTTTTTTTTCAAAATTTTTCAACTCTCAGATTGTCCTGAAATTGAGCTTCCTTGTCAATTTCATACCGGAGAAAACGAAAAACCCCTCCTTTTTGTCCTATTTCTTCAGGAAATCTATTTTTCGTCGGAAAATTCAAATTCCGAAGAGATACGACGAAATGGATGGTTTTTTCGTGTTCTCCGGCATCAAATTGACTAGGAAACAAGCCATTTTCAGGAAAATCTGAGACCAAAAATTTTGATTTTTTAACAAGGGGGGAGTCTTCTGTATCAATATTTTTTTTTTCAAAATTTTCAACTCTCAGATTGTCCTGAAATTGAGCTTCTTTGTCAATTTCATACCGGAGAAAACGAAAAACCCCTCCATTTTGTCCTATTTCTTCAGGAAATCTATTTTTCGTTGGAAAATTCCAATTCCCGAAGAGATACGACGAAATGGATGGTTTTTTCGTGTTCGCCGGCATCAAATTGACTTGGAAACAACCCATTTTCAGGAAAATCTGAGACCAAAAATTTTGATTTTTTTACAAGGGGGGAGTCTTCTGTATCAATATTTTTTTTTTCAAAATTTTTCAACTCTCAGATTGTCCTGAAATTGAGCTTCCTTGTCAATTTCATACCGGAGAAAACGAAAAACCCCTCCATTTTGTCCTATTTCTTCAGGAAATCTATTTTTCGTCGGAAAATTCCAATTCCCGAAGAGATACGACGAAATGGATGGTTTTTTCGTGTTCTCCGGCCTCAAATTGACTAGGAAACAACCCATTTTCAGGAAAATCGGAGACCAAAAATTTTGATTTTTTTACAAGGGGGAGTCTTCTGTATCAATTTTTTTTTTTCAAAATTTTTCAACTCTCAGATTGTCCTGAAATTGAGCTTCTTTGTCAATTTCATACCGGAGAAAACGAAAAACCCCTCCTTTTTGTCCTATTTCTTCAGGAAATCTATTTTTCGTCGGAAAATTCAAATTCCCGAAGAGATACGACGAAATGGATGTTTTTTCGTGTTCTCCGGCATCAAATTGACTAGGAAACAACTCTTTCAGAAAATCTGAGACCAAAAATTTGATTTTTTAACAAGGGGGAGTCTTCTGTATCAATATTTTTTTTTTCAAATTTTTCAACTCTCAGATTGTCCTGAAATTGAGCTTCTTTGTCAATTTCATACCGGAGAAAACGAAAAACCCCTCCATTTTGTCCTATTTCTTCAGGAAATCTATTTTTCGTTGGAAAATTCCAATTCCCGAAGAGATACGACGAAATGGATGGTTTTTTCGTGTTCGCCGGCATCAAATTGACTTGGAAACAACCCATTTTCAGGAAAATCTGAGACCAAAAATTTTGATTTTTTTACAAGGGGGGAGTCTTCTGTATCAATATTTTTTTTCAAAATTTTTCAACTCTCAGATTGTCCTGAAATTGAGCTTCCTTGTCAATTTCATACCGGAGAAAACGAAAAACCCCTCCATTTTGTCCTATTTCTTCAGGAAATCTATTTTTCGTCGGAAAATTCCAATTCCCGAAGAGATACGACGAAATGGATGGTTTTTTCGTGTTCTCCGGCCTCAAATTGACTAGGAAACAACCCATTTTCAGGAAAATCGGAGACCAAAAATTTTGATTTTTTTTACAAGAGTCTTCTGTATAAATATTTTTTTTTTCAAAATTTTTCAACTCTCAGATTGTCCTGAAATTGAGCTTCTTTGTCAATTTCATACGGAGAAAACGAAAAACCCCTCCTTTTTTGTCCTATTTCTTCAGGAAATCTATTTTTCGTCGGAAAATTCAAATTCCCGAAGAGATACGACGAAATGGATGGTTTTTTCGTGTTCTCCGGCATCAAATTGACTAGGAAACAACCCATTTTCAGGAAAATCTGAGACCAAAAATTTTGATTTTTTAAACAAGGGGGGAGTCTTCTGTATCAATATTTTTTTTTTCAAAATTTTTCAACTCTCAGATTGTCCTGAAATTGAGCTTCTTTGTCAATTTCATACCGGAGAAAACGAAAAACCCCTCCATTTTGTCCTATTTCTTCAGGAAATCTATTTTTCGTTGGAAAATTCCAATTCCCGAAGAGATACGACGAAATGGATGGTTTTTTCGTGTTCGCCGGCATCAAATTGACTTGGAAACAACCCATTTTCAGGAAAATCTGAGACCAAAAATTTTGATTTTTTTACAAGGGGGGAGTCTTCTGTATCAATATTTTTTTTTTCAAAATTTTTCAACTCTCAGATTGTCCGAAATTGAGCTTCCTTGTCAATTTCATACCGGAGAAAACGAAAAACCCCTCCATTTTGTCCTATTTCTTCAGGAAATCTATTTTTCGTCGGAAAATTCCAATTCCCGAAGAGATACGACGAAATGGATGGTTTTTTCGTGTTCTCCGGCCTCAAATTGACTAGGAAACAACCCATTTTCAGGAAAATCGGAGACCAAAAATTTTGATTTTTTTACAAGAGTCTTCTGTATAAATATTTTTTTTTTCAAAATTTTTCAACTCTCAGATTGTCCTGAAATTGAGCTTCCTTGTCAATTTCATACCGGAGAAAACGAAAAACCCCTCCATTTTGTCCTATTTCTTCAGGAAATCTATTTTCGTTGGAAAATTTCAATTCCCGTAGAGATACGACGAAATGGATGGTTTTTTCGTGTTCTCCGGCATCAAATTGACTAGGAAACAACCCATTTTCAGGAAAATCTGAGACCAAAAATTTTGATTTTTTAACAAGGGGGGAGTCTTCTGTATCAATATTTTTTTTTCAAAATTTTTCAACTCTCAGATTGTCCTGAAATTGAGCTTCCTTGTCAATTTCATACCGGAGAAAACGAAAAACCCCTCCTTTTTGTCCTATTTCTTCAGGAAATCTATTTTTCGTCGGAAAATTCAAATTCCCGAAGAGATACGACGAAATGGATGGTTTTTTCGTGTTCTCCGGCATCAAATTGACTAGGAAACAACCCATTTCAGGAAAATCTGAGACCAAAAATTTTGATTTTTTAACAAGGGGGGAGTCTTCTGTATCAATATTTTTTTTTCAAAATTTTTCAACTCTCAGATTGTCCTGAAATTGAGCTGCCTTGTCAATTTCATACCGGAGAAAACGAAAAACCCCTCCATTTTGTCCTATTTCTTCAGGAAATCTATTTTTCGTTGGAAAATTCCAATTCCCGTAGAGATACGACGAAATGGATGGTTTTTTCGTGTTCGCCGGCATCAAATTGACTTGGAAACAACCCATTTTCAGGAAAATCTGAGACCACAAATTTTGATTTTTTTACAAGGGGGGAGTCTTCTGTATCAATATTTTTTTTTTCAAAATTTTTCAACTCTCAGATTGTCCTGAAATTGAGCTTCCTTGTCAATTTCATACCGGAGAAAACGAAAAACCCCTCCTTTTTGTCCTATTTCTTCAGGAAATCTATTTTTCGTCGGAAAATTCAAATTCCCGAAGAGATACGACGAAATGGATGGTTTTTTCGTGTTCTCCGGCATCAAATTGACTAGGAAACAACCATTTTCAGGAAAATCTGAGACCAAAAATTTTGATTTTTTTAACAAGGGGGGAGTCTTCTGTATCAATTTTTTTTTTTCAAAATTTTTCAACTCTCAGATTGTCCTGAAATTGAGCTTCTTTGTCAATTTCATACCGGAGAAAACGAAAAACCCCTCCATTTTGTCCTATTTCTTCAGGAAATCTATTTTTCGTTGGAAAATTCCAATTCCCGTAGAGATACGACGAAATGGATGGTTTTTTCGTGTTCGCCGGCATCAAATTGACTTGGAAACAACCCTTTTTCAGGAAAATCTGAGACCACAAATTTTGATTTTTTTACAAGGGGGGAGTCTTCTGTATCAATATTTTTTTTTTCAAAATTTTTCAACTCTCAGATTGTCCTGAAATTGAGCTTCCTTGTCAATTTCATACCGGAGAAAACGAAAAAACCCCTCCTTTTTGTCCTATTTCTTCAGGAAATCTATTTTTCGTCGGAAAATTCAAATTCCCGAAGAGATACGACGAAATGGATGGTTTTTTCGTGTTCTCCGGCATCAAATTGACTAGGAAACAACCCATTTTCAGGAAAATCTGAGACCAAAAATTTTGATTTTTTAACAAGGGGGGAGTCTTCTGTATCAATTTTTTTTTTTCAAATTTTTCAACTCTCAGATTGTCCTGAAATTGAGCTTCTTTGTCAATTTCATACCGGAGAAAACGAAAAACCCCTCCATTTTGTCCTATTTCTTCAGGAAATCTATTTTTCGTTGGAAAATTCCAATTCCCGTAGAGATACGACGAAATGGATGGTTTTTTCGTGTTCGCCGGCATCAAATTGACTTGGAAACAACCCTTTTTCAGGAAAATCTGAGACCACAAATTTTGATTTTTTTTACAAGGGGGGAGTCTTCTGTATCAATATTTTTTTTTCAAAATTTTTCAACTCTCAGATTGTCCTGAAATTGAGCTTCTTTGTCAATTTCATACCGGCGAAAACGAAAAACCCCTCCATTTTGTCCTATTTCTTCAGGAAATCTATTTTTCGTTGGAAATTCCAATTCCCGAAGAGATACGACGAAATGGATGGTTTTTTCGCGTTCTCCGGCATCAAATTGACTAGGAAACAACCCATTTTCAGGAAAATCTGAGACCAAAAATTTTGATTTTTTTACAAGGGGGGAGTCTTCTGTATCAATATTTTTTTTTCAAAATTTTTCAACTCGCAGATTGTCCTGAAATTGAGCTTCCTTGTCAATTTCATACCGGAGAAAACGAAAAACCCCTCCATTTTGTCCTATTTCTTCAGGAAATCTATTTTTCGTCGGAAAATTCCAATTCCCGAAGAGATACGACGAAATGGATGGTTTTTTTCGTGTTCTCCGGCTCAAATTGACTAGGAAACAACCCATTTTCAGGAAAATCGGAGACCAAAAATTTTGATTTTTTTACAAGGGGGGAGTCTTCTGTATCAATTTTTTTTTTTCAAAATTTTTCAACTCTCAGATTGTCCTGAAATTGAGCTGCCTTGTCAATTTCATACCGGAGAAAACGAAAAACCCCTCCATTTTGTCCTATTTCTTCAGGAAATCTATTTTTCGTTGGAAAATTCCAATTCCCGAAGAGATACGACGAAATGGATGGTTTTTTCGTGTTCGCCGGCATCAAATTGACTAGGAAACAACCCATTTTCAGGAAAATCTGAGACCAAAAATTTTGATTTTTTTACAAGAGTCTTCTGTATCAATATTTTTTTTTTCAAAATTTTTCAACTCTCAGATTGTCCTGAAATTGAGCTGCCTTGTCAATTTCATACCGGAGAAAACGAAAAACCCCTCCATTTTGTCCTATTTCTTCAGGAAATCTATTTTTCGTTGGAAAATTCCAATTCCCGTAGAGATACGACGAAATGGATGGTTTTTTCGTGTTCGCCGGCATCAAATTGACTTGGAAACAACCCTTTTTCAGGAAAATCTGAGACCACAAATTTTGATTTTTTTACAAGGGGGGAGTCTTCTGTATCAATATTTTTTTTTTCAAAATTTTTCAACTCTCAGATTGTCCTGAAATTGAGCTTCCTTGTCAATTTCATACCGGAGAAAACGAAAAACCCCTCCATTTTGTCCTATTTCTTCAGGAAATCTATTTTTCGTCGGAAAATTCCAATTCCCGAAGAGATACGACGAAATGGATGGTTTTTTCGTGTTCTCCGGCCTCAAATTGACTAGGAAACAACCCATTTTCAGGTAAATCTGAGACCAAAAATTTTGATTTTTTTACGAGGGGGGAGTCTTCTGTATCAATATTTTTTTTTTCAAAATTTTTCAACTCTCAGATTGTCCTGAAATTGAGCTTCCTTGTCAATTTCATACCGGAGAAAACGAAAAACCCCTCCATTTTGTCCTATTTCTTCAGGAAATCTATTTTTCGTTGGAAAATTCCAATTCCCGTAGAGATACGACGAAATGGATGGTTTTTTCGTGTTCTCCGGCATCAAATTGACTTGGAAACAACCCTTTTTCAGGAAAATCTGAGACCACAAATTTTGATTTTTTTACAAGGGGGGAGTCTTCTGTATCAATATTTTTTTTTTCAAAATTTTTCAACTCTCAGATTGTCCTGAAATTGAGCTTCCTTGTCAATTTCATACCGGAGAAAACGACAAACCCCTCCATTTTGTCCTATTTCTTCAGGAAATCTATTTTTCGTTGGAAAATTCCAATTCCCGAAGAGATACGACGAAATGGATGGTTTTTTCGTGTTCGCCGGCATCAAATTGACTTGGAAACAACCCATTTTCTGGAAAATCTGAGACCAAAAATTTTGATTTTTTTACAAGGGGGGAGTCTTCTGTATCAATATTTTTTTTTTCAAAATTTTTCAACTCTCAGATTGTCCTGAAATTGAGCTGCCTTGTCAATTTCATACCGGAGAAAACGAAAAACCCCTCCATTTTGTCCTATTTCTTCAGGAAATCTATTTTTCGTTGGAAAATTCCAATTCCCGTAGAGATACGACGAAATGGATGGTTTTTTCGTGTTCGCCGGCATCAAATTGACTTGGAAACAACCCTTTTTCAGGAAAATCTGAGACCACAAATTTTGATTTTTTTACAAGGGGGGAGTCTTCTGTATCAATTTTTTTTTTTTCAAAATTTTTCAACTCTCAGATTGTCCTGAAATTGAGCTTCCTTGTCAATTTCATACCGGAGAAAACGAAAAACCCCTCCTTTTTGTCCTATTTCTTCAGGAAATCTATTTTTCGTCGGAAAATTCAAATTCCCGAAGAGATACGACGAAATGGATGGTTTTTTCGTGTTCTCCGGCATCAAATTGACTAGGAAACAACCCATTTTCAGGAAAATCTGAGACCAAAAATTTTGATTTTTTAACAAGGGGGGAGTCTTCTGTATCAATATTTTTTTTTTCAAAATTTTTCAACTCTCAGATTGTCCTGAAATTGAGCTTCTTTGTCAATTTCATACCGGAGAAAACGAAAAACCCCTCCATTTTGTCCTATTTCTTCAGGAAATCTATTTTTCGTTGGAAAATTCCAATTCCCGAAGAGATACGACGAAATGGATGGTTTTTTCGTGTTCGCCGGCATCAAATTGACTTGGAAACAACCCATTTTCAGGAAAATCTGAGACCAAAAATTTTGATTTTTTTACAAGGGGGGAGTCTTCTGTATCAATATTTTTTTTTTCAAAATTTTTCAACTCTCAGATTGTCCTGAAATTGAGCTTCCTTGTCAATTTCATACCGGAGAAAACGAAAAACCCCTCCATTTTGTCCTATTTCTTCAGGAAATCTATTTTTCGTCGGAAAATTCCAATTCCCGAAGAGATACGACGAAATGGATGGTTTTTTCGTGTTCTCCGGCCTCAAATTGACTAGGAAACAACCCATTTTCAGGAAAATCGGAGACCAAAAATTTTGATTTTTTTACAAGGGGGGAGTCTTCTGTATCAATTTTTTTTTTTCAAAATTTTTCAACTCTCAGATTGTCCTGAAATTGAGCTTCTTTGTCAATTTCATACCGGAGAAAACGAAAAACCCCTCCTTTTTGTCCTATTTCTTCAGGAAATCTATTTTTCGTCGGAAAATTCAAATTCCCGAAGAGATACGACGAAATGGATGGTTTTCTCGTGTTCTCCGGCATCAAATTGACTAGGAAACAACCCATTTTCAGGAAAATCTGAGACCAAAAATTTTGATTTTTTAACAAGGGGGGAGTCTTCTGTATCAATATTTTTTTTTTCAAAATTTTTCAACTCTCAGATTGTCCTGAAATTGAGCTTCCTTGTCAATTTCATACCGGAGAAAACGAAAAACCCCTCCATTTTGTCCTATTTCTTCAGGAAATCTATTTTTCGTTGGAAAATTTCAATTCCCGTAGAGATACGACGAAATGGATGGTTTTTTCGTGTTCTCCGGCATCAAATTGACTAGGAAACAACCCATTTTCAGGAAAATCTGAGACCAAAAATTTTGATTTTTTTACAAGGGGGGAGTCTTCTGTATCAATATTTTTTTTTTCAAAATTTTTCAACTCTCAGATTGTCCTGAAATTGAGCTTCCTTGTCAATTTCATACCGGAGAAAACGAAAAACCCCTCCTTTTTGTCCTATTTCTTCAGGAAATCTATTTTTCGTCGGAAAATTCAAATTCCCGAAGAGATACGACGAAATGGATGGTTTTTTCGTGTTCTCCGGCATCAAATTGACTAGGAAACAACCCATTTTCAGGAAAATCTGAGACCAAAAATTTTGATTTTTTAACAAGGGGGGAGTCTTCTGTATCAATATTTTTTTTTCAAAATTTTTCAACTCTCAGATTGTCCTGAAATTGAGCTGCCTTGTCAATTTCATACCGGAGAAAACGAAAAACCCCTCCATT
Source organism: Philopedon plagiatum (assembly GCA_963971165.1). Lineage (NCBI taxonomy): Eukaryota > Metazoa > Arthropoda > Insecta > Coleoptera > Curculionidae > Philopedon > Philopedon plagiatum. Next base: position 152,873,945 of record OZ020189.1, on the reverse strand, counting down.
TTGTCCTATTTCTTCAGGAAATCTATTTTTCGTTGGAAAATTCCAATTCCCGTAGAGATACGACGAAATGGATGGTTTTTTCGTGTTCGCCGGCATCAAATTGACTTGGAAACAACCCATTTTCAGGAAAATCTGAGACCACAAATTTTGATTTTTTTACAAGGGGGGAGTCTTCTGTATCAATATTTTTTTTTTCAAAATTTTTCAACTCTCAGATTGTCCTGAAATTGAGCTTCCTTGTCAATTTCATACCGGAGAAAACGAAAAACCCCTCCTTTTTGTCCTATTTCTTCAGGAAATCTATTTTTCGTCGGAAAATTCAAATTCCCGAAGAGATACGACGAAATGGATGGTTTTTTCGTGTTCTCCGGCATCAAATTGACTAGGAAACAACCCATTTTCAGGAAAATCTGAGACCAAAAATTTTGATTTTTTAACAAGGGGGGAGTCTTCTGTATCAATTTTTTTTTTTCAAAATTTTTCAACTCTCAGATTGTCCTGAAATTGAGCTTCCTTGTCAATTTCATACCGGAGAAAACGAAAAACCCCTCCATTTTGTCCTATTTCTTCAGGAAATCTATTTTTCGTTGGAAAATTTCAATTCCCGTAGAGATACGACGAAATGGATGGTTTTTTCGTGTTCTCCGGCATCAAATTGACTAGGAAACAACCCATTTTCAGGAAAATCTGAGACCAAAAATTTTGATTTTTTTACAAGGGGGGAGTCTTCTGTATCAATATTTTTTTTTTCAAAATTTTTCAACTCTCAGATTGTCCTGAAATTGAGCTTCCTTGTCAATTTCATACCGGAGAAAACGAAAAACCCCTCCTTTTTGTCCTATTTCTTCAGGAAATCTATTTTTCGTCGGAAAATTCAAATTCCCGAAGAGATACGACGAAATGGATGGTTTTTTCGTGTTCTCCGGCATCAAATTGACTAGGAAACAACCCATTTTCAGGAAAATCTGAGACCAAAAATTTTGATTTTTTAACAAGGGGGGAGTCTTCTGTATCAATATTTTTTTTTCAAAATTTTTCAACTCTCAGATTGTCCTGAAATTGAGCTGCCTTGTCAATTTCATACCGGAGAAAACGAAAAACCCCTCCATTTTGTCCTATTTCTTCAGGAAATCTATTTTTCGTTGGAAAATTCCAATTCCCGTAGAGATACGACGAAATGGATGGTTTTTTCGTGTTCGCCGGCATCAAATTGACTTGGAAACAACCCATTTTCAGGAAAATCTGAGACCACAAATTTTGATTTTTTTACAAGGGGGGAGTCTTCTGTATCAATATTTTTTTTTTCAAAATTTTTCAACTCTCAGATTGTCCTGAAATTGAGCTTCCTTGTCAATTTCATACCGGAGAAAACGAAAAACCCCTCCTTTTTGTCCTATTTCTTCAGGAAATCTATTTTTCGTCGGAAAATTCAAATTCCCGAAGAGATACGACGAAATGGATGGTTTTTTCGTGTTCTCCGGCATCAAATTGACTAGGAAACAACCCATTTTCAGGAAAATCTGAGACCAAAAATTTTGATTTTTTAACAAGGGGGGAGTCTTCTGTATCAATTTTTTTTTTTCAAAATTTTTCAACTCTCAGATTGTCCTGAAATTGAGCTTCTTTGTCAATTTCATACCGGAGAAAACGAAAAACCCCTCCATTTTGTCCTATTTCTTCAGGAAATCTATTTTTCGTTGGAAAATTCCAATTCCCGAAGAGATACGACGAAATGGATGGTTTTTTCGTGTTCGCCGGCATCAAATTGACTTGGAAACAACCCATTTTCAGGAAAATCTGAGACCAAAAATTTTGATTTTTTTACAAGGGGGGAGTCTTCTGTATCAATTTTTTTTTTTCAAAATTTTTCAACTCTCAGATTGTCCTGAAATTGAGCTGCCTTGTCAATTTCATACCGGAGAAAACGAAAAACCCCTCCATTTTGTCCTATTTCTTCAGGAAATCTATTTTTCGTTGGAAAATTCCAATTCCCGTAGAGATACGACGAAATGGATGGTTTTTTCGTGTTCGCCGGCATCAAATTGACTTGGAAACAACCCTTTTTCAGGAAAATCTGAGACCACAAATTTGGATTTTTTTACAAGGGGGGAGTCTTCTGTATCAATATTTTTTTTTTCAAAATTTTTCAACTCTCAGATTGTCCTGAAATTGAGCTTCCTTGTCAATTTCATACCGGAGAAAACGAAAAACCCCTCCTTTTTGTCCTATTTCTTCAGGAAATCTATTTTTCGTTGGAAAATTCCAATTCCCGTAGAGATACGACGAAATGGATGGTTTTTTCGTGTTCTCCGGCATCAAATTGACTAGGAAACAACCCATTTTCAGGAAAATCTGAGACCAAAAATTTTGATTTTTTTACAAGGGGGGAGTCTTCTGTATCAATATTTTTTTTTTCAAAATTTTTCAACTCTCAGATTGTCCTGAAATTGAGCTTCCTTGTCAATTTCATACCGGAGAAAACGAAAAACCCCTCCATTTTGTCCTATTTCTTCAGGAAATCTATTTTTCGTCGGAAAATTCCAATTCCCGAAGAGATACGACGAAATGGATGGTTTTTTCGTGTTCTCCGGCATCAAATTGACTAGGAAACAACCCATTTTCAGGAAAATCTGAGACCAAAAATTTTGATTTTTTTACAAGGGGGGAGTCTTCTGTATCAATATTTTTTTTTTCAAAATTTTTCAACTCTCAGATTGTCCTGAAATTGAGCTTCTTTGTCAATTTCATACCGGAGAAAACGAAAAACCCCTCCATTTTGTCCTATTTCTTCAGGAAATCTATTTTTCGTTGGAGAATTCCAATTCCCGAAGAGATACGACGAAATGGATGGTTTTTTCGTGTTCGCCGGCATCAAATTGACTTGGAAACAACCCATTTTCAGGAAAATCTGAGACCAAAAATTTTGATTTTTTTACAAGGGGGGAGTCTTCTGTATCAATTTTTTTTTTTTCAAAATTTTTCAACTCTCAGATTGTCCTGAAATTGAGCTTCTTTGTCAATTTCATACCGGAGAAAACGAAAAACCCCTCCATTTTGTCCTATTTCTTCAGGAAATCTATTTTTCGTTGGAAAATTCCAATTCCCGTAGAGATACGACGAAATGGATGGTTTTTTCGTGTTCGCCGGCATCAAATTGACTTGGAAACAACCCTTTTTCAGGAAAATCTGAGACCACAAATTTTGATTTTTTTACAAGGGGGGAGTCTTCTGTATCAATATTTTTTTTTTCAAAATTTTTCAACTCTCAGATTGTCCTGAAATTGAGCTTCCTTGTCAATTTCATACCGGAGAAAACGAAAAACCCCTCCTTTTTGTCCTATTTCTTCAGGAAATCTATTTTTCGTCGGAAAATTCAAATTCCCGAAGAGATACGACGAAATGGATGGTTTTTTCGTGTTCTCCGGCATCAAATTGACTAGGAAACAACCCATTTTCAGGAAAATCTGAGACCAAAAATTTTGATTTTTTAACAAGGGGGGAGTCTTCTGTATCAATATTTTTTTTTTCAAAATTTTTCAACTCTCAGATTGTCCTGAAATTGAGCTTCTTTGTCAATTTCATACCGGCGAAAACGAAAAACCCCTCCATTTTGTCCTATTTCTTCAGGAAATCTATTTTTCGTTGGAAAATTCCAATTCCCGAAGAGATACGACGAAATGGATGGTTTTTTCGCGTTCTCCGGCATCAAATTGACTAGGAAACAACCCATTTTCAGGAAAATCTGAGACCAAAAATTTTGATTTTTTTACAAGGGGGGAGTCTTCTGTATCAATATTTTTTTTTTCAAAATTTTTCAACTCGCAGATTGTCCTGAAATTGAGCTTCCTTGTCAATTTCATACCGGAGAAAACGAAAAACCCCTCCATTTTGTCCTATTTCTTCAGGAAATCTATTTTTCGTCGGAAAATTCCAATTCCCGAAGAGATACGACGAAATGGATGGTTTTTTCGTGTTCTCCGGCCTCAAATTGACTAGGAAACAACCCATTTTCAGGAAAATCGGAGACCAAAAATTTTGATTTTTTTTACAAGGGGGGAGTCTTCTGTATCAATTTTTTTTTTTCAAAATTTTTCAACTCTCAGATTGTCCTGAAATTGAGCTGCCTTGTCAATTTCATACCGGAGAAAACGAAAAACCCCTCCATTTTGTCCTATTTCTTCAGGAAATCTATTTTTCGTTGGAAAATTCCAATTCCCGAAGAGATACGACGAAATGGATGGTTTTTTCGTGTTCGCCGGCATCAAATTGACTAGGAAACAACCCATTTTCAGGAAAATCTGAGACCAAAAATTTTGATTTTTTTACAAGAGTCTTCTGTATCAATATTTTTTTTTTCAAAATTTTTCAACTCTCAGATTGTCCTGAAATTGAGCTGCCTTGTCAATTTCATACCGGAGAAAACGAAAAACCCCTCCATTTTGTCCTATTTCTTCAGGAAATCTATTTTTCGTTGGAAAATTCCAATTCCCGTAGAGATACGACGAAATGGATGGTTTTTTCGTGTTCGCCGGCATCAAATTGACTTGGAAACAACCCTTTTTCAGGAAAATCTGAGACCACAAATTTTGATTTTTTTACAAGGGGGGAGTCTTCTGTATCAATATTTTTTTTTTCAAAATTTTTCAACTCTCAGATTGTCCTGAAATTGAGCTTCCTTGTCAATTTCATACCGGAGAAAACGAAAAACCCCTCCATTTTGTCCTATTTCTTCAGGAAATCTATTTTTCGTCGGAAAATTCCAATTCCCGAAGAGATACGACGAAATGGATGGTTTTTTCGTGTTCTCCGGCCTCAAATTGACTAGGAAACAACCCATTTTCAGGTAAATCTGAGACCAAAAATTTTGATTTTTTTACGAGGGGGGAGTCTTCTGTATCAATATTTTTTTTTTCAAAATTTTTCAACTCTCAGATTGTCCTGAAATTGAGCTTCCTTGTCAATTTCATACCGGAGAAAACGAAAAACCCCTCCTTTTTGTCCTATTTCTTCAGGAAATCTATTTTTCGTCGGAAAATTCAAATTCCCGAAGAGATACGACGAAATGGATGGTTTTTTCGTGTTCTCCGGCATCAAATTGACTAGGAAACAACCCATTTTCAGGAAAATCTGAGACCAAAAATTTTGATTTTTTAACAAGGGGGGAGTCTTCTGTATCAATATTTTTTTTTTCAAAATTTTTCAACTCTCAGATTGTCCTGAAATTGAGCTTCTTTGTCAATTTCATACCGGAGAAAACGAAAAACACCTCCATTTTGTCCTATTTCTTCAGGAAATCTATTTTTCGTTGGAAAATTCCAATTCCCGAAGAGATACGACGAAATGGATGGTTTTTTCGTGTTCGCCGGCATCAAATTGACTTGGAAACAACCCATTTTCAGGAAAATCTGAGACCAAAAATTTTGATTTTTTTACAAGGGGGGAGTCTTCTGTATCAATATTTTTTTTTTCAAAATTTTTCAACTCTCAGATTGTCCTGAAATTGAGCTTCCTTGTCAATTTCATACCGGAGAAAACGAAAAACCCCTCCATTTTGTCCTATTTCTTCAGGAAATCTATTTTTCGTCGGAAAATTCCAATTCCCGAAGAGATACGACGAAATGGATGGTTTTTTCGTGTTCTCCGGCCTCAAATTGACTAGGAAACAACCCATTTTCAGGAAAATCGGAGACCAAAAATTTTGATTTTTTTACAAGGGGGGAGTCTTCTGTATCAATTTTTTTTTTTCAAAATTTTTCAACTCTCAGATTGTCCTGAAATTGAGCTTCTTTGTCAATTTCATACCGGAGAAAACGAAAAACCCCTCCTTTTTGTCCTATTTCTTCAGGAAATCTATTTTTCGTCGGAAAATTCAAATTCCCGAAGAGATACGACGAAATGGATGGTTTTCTCGTGTTCTCCGGCATCAAATTGACTAGGAAACAACCCATTTTCAGGAAAATCTGAGACCAAAAATTTTGATTTTTTAACAAGGGGGGAGTCTTCTGTATCAATATTTTTTTTTTTCAAAATTTTTCAACTCTCAGATTGTCCTGAAATTGAGCTTCCTTGTCAATTTCATACCGGAGAAAACGAAAAACCCCTCCATTTTGTCCTATTTCTTCAGGAAATCTATTTTTCGTTGGAAAATTTCAATTCCCGTAGAGATACGACGAAATGGATGGTTTTTTCGTGTTCTCCGGCATCAAATTGACTAGGAAACAACCCATTTTCAGGAAAATCTGAGACCAAAAATTTTGATTTTTTTACAAGGGGGGAGTCTTCTGTATCAATATTTTTTTTTTCAAAATTTTTCAACTCTCAGATTGTCCTGAAATTGAGCTTCCTTGTCAATTTCATACCGGAGAAAACGAAAAACCCCTCCTTTTTGTCCTATTTCTTCAGGAAATCTATTTTTCGTCGGAAAATTCAAATTCCCGAAGAGATACGACGAAATGGATGGTTTTTTCGTGTTCTCCGGCATCAAATTGACTAGGAAACAACCCATTTTCAGGAAAATCTGAGACCAAAAATTTTGATTTTTTAACAAGGGGGGAGTCTTCTGTATCAATATTTTTTTTTCAAAATTTTTCAACTCTCAGATTGTCCTGAAATTGAGCTGCCTTGTCAATTTCATACCGGAGAAAACGAAAAACCCCTCCATTTTGTCCTATTTCTTCAGGAAATCTATTTTTCGTTGGAAAATTCCAATTCCCGTAGAGATACGACGAAATGGATGGTTTTTTCGTGTTCGCCGGCATCAAATTGACTTGGAAACAACCCATTTTCAGGAAAATCTGAGACCACAAATTTTGATTTTTTTACAAGGGGGGAGTCTTCTGTATCAATATTTTTTTTTTCAAAATTTTTCAACTCTCAGATTGTCCTGAAATTGAGCTTCCTTGTCAATTTCATACCGGAGAAAACGAAAAACCCCTCCTTTTTGTCCTATTTCTTCAGGAAATCTATTTTTCGTCGGAAAATTCAAATTCCCGAAGAGATACGACGAAATGGATGGTTTTTTCGTGTTCTCCGGCATCAAATTGACTAGGAAACAACCCATTTTCAGGAAAATCTGAGACCACAAATTTTGATTTTTTAACAAGGGGGGAGTCTTCTGTATCAATTTTTTTTTTTCAAAATTTTTCAACTCTCAGATTGTCCTGAAATTGAGCTTCCTTGTCAATTTCATACCGGAGAAAACGAAAAACCCCTCCATTTTGTCCTATTTCTTCAGGAAATCTATTTTTCGTTGGAAAATTTCAATTCCCGTAGAGATACGACGAAATGGATGGTTTTTTCGTGTTCTCCGGCATCAAATTGACTAGGAAACAACCCATTTTCAGGAAAATCTGAGACCAAAAATTTTGATTTTTTTACAAGGGGGGAGTCTTCTGTATCAATATTTTTTTTTTCAAAATTTTTCAACTCTCAGATTGTCCTGAAATTGAGCTTCCTTGTCAATTTCATACCGGAGAAAACGAAAAACCCCTCCTTTTTGTCCTATTTCTTCAGGAAATCTATTTTTCGTCGGAAAATTCAAATTCCCGAAGAGATACGACGAAATGGATGGTTTTTTCGTGTTCTCCGGCATCAAATTGACTAGGAAACAACCCATTTTCAGGAAAATCTGAGACCAAAAATTTTGATTTTTTAACAAGGGGGGAGTCTTCTGTATCAATATTTTTTTTTCAAAATTTTTCAACTCTCAGATTGTCCTGAAATTGAGCTGCCTTGTCAATTTCATACCGGAGAAAACGAAAAACCCCTCCATTTTGTCCTATTTCTTCAGGAAATCTATTTTTCGTTGGAAAATTCCAATTCCCGTAGAGATACGACGAAATGGATGGTTTTTTCGTGTTCGCCGGCATCAAATTGACTTGGAAACAACCCATTTTCAGGAAAATCTGAGACCACAAATTTTGATTTTTTTACAAGGGGGGAGTCTTCTGTATCAATATTTTTTTTTTCAAAATTTTTCAACTCTCAGATTGTCCTGAAATTGAGCTTCCTTGTCAATTTCATACCGGAGAAAACGAAAAACCCCTCCTTTTTGTCCTATTTCTTCAGGAAATCTATTTTTCGTCGGAAAATTCAAATTCCCGAAGAGATACGACGAAATGGATGGTTTTTTCGTGTTCTCCGGCATCAAATTGACTAGGAAACAACCCATTTTCAGGAAAATCTGAGACCAAAAATTTTGATTTTTTAACAAGGGGGGAGTCTTCTGTATCAATTTTTTTTTTTCAAAATTTTTCAACTCTCAGATTGTCCTGAAATTGAGCTTCTTTGTCAATTTCATACCGGAGAAAACGAAAAACCCCTCCATTTTGTCCTATTTCTTCAGGAAATCTATTTTTCGTTGGAAAATTCCAATTCCCGAAGAGATACGACGAAATGGATGGTTTTTTCGTGTTCGCCGGCATCAAATTGACTTGGAAACAACCCATTTTCAGGAAAATCTGAGACCAAAAATTTTGATTTTTTTACAAGGGGGGAGTCTTCTGTATCAATTTTTTTTTTTCAAAATTTTTCAACTCTCAGATTGTCCTGAAATTGAGCTGCCTTGTCAATTTCATACCGGAGAAAACGAAAAACCCCTCCATTTTGTCCTATTTCTTCAGGAAATCTATTTTTCGTTGGAAAATTCCAATTCCCGTAGAGATACGACGAAATGGATGGTTTTTTCGTGTTCGCCGGCATCAAATTGACTTGGAAACAACCCTTTTTCAGGAAAATCTGAGACCACAAATTTGGATTTTTTTACAAGGGGGGAGTCTTCTGTATCAATATTTTTTTTTTCAAAATTTTTCAACTCTCAGATTGTCCTGAAATTGAGCTTCCTTGTCAATTTCATACCGGAGAAAACGAAAAACCCCTCCTTTTTGTCCTATTTCTTCAGGAAATCTATTTTTCGTTGGAAAATTCCAATTCCCGTAGAGATACGACGAAATGGATGGTTTTTTCGTGTTCTCCGGCATCAAATTGACTAGGAAACAACCCATTTTCAGGAAAATCTGAGACCAAAAATTTTGATTTTTTTACAAGGGGGGAGTCTTCTGTATCAATATTTTTTTTTTCAAAATTTTTCAACTCTCAGATTGTCCTGAAATTGAGCTTCCTTGTCAATTTCATACCGGAGAAAACGAAAAACCCCTCCATTTTGTCCTATTTCTTCAGGAAATCTATTTTTCGTCGGAAAATTCCAATTCCCGAAGAGATACGACGAAATGGATGGTTTTTTCGTGTTCTCCGGCATCAAATTGACTAGGAAACAACCCATTTTCAGGAAAATCTGAGACCAAAAATTTTGATTTTTTTACAAGGGGGGAGTCTTCTGTATCAATATTTTTTTTTTCAAAATTTTTCAACTCTCAGATTGTCCTGAAATTGAGCTTCTTTGTCAATTTCATACCGGAGAAAACGAAAAACCCCTCCATTTTGTCCTATTTCTTCAGGAAATCTATTTTTCGTTGGAGAATTCCAATTCCCGAAGAGATACGACGAAATGGATGGTTTTTTCGTGTTCGCCGGCATCAAATTGACTTGGAAACAACCCATTTTCAGGAAAATCTGAGACCAAAAATTTTGATTTTTTTACAAGGGGGGAGTCTTCTGTATCAATTTTTTTTTTTCAAAATTTTTCAACTCTCAGATTGTCCTGAAATTGAGCTGCCTTGTCAATTTCATACCGGAGAAAACGAAAAACCCCTCCATTTTGTCCTATTTCTTCAGGAAATCTATTTTTCGTTGGAAAATTCCAATTCCCGTAGAGATACGACGAAATGGATGGTTTTTTCGTGTTCGCCGGCATCAAATTGACTTGGAAACAACCCTTTTTCAGGAAAATCTGAGACCACAAATTTTGATTTTTTTACAAGGGGGGAGTCTTCTGTATCAATATTTTTTTTTTCAAAATTTTTCAACTCTCAGATTGTCCTGAAATTGAGCTTCCTTGTCAATTTCATACCGGAGAAAACGAAAAACCCCTCCTTTTTGTCCTATTTCTTCAGGAAATCTATTTTTCGTTGGAAAATTCCAATTCCCGTAGAGATACGACGAAATGGATGGTTTTTTCGTGTTCTCCGGCATCAAATTGACTAGGAAACAACCCATTTTCAGGAAAATCTGAGACCAAAAATTTTGATTTTTTTACAAGGGGGGAGTCTTCTGTATCAATATTTTTTTTTTTCAAAATTTTTCAACTCTCAGATTGTCCTGAAATTGAGCTTCCTTGTCAATTTCATACCGGAGAAAACGAAAAACCCCTCCATTTTGTCCTATTTCTTCAGGAAATCTATTTTTCGTCGGAAAATTCCAATTCCCGAAGAGATACGACGAAATGGATGGTTTTTTCGTGTTCTCCGGCCTCAAATTGACTAGGAAACAACCCATTTTCAGGTAAATCTGAGACCAAAAATTTTGATTTTTTTACAAGGGGGGAGTCTTCTGTATCAATTTTTTTTTTTCAAAATTTTTCAACTCTCAGATTGTCCTGAAATTGAGCTTCCTTGTCAATTTCATACCGGAGAAAACGAAAAACCCCTCCATTTTGTCCTATTTCTTCAGGAAATCTATTTTTCGTTGGAAAATTCCAATTCCCGAAGAGATACGACGAAATGGATGGTTTTTTCGTGTTCTCCGGCATCAAATTGACTAGGAAACAACCCATTTTCAGGAAAATCTGAGACCAAAAATTTTGATTTTTTTACAAGGGGGGAGTCTTCTGTATCAATATTTTTTTTTTCAAAATTTTTCAACTCTCAGATTGTCCTGAAATTGAGCTTCCTTGTCAATTTCATACCGGAGAACACGAAAAACCCCTCCTTTTTGTCCTATTTCTTCAGGAAATCTATTTTTCGTCGGAAAATTCAAATTCCCGAAGAGATACGACGAAATGGATGTTTTTTTCGTGTTCTCCGGCATCAAATTGACTAGGAAACAACCCATTTTCAGGAAAATCTGAGACCAAAAATTTTGATTTTTTAACAAGGGGGGAGTCTTCTGTATCAATTTTTTTTTTTAAAATTTTTCAACTCTCAGATTGTCCTGAAATTGAGCTTCTTTGTCAATTTCATACCGGAGAAAACGAAAAACCCCTCCATTTTGTCCTATTTCTTCAGGAAATCTATTTTTCGTTGGAAAATTCCAATTCCCGTAGAGATACGACGAAATGGATGGTTTTTTCGTGTTCGCCGGCATCAAATTGACTTGGAAACAACCCTTTTTCAGGAAAATCTGAGACCACAAATTTTGATTTTTTTACAAGGGGGGAGTCTTCTGTATCAATATTTTTTTTTTCAAAATTTTTCAACTCTCAGATTGTCCTGAAATTGAGCTTCCTTGTCAATTTCATACCGGAGAAAACGAAAAACCCCTCCTTTTTGTCCTATTTCTTCAGGAAATCTATTTTTCGTCGGAAAATTCAAATTCCCGAAGAGATACGACGAAATGGATGGTTTTTTCGTGTTCTCCGGCATCAAATTGACTAGGAAACAACCCATTTTCAGGAAAATCTGAGACCAAAAATTTTGATTTTTTTGTCTTCTGTATCAATATTTTTTTTTTCAAAATTTTTCAACTCTCAGATTGTCCTGAAATTGAGCTTCTTTGTCAATTTCATACCGGAGAAAACGAAAAACCCCTCCATTTTGTCCTATTTCTTCAGGAAATCTATTTTTCGTCGGAAAATTCAAATTCCCGAAGAGATACGACGAAATGGATGGTTTTTTCGTGTTCTCCGGCATCAAATTGACTAGGAAACAACCCATTTTCAGGAAAATCTGAGACCAAAAATTTTGATTTTTTTGTCTTCTGTATCAATATTTTTTTTTTCAAAATTTTTCAACTCTCAGATTGTCCTGAAATTGAGCTTCTTTGTCAATTTCATACCGGAGAAAACGAAAAACCCCTCCATTTTGTCCTATTTCTTCAGGAAATCTATTTTTCGTTGGAAAATTCCAATTCCCGAAGAGATACGACGAAATGGATGGTTTTTTCGTGTTCGCCGGCATCAAATTGACTTGGAAACAACCCATTTTCAGGAAAATCTGAGACCAAAAATTTTGATTTTTTTACAAGGGGGGAGTCTTCTGTATCAATATTTTTTTTTTCAAAATTTTTCAACTCTCAGATTGTCCTGAAATTGAGCTTCCTTGTCAATTTCATACCGGAGAACACGAAAAACCCCTCCTTTTTGTCCTATTTCTTCAGGAAATCTATTTTTCGTTGGAAAATTCCAATTCCCGAAGAGATACGACGAAATGGATGGTTTTTTCGTGTTCTCCGGCATCAAATTGACTAGGAAACAACCCATTTTCAGGAAAATCTGAGACCAAAAATTTTGATTTTTTTACAAGGGGGGAGTCTTCTGTATCAATATTTTTTTTTTCAAAATTTTTCAACTCTCAGATTGTCCTGAAATTGAGCTTCCTTGTCAATTTCATACCGGAGAAAACGAAAAACCCCTCCATTTTGTCCTATTTCTTCAGGAAATCTATTTTTCGTCGGAAAATTCCAATTCCCGAAGAGATACGACGAAATGGATGGTTTTTTCGTGTTCTCCGGCCTCAAATTGACTAGGAAACAACCCATTTTCAGGTAAATCTGAGACCAAAAATTTTGATTTTTTTACAAGGGGGGAGTCTTCTGTATCAATATTTTTTTTTTCAAAATTTTTCAACTCTCAGATTGTCCTGAAATTGAGCTTCCTTGTCAATTTCATACCGGAGAACACGAAAAACCCCTCCTTTTTGTCCTATTTCTTCAGGAAATCTATTTTTCGTCGGAAAATTCAAATTCCCGAAGAGATACGACGAAATGGATGGTTTTTTCGTGTTTTCCGGCATCAAATTGACTAGGAAACAACCCATTTTCAGGAAAATCTGAGACCAAAAATTTTGATTTTTTTACAAGGGGGGAGTCTTCTGTATCAATATTTTTTTTTTCAAAATTTTTCAACTCTCAGATTGTCCTGAAATTGAGCTTCCTTGTCAATTTCATACCGGAGAAAACGAAAAACCCCTCCATTTTGTCCTATTTCTTCAGGAAATCTCTTTTTCGTCGGAAAATTCAAATTCCCGAAGAGATACGACGAAATGGATGGTTTTTTCGTGTTCGCCGGCATCAAATTGACTTGGAAACAACCCATTTTCAGGAAAATCTGAGACCAAAAATTTTGATTTTTTTACAAGGGGGGAGTCTTCTGTATAAATATTTTTTTTTTCAAAATTTTTCAACTCTCAGATTGTCCTGAAATTGAGCTTCCTTGTCAATTTCATACCGGAGAAAACGAAAAACCCCTCCATTTTGTCCTATTTCTTCAGGAAATCTCTTTTTCGTCGGAAAATTCAAATTCCCGAAGAGATACGACGAAATGGATGGTTTTTTCGTGTTCTCCGGCATCAAATTGACAAGGAAACAACCCATTTTCAGGAAAATCTGAGACCAAAAATTTTGATTTTTTTACAAGGGGGGAGTCTTCTGTATAAATATTTTTTTTTCAAAATTTTTCAACTCTCAGATTGTCCTGAAATTGAGCTTCCTTGTCAATTTCATACCGGAGAAAACGAAAAACCCCTCCATTTTGTCCTATTTCTTCAGGAAATCTCTTTTTCGTCGGAAAATTCAAATTCCCGAAGAGATACGACGAAATGGATGGTTTTTTCGTGTTCTCCGGCATCAAATTGACTAGGAAACAACCCATTTTCAGGAAAATCTGAGACCAAAAATTTTGATTTTTTTACAAGGGGGGAGTCTTCTGTATAAATATTTTTTTTTTCAACTCTCAGATTGTCCTGAAATTGAGCTGCCTTGTCAATTTCATACCGGAGAAAACGAAAAACCCCTCCATTTTGTCCTATTTCTTCAGGAAATCTCTTTTTCGTTGGAAAATTCAAATTCCCGAAGAGATACGACGAAATGGATGGTTTTTTCGTGTTCTCCGGCATCAAATTGACTAGGAAACAACCCATTTTCAGGAAAATCTGAGACCAAAAATTTTGATTTTTTTACAAGGGGGGAGTCTTCTGTATAAATATTTTTTTTTTCAAAATTTTTCAACTCTCAGATTGTCCTGAAATTGAGCTTCCTTGTCAATTTCATACCGGTGAAAACGAAAAACCCCTCCATTTTGTCCTATTTCTTCAGAAAATCTATTTTTCGTTGGAAAATTCCAATTCCCGAAGAGATACGACGAAATGGATGGTTTTTTCGTGTTCTCCGGCATCAAATTGACTAGGAAACAACCCATTTTCAGGAAAATCTGAGACCAAAAATTTTGATTTTTTTACAAGGGGGGAGTCTTCTGTATCAATATTTTTTTTTTCAAAATTTTTCAACTCTCAGGTTGTCCTGAAATTGAGCTTCCTTGTCAATTTCATACCGGAGAAAACGAAAAACCCCTCCATTTTGTCCTATTTCTTCAGGAAATCTATTTTTCGTCGGAAAATTCCAATTCCCGAAGAGATACGACGAAATGGATGGTTTTTTCGTGTTCTCCGGCATCAAATTGACTAGGAAACAACCCATTTTCAGGAAAATCTGAGACCAAAAATTTTGATTTTTTTACAAGGGGGGAGTCTTCTGTATAAATATTTTTTTTTTCAAAATTTTTCAACTCTCAGATTGTCCTGAAATTGAGCTGCCTTGTCAATTTCATACCGGAGAAAACGAAAAACCCCTCCATTTTGTCCTATTTCTTCAGGAAATCTCTTTTTCGTTGGAAAATTCAAATTCCCGAAGAGATACGACGAAATGGATGGTTTTTTCGTGTTCTCCGGCATCAAATTGACTAGGTAACAACCCATTTTCAGGAAAATCTGAGACCAAAAATTTTGATTTTTTTACAAGGGGGGAGTCTTCTGTATAAATATTTTTTTTTTCAAAATTTTTCAACTCTCAGATTGTCCTGAAATTGAGCTTCCTTGTCAATTTCATACCGGTGAAAACGAAAAACCCCTCCATTTTGTCCTATTTCTTCAGAAAATCTATTTTTCGTTGGAAAATTCCAATTCCCGAAGAGATACGACGAAATGGATGGTTTTTTCGTGTTCTCCGGCATCAAATTGACTAGGAAACAACCCATTTTCAGGAAAATCTGAGACCAAAAATTTTGATTTTTTTACAAGGGGGGAGTCTTCTGTATAAATATTTTTTTTTTCAAAATTTTTCAACTCTCAGATTGTCCTGAAATTGAGCTTCCTTGTCAATTTCATACCGGAGAAAACGAAAAACCCCTCCATTTTGTCCTATTTCTTCAGGAAATCTATTTTTCGTTGGAAAATTCCAATTCCCGAAGAGATACGACGAAATGGATGGTTTTTTCGTGTTCTCCGGCATCAAATTGACTTGGAAACAACCCATTTTCAGGAAAATTTGAGACCAAAAATTTTAATTTTTTTACAAGGGGGGAAGTCTTCTGTATCAATATTTTTTTTTTCAAAATTTTTCAACTCTCAGGTTGTCCTGAAATTGAGCTTCCTTGTCAATTTCATACCGGAGAAAACGGAAAACCCCTCCATTTTGTCCTATTTGTTCAGAAAATCTATTTTTCGTTGGAAAATTCCAATTCCCGAAGAGATACGACGAAATGGATGGTTTTTTCGTGTTCTCCGGCATCAAATTGACTTGGAAACAACCCATTTTCAGGAAAATCTGAGACCAAAAATTTTGATTTTTTTACAAGGGGGGAGTCTTCTGTATCAATATTTTTTTTTTCAAAATTTTTCAACTCTCAGATTGTCCTGAAATTGAGCTGCCTTGTCAATTTCATACCGGAGAAAACGAAAAACCCCTCCATTTTGTCCTATTTCTTCAGGAAATCTCTTTTTCGTTGGAAAATTCAAATTCCCGAAGAGATACGACGAAATGGATGGTTTTTTCGTGTTCTCCGGCATCAAATTGACTAGGAAACAACCCATTTTCAGGAAAATCTGAGACCAAAAATTTTGATTTTTTTACAAGGGGGGAGTCTTCTGTATAAATATTTTTTTTTTCAAAATTTTTCAACTCTCAGATTGTCCTGAAATTGAGCTTCCTTGTCAATTTCATACCGGAGAAAACGAAAAACCCCTCCATTTTGTCCTATTTCTTCAGGAAATCTCTTTTTCTTCGGAAAATTCAAATTCCCGAAGAGATACGACGAAATGGATGGTTTTTTCGTGTTCTCCGGCATCAAATTGACTAGGAAACAACCCATTTTCAGGAAAATCTGAGACCAAAAATTTTGATTTTTTTACAAGGGGGGAGTCTTCTGTATAAATATTTTTTTTTTCAAAATTTTTCAACTCTCAGATTGTCCTGAAATTGAGCTGCCTTGTCAATTTCATACCGGAGAAAACGAAAAACCCCTCCATTTTGTCCTATTTCTTCAGGAAATCTATTTTTCGTTGGAAAATTCCAATTCCCGAAGAGATACGACGAAATGGATGGTTTTTTCGTGTTCTCCGGCATCAAATTGACTTGGAAACAACCCATTTTCAGGAAAATTTGAGACCAAAAATTTTAATTTTTTTACAAGGGGGGAAGTCTTCTGTATCAATATTTTTTTTTTCAAAATTTTTCAACTCTCAGGTTGTCCTGAAATTGAGCTTCCTTGTCAATTTCATACCGGAGAAAACGGAAAACCCCTCCATTTTGTCCTATTTGTTCAGAAAATCTATTTTTCGTTGGAAAATTCCAATTCCCGAAGAGATACGACGAAATGGATGGTTTTTTCGTGTTCTCCGGCATCAAATTGACTTGGAAACAACCCATTTTCAGGAAAATCTGAGACCAAAAATTTTGATTTTTTTACAAGGGGGGAGTCTTCTGTATCAATATTTTTTTTTTCAAAATTTTTCAACTCTCAGATTGTCCTGAAATTGAGCTGCCTTGTCAATTTCATACCGGAGAAAACGAAAAACCCCTCCATTTTGTCCTATTTCTTCAGGAAATCTCTTTTTCGTTGGAAAATTCAAATTCCCGAAGAGATACGACGAAATGGATGGTTTTTTCGTGTTCTCCGGCATCAAATTGACTAGGAAACAACCCATTTTCAGGAAAATCTGAGACCAAAAATTTTGATTTTTTTACAAGGGGGGAGTCTTCTGTATAAATATTTTTTTTTTCAAAATTTTTCAACTCTCAGATTGTCCTGAAATTGAGCTTCCTTGTCAATTTCATACCGGAGAAAACGAAAAACCCCTCCATTTTGTCCTATTTCTTCAGGAAACCTATTTTTCGTCGGAAAATTCAAATTCCCGAAGAGATACGACGAAATGGATGGTTTTTTCGTGTTCTCCGGCATCAAATTGACTAGGAAACAACCCATTTTCAGGAAAATCTGAGACCAAAAATTTTGATTTTTTTACAAGGGGGGGAGTCTTCTGTATAAATATTTTTTTTTTCAAAATTTTTCAACTCTCAGATTGTCCTGAAATTGAGCTTCCTTGTCAATTTCATACCGGAGAAAACGAAAAACCCCTCCATTTTGTCCTATTTCTTCAGAAAATCTATTTTTCGTTGGAAAATTCCAATTCCCGAAGAGATACGACGAAATGGATGGTTTTTTCGTGTTCTCCGGCATCAAATTGACTTGGAAAGAACCCATTTTCAGGAAAATTTGATACCAAAAATTTTAATTTTTTTACAAGGGGGGAGTCTTCTGTATCAATATTTTTTTTTTCAAAATTTTTCAACTCTCAGGTTGTCCTGAAATTGAGCTTCCTTGTCAATTTCATACCGGAGAAAACGAAAAACCCCTCCATTTTGTCCTATTTCTTCAGAAAATCTATTTTTCGTTGGAAAATTCCAATTCCCGAAGAGATACGACGAAATGGATGGTTTGTTCGTGTTCTCCGGCATCAAATTGACTTGGAAACAACCCATTTTCAGGAAAATCTGAGACCAAAAATTTTGATTTTTTTACAAGGGGGGAGTCTTCTGTATCAATATTTTTTTTTTCAAAATTTTTCAACTCTCAGATTGTCCTGAAATTGAGCTTCCTTGTCAATTTCATACCGGAGAAAACGAAAAACCCCTCCATTTTGTCCTATTTCTTCAGGAAATCTATTTTTCGTTGGAAAATTCCAATTCCCGAAGAGATACGACGAAATGGATGGTTTTTTCGTGTTCTCCGGCCTCAAATTGACTAGGAAACAACCCATTTTCAGGAAAATCTGAGACCAAAAATTTTGATTTTTTTACAAGGGGGGAGTCTTCTGTATAAATATTTTTTTTTTCAAAATTTTTCAACTCTCAGATTGTCCTGAAATTGAGCTTCCTTGTCAATTTCATACCGGAGAAAACGAAAAACCCCTCCATTTTGTCCTATTTCTTCAGGAAATCTCTTTTTCGTCGGAAAATTCAAATTCCCGAAGAGATACGACGAAATGGATGGTTTTTTCGTGTTCTCCGGCATCAAATTGACTAGGAAACAACCCATTTTCAGGAAAATCTGAGTCCAAAAATTTTGATTTTTTTACAAGGGGGGAGTCTTCTGTATAAATATTTTTTTTTTCAAAATTTTTCAACTCTCAGATTGTCCTGAAATTGAGCTGCCTTGTCAATTTCATACCGGAGAAAACGAAAAACCCCTCCATTTTGTCCTATTTCTTCAGGAAATCTATTTTTCGTCGGAAAATTCAAATTCCCGAAGAGATACGACGAAATGGATGGTTTTTTCGTGTTCTCCGGCATCAAATTGACTAGGAAACAACCCATTTTCAGGAAAATCTGAGTCTAAAAATTTTGATTTTTTTACAAGGGGGGAGTCTTCTGTATAAATATTTTTTTTTTCAAAATTTTTCAACTCTCAGATTGTCCTGAAATTGAGCTGCCTTGTCAATTTCATACCGGAGAAAACGAAAAACCCCTCCATTTTGTCCTATTTCTTCAGAAAATCTATTTTTCGTTGGAAAATTCCAATTCCCGAAGAGATACGACGAAATGGATGGTTTTTTCGTGTTCTCCGGCATCAAATTGACTAGGAAACAACCCATTTTCAGGAAAATCTGAGACCAAAAATTTTGATTTTTTTACAAGGGGGGAGTCTTCTGTATAAATATTTTTTTTTTCAAAATTTTTCAACTCTCAGATTGTCCTGAAATTGAGCTTCCTTGTCAATTTCATACCGGAGAAAACGAAAAACCCCTCCATTTTGTCCTATTTCTTCAGGAAATCTATTTTTCGTTGGAAAATTCCAATTCCCGAAGAGATACGACGAAATGGATGGTTTTTTCGTGTTCTCCGGCCTCAAATTGACTAGGAAACAACCCATTTTCAGGAAAATCTGAGAACAAAAATTTTGATTTTTTTACAAGGGGGGAGTCTTCTGTATAAATATTTTTTTTTTCAAAATTTTTCAACTCTCAGATTGTCCTGAAATTGAGCTTCCTTGTCAATTTCATACCGGAGAAAACGAAAAACCCCTCCATTTTGTCCTATTTCTTCAGGAAATCTCTTTTTCGTTGGAAAATTCCAATTCCCGAAGAGATACGACGAAATGGATGGTTTTTTCGTGTTCTCCGGCATCAAATTGACTTGGAAACAACCCATTTTCAGGAAAATCTGAGACCAAAAATTTTGATTTTTTTACAAGGGGGGAGTCTTCTGTATCAATATTTTTTTTTTCAAAATTTTTCAACTCAGATTGTCCTGAAATTGAGCTTCCTTGTCAATTTCATACCGGAGAAAACGAAAAACCCCTCCATTTTGTCCTATTTCTTCAGGAAATCTATTTTTCGTTGGAAAATTCCAATTCCCGAAGAGATACGACGAAATGGATGGTTTTTTCGTGTTCTCCGGCCTCAAATTGACTAGGAAACAACCCATTTTCAGGAAAATCTGAGAACAAAAATTTTGATTTTTTTACAAGGGGGGAGTCTTCTGTATAAATATTTTTTTTTTCAAAATTTTTCAACTCTCAGATTGTCCTGAAATTGAGCTTCCTTGTCAATTTCATACCGGTGAAAACGAAAAACCCCTCCATTTTGTCCTATTTCTTCAGAAAATCTATTTTTCGTTGGAAAATTCCAATTCCCGAAGAGATACGACGAAATGGATGGTTTTTTCGTGTTCTCCGGCATCAAATTGACTAGGAAACAACCCATTTTCAGGAAAATCTGAGTCCAAAAATTTTGATTTTTTTACAAGGGGGGGGAGTCTTCTTGTATAAATATTTTTTTTTTCAAAATTTTTCAACTCTCAGATTGTCCTGAAATTGAGCTGCCTTGTCAATTTCATACCGGAGAAAACGAAAAACCCCTCCATTTTGTCCTATTTCTTCAGGAAATCTATTTTTCGTCGGAAAATTCAAATTCCCGAAGAGATACGACGAAATGGATGGTTTTTTCGTGTTCTCCGGCATCAAATTGACTAGGAAACAACCCATTTTCAGGAAAATCTGAGACCAAAAATTTTGATTTTTTTACAAGGGGGGAGTCTTCTGTATCAATATTTTTTTTTTCAAAATTTTTCAACTCTCAGATTGTCCTGAAATTGAGCTTCCTTGTCAATTTCATACCGGAGAAAACGAAAAACCCCTCCATTTTGTCCTATTTCTTCAGAAAATCTATTTTTCGTTGGAAAATTCCAATTCCCGAAGAGATACGACGAAATGGATGGTTTTTTCTTGTTCTCCGGCATCAAATTGACTTGGAAACAACCCATTTTCAGGAAAATTTGAGACCAAAAATTTTAATTTTTTTACAAGGGGGGAGTCTTCTGTATCAATATTTTTTTTTTCAAAATTTTTCAACTCTCAGGTTGTCCTGAAATTGAGCTTCCTTGTCAATTTCATACCGGAGAAAACGAAAAACCCCTCCATTTTGTCCTATTTCTTCAGAAAATCTATTTTTCGTTGGAAAATTCCAATTCCCGAAGAGATACGACGAAATGGATGGTTTGTTCGTGTTCTCCGGCATCAAATTGACTTGGAAACAACCCATTTTCAGGAAAATCTGAGACCAAAAATTTTGATTTTTTTACAAGGGGGGAGTCTTCTGTATCAATATTTTTTTTTTCAAAATTTTTCAACTCTCAGATTGTCCTGAAATTGAGCTTCCTTGTCAATTTCATACCGGAGAAAACGAAAAACCCCTCCATTTTGTCCTATTTCTTCAGGAAATCTCTTTTTCGTCGGAAAATTCAAATTCCCGAAGAGATACGACGAAATGGATGGTTTTTTCGTGTTCTCCGGCATCAAATTGACTAGGAAACAACCCATTTTCAGGAAAATCTGAGACCAAAAATTTTGATTTTTTTACAAGGGGGGAGTCTTCTGTATAAGGGAGTCTTCTGTATAAATATTTTCTTTTTCAAAATTTTTCAACTCTCAGATTGTCCTGAAATTGAGCTGCCTTGTCAATTTCATACCGGAGAAAACGAAAAACCCCTCCATTTTGTCCTATTTCTTCAGGAAATCTATTTTTCGTCGGAAAATTCAAATTCCCGAAGAGATACGACGAAATGGATGGTTTTTTCGTGTTCTCCGGCATCAAATTGACTTGGAAACAACCCATTTTCAGGAAAATCTGAGTCCAAAAATTTTGATTTTTTTACAAGGGGGGAGTCTTCTGTATAAATATTTTTTTTTTCAAAATTTTTCAACTCTCAGATTGTCCTGAAATTGAGCTGCCTTGTCAATTTCATACCGGAGAAAACGAAAAACCCCTCCATTTTGTCCTATTTCTTCAGAAAATCTATTTTTCGTTGGAAAATTCCAATTCCCGAAGAGATACGACGAAATGGATGGTTTTTTCGTGTTCTCCGGCATCAAATTGACTAGGAAACAACCCATTTTCAGGAAAATCTGAGACCAAAAATTTTGATTTTTTTACAAGGGGGGAGTCTTCTGTATAAATATTTTTTTTTTCAAAATTTTTCAACTCTCAGATTGTCCTGAAATTGAGCTTCCTTGTCAATTTCATACCGGAGAAAACGAAAAACCCCTCCATTTTGTCCTATTTCTTCAGGAAATCTATTTTTCGTTGGAAAATTCCAATTCCCGAAGAGATACGACGAAATGGATGGTTTTTTCGTGTTCTCCGGCCTCAAATTGACTAGGAAACAACCCATTTTCAGGAAAATCTGAGAACAAAAATTTTGATTTTTTTACAAGGGGGGAGTCTTCTGTATAAATATTTTTTTTTTCAAAATTTTTCAACTCTCAGATTGTCCTGAAATTGAGCTTCCTTGTCAATTTCATACCGGAGAAAACGAAAAACCCCTCCATTTTGTCCTATTTCTTCAGGAAATCTCTTTTTCGTTGGAAAATTCAAATTCCCGAAGAGATACGACGAAATGGATGGTTTTTTCGTGTTCTCCGGCATCAAATTGACTTGGAAACAACCCATTTTCAGGAAAATTTGAGACCAAAAATTTAAATTTTTTTACAAGGGGGGAGTCTTCTGTATCAATATTTTTTTTTTCAAAATTTTTCAACTCTCAGGTTGTCCTGAAATTGAGCTTCCTTGTCAATTTCATACCGGAGAAAACGGAAAACCCCTCCATTTTGTCCTATTTCTTCAGAAAATCTATTTTTCGTTGGAAAATTCCAATTAGTTATGTATCACAACCAAACTACCAGGATACGCCACTGGAGAATACCCTAACCAACAGATAAGACTCGAGAAGATGCTGCGTCGCCTTTTTACCGTATTTTATCTTTTCATGCTGGACTTTATCTTTTTATGATAATTATCGAATTTTACCTTACATTATATTATACCAGGTGTTATCTTTTCCCACTGAGTTATATCTACTATGATAATTTCTGATATTTGTTAATTCATGTAATTCCCGTATTTTATCTATTTATGCCAGGATTTATCTTCACTTTTAGGATCATTTTAGTATATAAAGAAAAGTACCATATTGTAAGTGTCTTAGTTTGTTACCAGCTTCTCTTGAATAAAAAACACACATAATTCAAGTCTACGAGTAATTTATTAAGTCCAAGTATTTTAACCGCAAAATACATAACTGGCGCAGTCGGTAGGATTGTCCTGTACAGATAAGTGAAACATAGTGCTGTATTGACTGTATGGATAGTGAACTTCGAAACATAGTGCCGTATTGACTTTATGGATAGTGATTTCGAAACATAGTGCCGTACTGACTATACAGATAGTGGTTTACGAACTCTGGTGGTTTTCAAATCTTTAACGGGACTTTAAAAAAAAATCGTGTTCAAGAAGAAACCGTATATTTCTTTTCTTGACACACCGGGCCTTATTTTTGGAACATTGCCTGCACATCCAAAAGTGGGGTACAGCAAGTCATTCGACGGAACGGATATCCCTTGTTTGGCTTTAGTTAAGTGACACAGTGTACAACACAAAGAAGAAAGAAGAAACTTCGACGCATGGTAAGAAATAACAATTGTTTCATTTTTGATTATTGTTTGTTTGCATTTCTCTCATTTATAAAATTTCTCTTTTTTATTTTTATCCTATAAGTATAGAATTTATTTTTCCTGCATTTTTGTTTTCTTAATGTTTAATGTTTAGCGGATTAAAAGAAACTGCTAAGAAAAATAAGGAATTTAGGAAAAAGTTTACGGATTTAGCCAACATTAGTTCAGAATCTGAAAGTGAAACTGACACCTTGTCAGAGAAATCCCTGGTTGATTACCCAAGTAACGCATTTGATTTTGACCTTGAATCCAATTCTGAAGTAGAAGATATAATAAATAATCTTGCCAATATTAATTTATCACCAAACATGTCAGTAAATAATACCAATTATCAACAGTTAAGACTTTTCTTGGATATTATACCACAATTTGAAAACGACCCTTGCGAGCTGAATAATTTTATCGCAGCATGCGATGATACTTTTAATAATTTTAGAGATGAAAGTGACGCAATTAAAAAACTTATTTTTCGTGGTATTTTAGGGAAACTTAAAGGTAAAGCTTTAACTTTAATATCTAGTCGCACAGAATTAGATACTTGGGATAAAGTAAAAGATGTTTTAAGACTTTCTTTTAGTGATCAAAGATCTTTCACTTGTTTGTTAAACGAACTTCATAACTTAAAACCAAACCCGAGAGAAACACCTTATAATTTTGGCATTCGCTGCCAATATTTTAGAAGTCTGATTTTCACCTCTATTAATAACGATAATACCCTACAGGCTAATGCAAAAATCGCACAAATTGGCAATATAGAAAAATTACTTTTGGTTTCTTTTATAAAATACCTACCCCATCAAATTCAAACAGGCGTAAGGCTTAAGAACCCTACATGCATAGAAGAAGCGATGAATTATGTAA
Organism: Philopedon plagiatum; assembly: GCA_963971165.1. NCBI lineage: Eukaryota > Metazoa > Arthropoda > Insecta > Coleoptera > Curculionidae > Philopedon > Philopedon plagiatum. Next base: position 152,849,692 of record OZ020189.1, on the reverse strand, counting down.
TAGAGGAAGAAAATTTTTTGTCCCTATGTAACGAAACTAAAAGGAATACCAATCAACATATTCCCTTACCAAATTTTAAAGCACCTACGAATCAAGGATACCAACAAACGTATGGAAGACACATACCACAGACTTTCACACCTGCATTTTCAGGTTTTAAACAAAATTTTACAGGACAACAATCGGGATTTAAACAAAATTTCCCTAGTCAGCCAATAAATATTTCACCAAGGCAATTACCACAAAGAAAATATTTTACGAACCAGCAAGTATTTGGAAATCCTACTAAAACCAACGTTTTCAAACCGACTGGACAGACTTCGAAAGAAGCACCAACTCCAATGTCCATAATAACTAGACAAACTTTGGCTCCAAGAAATATCTCGCAACCCACAGCAGGAAATCAATTTAGACCAACAAATAATTTCCAATATAGATCACCAAATCCAAATGCATTCCAACCACAATCAAGACCCCCCAAATTTCAATTTGAAGAATTGTATAACCTAGAAAATTCTGATGACGACTCACACGAATATTACCAGAACTTCGAAGAGCAATATTTTGAAAACCAGAATTATATCCCAGAACAAACTAATACTGATGAATTAGAGGAACAATATACTGACGCTGCAGAATACACGTCAATGACGTCATACATACCCACAGAAACCCCAGGAGATGAAAATTTTTATCAAGAAGCCTCTGTAATGAATTCTACCTAGTAAATGACACAGATTCACGCAAACTTCCGTTTATTAAAATTTCCTTTTTTGACAAAACCCTAAAATTATTAATTGACTCAGGCAGTCATATTTCATTACTAAATCCCCATGTTGCAAAACAGTATTTTTCTGAATTTATTGTCATAAAACCCAATATAATCAAAACATCTTGTGGTCAACAAGAATCCAAATATGAAGCGCGAATTCCGGCTTTTAAGGAATTTCAAACAAATGAAGTTTTAATTTTTACCCTATTTGATTTTCACCCTTTTTTCGATGGTTTAATAAGTTTTAGAGATCTTAAAAATATGGGTTTCAATTGGAATTTGCAACAGAATTATCTTGAAAGACATAACCTTAAAATTCCGGTTTATCAGTGTTCTCCCTCAGATTATAACTGCTTTAATATCACAGTAAACGAAAATGAAGTCCTAAGGATGAGACTCCCAACAAATGCTAAAGAAGATGGTACATACTATATCCCTTACCAATCAATCAACCCACATTGTTTTATACCTGAAGGAATAAGCACTGTAGAGAATGGACATGCTATAGTTGAAATTTACAATGTTAACATTGAAGATACCTATTTTAACCTTCCAAGACCTTTAAAAGTATTCCCAATAAATGACTATGAAATATACCAAGCAGAAATAGAAACCGATTCTACAACCCCAGATCAAAATGAAATTGAGCATCTTCTAAGACTAGGTCATTTAGAAGAAGAAGAAAAATACAAGATCCTAAAGCTATGCAGACAATTCTCTTCAATATTTCAAAATCAGAATGAGCCCTTGTCGTCAACAACTCAGACAACTCATAAAATAGTAACTACAGATGAAGAGCCCATTTATACAAGATCTTATAGACTACCAGAAGTCCACAAAAAGGAAGTAAAGGATCAAATTCAAAAAATGTTAGAAGATGGCATCATAAGAAATAGTACCAGCCCTTGGTCAAGTCCTATATGGATAGTTCCAAAAAAGTTAGATGCCAGTGGAATCCCTAAATGGCGCCTAGTAATCGACTTTCGAAAATTAAATTCCAAAACTATTCAGGATAGATTTCCTATACCCAATATCGACGATTTACTTGATAAACTTGGCAGATGCCAATATTTCACCACATTAGACTTGGCAAGTGGATTTCACCAGATTAAGATGCATAAGGAAAGTATCGAGAAAACAGCATTCTCTTCAGATCATGGGCATTATGAATTTTTAAGGATGCCTTTTGGCCTCAAAAATGCACCATCTACTTTTCAGAGAATGATTAACGAAGTTCTCAAAGATTTTATCAATAAAACTTGCCTAGTTTACATGGATGATGTCATAGTTTTTTCAACAACATTAGACGAACACATACTTAATTTAAAGGAGATATTTAAAAAACTTCAAGAGTACAACTTAAAAGTTCAGCCTGATAAATGTGAATTTCTAAAACACGAAACGGAATTCTTAGGCCATATTGTAACCACAGAGGGCATTAAACCTAACCCAAAGAAAATAGACGCTATACTGAAAATGCCATTACCCAAAACACATAAAGAAATTAAGAGCTTTTTGGGAATGGTTGGCTTTTACAGAAAATTTATTAACAATCTTGCAAAGATTACAAAACCGATGACACTATGTTTGAGAAAAGGTAAAAAAGTTGAACACACGGAAGACTTCAAAAATGCATTTGAAACCTGTAAACTGATTCTTTGTAATGAGCCCATTTTAATCCATCCAGATTTTTCAAAAATCTTTACACTCACTACAGACGCAAGTAAATATGCCATTGGAAGCGTTCTAAGTCAGGATGGAAAACCAGTTTGCTATGCAAGTAGAACATTGAATCCAAATGAAATAAATTACTCAGTCACAGAAAAAGAGCTATTAGCGATTGTTTGGTCAATTAAGTACTTTCGACCCTACATATTTGGAAGACACTTCAAAGTAAAGACAGACCATAAACCCTTAAAATGGTTAGAGAGCCTGAAAGAGCCCAATTCTAAATTGGTCAGGTGGAAATTATTGCTATCCGAGTATGACTTTGATACTGATTACATTAAGGGCAAAGATAATAATGTAGCTGACAGTCTATCCAGAAATATTTCACCCATAAACGAAGCAACCAATACAGTAAATCAAAAACAAACAGACAAAGTTGGTTCAATGATGAACGAATCAGGAGATATAGATACAACCATTCGAGAGTTTTTCAAAAGCAATGAGAACTATGTTACCACAATACACTCTGCAGACGAACCTCCACTACTTTCCTACCCCTATTGTGATAAACCGTTAAATCACCATAAACATCAAATGATCGTCAAAATATCTGACGCATCCCCAGTGCCCAGAGTTATAAAAGAAAAAATTTTTGACAATCAAAGGTATTTTATTAATCTCCGTAGAAGAAACATGGAAGAAGATTTAGAAGAGTACATAGCAAACTTAAATAACAAAACCACATATCATCTTCATTTTCCAAATAAAGATGACGAAAAGACTTTTCTTAAACATATTCAAGAAAAAATCATTAGAGTCCCTTCAAAATTAATGATTTGTTCTTTAAAATTGACTGATGTTACGACACAAAATGATCAACAAGACAAGATGAACTATCACCATGTCTATAAGACTGGACATCGTGGCATAACAACTACTTTAGATTCTCTCAAAAGAAACTATTATTGGCCTACCATGATCAAGGATGTTACGAACTACATAAATAACTGTATTTGCCAAAAGTCAAAATACGAGAGAAAACCTAATGAATTTAAATTCCAACCCATCCCAATAGGATTCAAACCTTTTGCTAGAATCCATATCGACACGCTGTCAATAGCAAAAGAAAAATTTGTAACCATAATTGACACATTTTCTAAATTTGCCCAAGTATATCATATTCCTGGAGTAAATGCAGTTAATGTTCTCGATGGTTTATTGACCTTTATATCACACTACGGTCTGCCAGAAATGATAATTTGCGACAATGGAATTGAGTTCAATAACAATAGCTTTACTGATTTTTGCAAACTACATAAAATTGAGATCCATTATACCACCCCAAAGAATCCAAACTCGAATAGTTACATCGAAAGACTTCATTCCACACTATTAGAGCAGATAAGAATAAAAACTCAAACAAACCCTAAAGAATCTCTTATTAACATTATAAAGTATTCATTGTTACACTACAACAATTCCATTCACTCTTCTACAGATCATACACCATTCGAAATAGTATCCGGTCACTTTAACTCTAAAGACCCATTTGACGTAGAAGAAAAACATATTGTGTCTAAATATGTGCAAGACCACAAAGAAAAAATCAAAGAAAAATATAAAGAAATTACAGAAAAAGTTAAAGAAAAGAAACAACAACAACTAGACAAAATAAATGCTAATCGAAAAGAACCAATTACCTTGTCAGAAAACGATGCAGTTTATCACAAAGAACAACCAAGAGATAAACTAGCTCCTAGATTTACAAAAATAATCCCAGTAGCACAAACAAAAAACAAAGTTAAAACTGATGTCTCAAAATACTCCAAACATAACATAAAGAAACGCAAAAAACACTAATGTTTTCTCTTTTGTTTCAGATGAGACTTTTTCTCATCCTATTATTAACCCTTATAATTATAAGTACTAATGCCTCTATTCAAAAGCTTACTAACCCAATTTTACCTGTTAGTTTAAAATCCACACGCATAATAACAAGCAGACACACTTTTATTACTTATTTAAATATTTCAGAATTCACTAATATAAGAAATCATTTAAAGTCACAATTATCGTTTGCAATATCAAAGAAAAATCTTGGCTCTCATACGATAAACTTAATAAAACAAGCAAATACATTATTATCCTATATTGATACTTCTTTAGAAATTATTTATCCCAAAAGATCAAAACGCGGATTAATAGACCTTGGTGGTAAAGTATCCAAATGGCTTTTTGGAAATTTAGATGCCGAAGATGGCAGAAGAATAGACTTAATTCTTAAGCATCTCGATAAAAGTGATCATCTACTTCAGGAAAAGATTAACGAACAGATTACTTTAGCAAAGGAAATTATGGCAATAACGAATAATAGCATTTCGCAAATAAAATCTAATATGTTAATGATAACCCAAAATATCGATCAATTCTCTGAAGGAATAAACGAAATAAATACTTTAAACTTGATTATAAATTCTCTTTTAATTTTACAGATTCATTTAAATGAAGTAACTAATGCCATAAGTTTTGCTAATGTCAACAAAATTCATCCTGTATTTTTGCCTTTAAAAAACCTAAATTCTATTATTACAAAAATAAAGGTTTCTTACCCTTCCACTCAATTAGTTAATTTTACAGACCATCATAGCTATTACTCTTTCTTGGGAATTCAATTACTCTTTAAGGACGACCGAATTATTTTTCTGATTCACTTTCCAATTTTAATGCCTCAAAATTTTAAAACATATTTTATTTACCCCATTCCAATTAATAATAAAATAATTCTTCCTTGTAAACCTTACCTTATCCTAAATGAGAGAAGTGTTCTCCATCAATATCAAAATGAACCATGCGAAGAAGTAGAAAACGTCCACTACTGTCTGAATCACCTGCAAACAGAAGACGATTGTGTTGTCAGCATCATAAAGAACAATAAGCCAAACAACTGCACCACTGTCCCAGTTCATTTGGACAAAGCAATAGCCAACCAAGTTACCCCACACAACATCCTCTTCACCACTGGAGCAGACATCGTCCTCACTGAAAGCTGTTCCGTTGAAAAGCATCATGAACTAATCCCTGGCAGTTATATAATCACTATCCCAAGTAATTGTCACTACTTCATTAACCAAGAAGTGTTCTCTGCTGGAAATGATCACATTTCACCTGCTGTAATAATTCAGCTTCCTCAGTTAAACCTTTCACTGCTGCCAGAACGCTCTACTCACATTAAACTTACCAGTTTGGACTTAGAAGAAATCAAACATTTGACCAAAAAGTTAAATACACAACATGAAGTAAATATTTTAGAAGATCCAACACTATTACAGGAAAAATCAATGCCTACATGGATTCATGTCCTCATATACCTTATGGTCGCAATGATTGTTTTCTTGGCGGTAACATGCTACTACAGAACCTGTTACCCTTATCCATACCAACGTAAAAGTAAAAGGAAAACCAAGACAGAAGATTTGGAAATGAAAGAGCAGCCTTAGACAACGTTTTCAACCCTAAGGCTTTATCTCAGACGGGAGGAGTTATGTATCACAACCAAACTACCAGGATACGCCACTGGAGAATACCCTAACCAACAGATAAGACTCGAGAAGATGCTGCGTCGCCTTTTTACCGTATTTTATCTTTTCATGCTGGACTTTATCTTTTTATGATAATTATCGAATTTTACCTTACATTATATTATACCAGGTGTTATCTTTTCCCACTGAGTTATATCTACTATGATAATTTCTGATATTTGTTAATTCATGTAATTCCCGTATTTTATCTATTTATGCCAGGATTTATCTTCACTTTTAGGATCATTTTAGTATATAAAGAAAAGTACCATATTGTAAGTGTCTTAGTTTGTTACCAGCTTCTCTTGAATAAAAAACACACATAATTCAAGTCTACGAGTAATTTATTAAGTCCAAGTATTTTAACCGCAAAATACATAACTAATTCCCGAAGAGATACGACGAAATGGATGGTTTTTTCGTGTTCTCCGGCATCAAATTGACTTGGAAACAACCCATTTTCAGGAAAATCTGAGACCAAAAATTTTGATTTTTTTACAAGGGGGGAGGGAGTCTTCTGTATAAATATTTTTTTTTTCAAAATTTTTCAACTCTCAGATTGTCCTGAAATTGAGCTTCCTTGTCAATTTCATACCGGAGAAAACGAAAAACCCCTCCATTTTGTCCTATTTCTTCAGGAAATCTCTTTTTCGTTGGAAAATTCAAATTCCCGAAGAGATACGACGAAATGGATGGTTTTTTCGTGTTCTCCGGCATCAAATTGACTAGGAAACAACCCATTTTCAGGAAAATCTGAGACCAAAAATTTTGATTTTTTTACAAGGGGGGAGTCTTCTGTATAAATATTTTTTTTTTTTCAAAATTTTTCAACTCTCAGATTGTCCTGAAATTGAGCTTCCTTGTCAATTTCATACCGGAGAAAACGAAAAACCCCTCCATTTTGTCCTATTTCTTCAGGAAATCTATTTTTCGTTGGAAAATTCCAATTCCCGAAGAGATACGACGAAATGGATGGTTTTTTCGTGTTCTCCGGCATCAAATTGACTTGGAAACAACCCATTTTCAGGAAAATTTGAGACCAAAAATTTTGATTTTTTTACAAGGGGGGAGTCTTCTGTATAAATATTTTTTTTTTCAAAATTTTTCAACTCTCAGATTGTCCTGAAATTGAGCTTCCTTGTCAATTTCATACCGGCGAAAACGAAAAACCCCTCCATTTTGTCCTATTTCTTCAGGAAATCTATTTTTCGTTGGAAAATTCCAATTCCCGAAGAGATACGACGAAATGGATGGTTTTTTCGTGTTCGCCGGCATCAAATTGACTTGGAAACAACCCATTTTCAGGAAAATCTGAGACCAAAAATTTTGATTTTTTTACAAGGGGGGAGTCTTCTGTATCAATATTTTTTTTTTCAAAATTTTTCAACTCTCAGATTGTCCTGAAATTGAGCTTCCTTGTCAATTTCATACCGGAGAAAACGAAAAACCCCTCCATTTTGTCCTATTTCTTCAGAAAATCTATTTTTCGTTGGAAAATTCCAATTCCCGAAGAGATACGACGAAATGGATGGTTTTTTCGTGTTCTCCGGCATCAAATTGACTTGGAAACAACCCATTTTCAGGAAAATCTGAGACCAAAAATTTTGATTTTTTTACAAGGGGGGAGTCTTCTGTATCAATATTTTTTTTTTCAAAATTTTTCAACTCTCAGGTTGTCCTGAAATTGAGCTTCCTTGTCAATTTCATACCGGAGAAAACGGAAAACCTCTCCATTTTGTCCTATTTCTTCAGAAAATCTATTTTTCGTTGGAAAATTCCAATTCCCGAAGAGATACGACGAAATGGATGGTTTTTTCGTGTTCTCCGGCATCAAATTGACTTGGAAACAACCCATTTTCAGGAAAATCTGAGACCAAAAATTTTGATTTTTTTACAAGGGGGGGGTCTTCTGTATAAATATTTTTTTTTTCAAAATTTTTCAACTCTCAGATTGTCCTGAAATTGAGCTTCCTTGTCAATTTCATACCGGAGAAAACGAAAAACCCCTCCATTTTGTCCTATTTCTTCAGGAAATCTCTTTTTCGTTGGAAAATTCAAATTCCCGAAGAGATACGACGAAATGGATGGTTTTTTCGTGTTCTCCGGCATCAAATTGACTAGGAAACAACCCATTTTCAGGAAAATCTGAGACCAAAAATTTTGATTTTTTTACAAGGGGGGAGGCTTCTGTATAAATATTTTTTTTTTCAAAATTTTTCAACTCTCAGATTGTCCTGAAATTGAGCTTCCTTGTCAATTTCATACCGGAGAAAACGAAAAACCCCTCCATTTTGTCCTATTTCTTCAGGAAATCTCTTTTTCGTTGGAAAATTCAAATTCCCGAAGAGATACGACGAAATGGATGGTTTTTTCGTGTTCTCCGGCATCAAATTGACTAGGAAACAACCCATTTTCAGGAAAATCTGAGACCAAAAATTTTGATTTTTTTACAAGGGGGGAGTCTTCTGTATAAATATTTTTTTTTTTTCAAAATTTTTCAACTCTCAGATTGTCCTGAAATTGAGCTTCCTTGTCAATTTCATACCGGAGAAAACGAAAAACCCCTCCATTTTGTCCTATTTCTTCAGGAAATCTATTTTTCGTTGGAAAATTCCAATTCCCGAAGAGATACGACGAAATGGATGGTTTTTTCGTGTTCTCCGGCATCAAATTGACTTGGAAACAACCCATTTTCAGGAAAATTTGAGACCAAAAATTTTGATTTTTTTACAAGGGGGGAGTCTTCTGTATAAATATTTTTTTTTTCAAAATTTTTCAACTCTCAGATTGTCCTGAAATTGAGCTTCCTTGTCAATTTCATACCGGCGAAAACGAAAAACCCCTCCATTTTGTCCTATTTCTTCAGGAAATCTATTTTTCGTTGGAAAATTCCAATTCCCGAAGAGATACGACGAAATGGATGGTTTTTTCGTGTTCGCCGGCATCAAATTGACTTGGAAACAACCCATTTTCAGGAAAATCTGAGACCACAAATTTTGATTTTTTTACAAGGGGGGAGTCTTCTGTATCAATATTTTTTTTTTCAAAATTTTTCAACTCTCAGATTGTCCTGAAATTGAGCTTCCTTGTCAATTTCATACCGGAGAAAACGAAAAACCCCTCCATTTTGTCCTATTTCTTCAGAAAATCTATTTTTCGTTGGAAAATTCCAATTCCCGAAGAGATACGACGAAATGGATGGTTTTTTCGTGTTCTCCGGCATCAAATTGACTAGGAAACAACCCATTTTCAGGAAAATCTGAGACCAAAAATTTTGATTTTTTAACAAGGGGGGAGTCTTCTGTATCAATTTTTTTTTTTCAAAATTTTTCAACTCTCAGATTGTCCTGAAATTGAGCTTCTTTGTCAATTTCATACCGGAGAAAACGAAAAACCCCTCCATTTTGTCCTATTTCTTCAGGAAATCTATTTTTCGTTGGAAAATTCCAATTCCCGTAGAGATACGACGAAATGGATGGTTTTTTCGTGTTCGCCGGCATCAAATTGACTTGGAAACAACCCTTTTTCAGGAAAATCTGAGACCACAAATTTTGATTTTTTTACAAGGGGGGAGTCTTCTGTATCAATATTTTTTTTTTCAAAATTTTTCAACTCTCAGATTGTCCTGAAATTGAGCTTCCTTGTCAATTTCATACCGGAGAAAACGAAAAACCCCTCCTTTTTGTCCTATTTCTTCAGGAAATCTATTTTTCGTCGGAAAATTCAAATTCCCGAAGAGATACGACGAAATGGATGGTTTTTTCGTGTTCTCCGGCATCAAATTGACTAGGAAACAACCCATTTTCAGGAAAATCTGAGACCAAAAATTTTGATTTTTTAACAAGGGGGGAGTCTTCTGTATCAATTTTTTTTTTTTCAAAATTTTTCAACTCTCAGATTGTCCTGAAATTGAGCTTCTTTGTCAATTTCATACCGGAGAAAACGAAAAACCCCTCCATTTTGTCCTATTTCTTCAGGAAATCTATTTTTCGTTGGAAAATTCCAATTCCCGTAGAGATACGACGAAATGGATGGTTTTTTCGTGTTCGCCGGCATCAAATTGACTTGGAAACAACCCTTTTTCAGGAAAATCTGAGACCACAAATTTTGATTTTTTTACAAGGGGGGAGTCTTCTGTATCAATATTTTTTTTTTCAAAATTTTTCAACTCTCAGATTGTCCTGAAATTGAGCTTCCTTGTCAATTTCATACCGGAGAAAACGAAAAACCCCTCCTTTTTGTCCTATTTCTTCAGGAAATCTATTTTTCGTCGGAAAATTCAAATTTCCGAAGAGATACGACGAAATGGATGGTTTTTTCGTGTTCTCCGGCATCAAATTGACTAGGAAACAACCCATTTTCAGGAAAATCTGAGACCAAAAATTTTGATTTTTTAACAAGGGGGGAGTCTTCTGTATCAATATTTTTTTTTTCAAAATTTTTCAACTCTCAGATTGTCCTGAAATTGAGCTTCTTTGTCAATTTCATACCGGCGAAAACGAAAAACCCCTCCATTTTGTCCTATTTCTTCAGGAAATCTATTTTTCGTTGGAAAATTCCAATTCCCGAAGAGATACGACGAAATGGATGGTTTTTTCGCGTTCTCCGGCATCAAATTGACTAGGAAACAACCCATTTTCAGGAAAATCTGAGACCAAAAATTTTGATTTTTTTACAAGGGGGGAGTCTTCTGTATCAATATTTTTTTTTTCAAAATTTTTCAACTCGCAGATTGTCCTGAAATTGAGCTTCCTTGTCAATTTCATACCGGAGAAAACGAAAAACCCCTCCATTTTGTCCTATTTCTTCAGGAAATCTATTTTTCGTCGGAAAATTCCAATTCCCGAAGAGATACGACGAAATGGATGGTTTTTTCGTGTTCTCCGGCCTCAAATTGACTAGGAAACAACCCATTTTCAGGAAAATCGGAGACCAAAAATTTTGATTTTTTTACAAGGGGGGAGTCTTCTGTATCAATTTTTTTTTTTCAAAATTTTTCAACTCTCAGATTGTCCTGAAATTGAGCTGCCTTGTCAATTTCATACCGGAGAAAACGAAAAACCCCTCCATTTTGTCCTATTTCTTCAGGAAATCTATTTTTCGTTGGAAAATTCCAATTCCCGAAGAGATACGACGAAATGGATGGTTTTTTCGTGTTCGCCGGCATCAAATTGACTAGGAAACAACCCATTTTCAGGAAAATCTGAGACCAAAAATTTTGATTTTTTTACAAGAGTCTTCTGTATCAATATTTTTTTTTTCAAAATTTTTCAACTCTCAGATTGTCCTGAAATTGAGCTGCCTTGTCAATTTCATACCGGAGAAAACGAAAAACCCCTCCATTTTGTCCTATTTCTTCAGGAAATCTATTTTTCGTTGGAAAATTCCAATTCCCGTAGAGATACGACGAAATGGATGGTTTTTTCGTGTTCGCCGGCATCAAATTGACTTGGAAACAACCCTTTTTCAGGAAAATCTGAGACCACAAATTTTGATTTTTTTACAAGGGGGGAGTCTTCTGTATCAATATTTTTTTTTTCAAAATTTTTCAACTCTCAGATTGTCCTGAAATTGAGCTTCCTTGTCAATTTCATACCGGAGAAAACGAAAAACCCCTCCATTTTGTCCTATTTCTTCAGGAAATCTATTTTTCGTCGGAAAATTCCAATTCCCGAAGAGATACGACGAAATGGATGGTTTTTTCGTGTTCTCCGGCCTCAAATTGACTAGGAAACAACCCATTTTCAGGTAAATCTGAGACCAAAAATTTTGATTTTTTTACGAGGGGGGAGTCTTCTGTATCAATATTTTTTTTTTCAAAATTTTTCAACTCTCAGATTGTCCTGAAATTGAGCTTCCTTGTCAATTTCATACCGGAGAAAACGAAAAACCCCTCCATTTTGTCCTATTTCTTCAGGAAATCTATTTTTCGTTGGAAAATTCCAATTCCCGTAGAGATACGACGAAATGGATGGTTTTTTCGTGTTCTCCGGCATCAAATTGACTTGGAAACAACCCTTTTTCAGGAAAATCTGAGACCACAAATTTTGATTTTTTTACAAGGGGGGAGTCTTCTGTATCAATATTTTTTTTTTCAAAATTTTTCAACTCTCAGATTGTCCTGAAATTGAGCTTCCTTGTCAATTTCATACCGGAGAAAACGACAAACCCCTCCATTTTGTCCTATTTCTTCAGGAAATCTATTTTTCGTTGGAAAATTCCAATTCCCGAAGAGATACGACGAAATGGATGGTTTTTTCGTGTTCGCCGGCATCAAATTGACTTGGAAACAACCCATTTTCTGGAAAATCTGAGACCAAAAATTTTGATTTTTTTACAAGGGGGGAGTCTTCTGTATCAATATTTTTTTTTTCAAAATTTTTCAACTCTCAGATTGTCCTGAAATTGAGCTGCCTTGTCAATTTCATACCGGAGAAAACGAAAAACCCCTCCATTTTGTCCTATTTCTTCAGGAAATCTATTTTTCGTTGGAAAATTCCAATTCCCGTAGAGATACGACGAAATGGATGGTTTTTTCGTGTTCGCCGGCATCAAATTGACTTGGAAACAACCCTTTTTCAGGAAAATCTGAGACCACAAATTTTGATTTTTTTACAAGGGGGGAGTCTTCTGTATCAATTTTTTTTTTTTCAAAATTTTTCAACTCTCAGATTGTCCTGAAATTGAGCTTCCTTGTCAATTTCATACCGGAGAAAACGAAAAACCCCTCCTTTTTGTCCTATTTCTTCAGGAAATCTATTTTTCGTCGGAAAATTCAAATTCCCGAAGAGATACGACGAAATGGATGGTTTTTTCGTGTTCTCCGGCATCAAATTGACTAGGAAACAACCCATTTTCAGGAAAATCTGAGACCAAAAATTTTGATTTTTTAACAAGGGGGGAGTCTTCTGTATCAATATTTTTTTTTTCAAAATTTTTCAACTCTCAGATTGTCCTGAAATTGAGCTTCTTTGTCAATTTCATACCGGAGAAAACGAAAAACCCCTCCATTTTGTCCTATTTCTTCAGGAAATCTATTTTTCGTTGGAAAATTCCAATTCCCGAAGAGATACGACGAAATGGATGGTTTTTTCGTGTTCGCCGGCATCAAATTGACTTGGAAACAACCCATTTTCAGGAAAATCTGAGACCAAAAATTTTGATTTTTTTACAAGGGGGGAGTCTTCTGTATCAATATTTTTTTTTTCAAAATTTTTCAACTCTCAGATTGTCCTGAAATTGAGCTTCCTTGTCAATTTCATACCGGAGAAAACGAAAAACCCCTCCATTTTGTCCTATTTCTTCAGGAAATCTATTTTTCGTCGGAAAATTCCAATTCCCGAAGAGATACGACGAAATGGATGGTTTTTTCGTGTTCTCCGGCCTCAAATTGACTAGGAAACAACCCATTTTCAGGAAAATCGGAGACCAAAAATTTTGATTTTTTTACAAGGGGGGAGTCTTCTGTATCAATTTTTTTTTTTCAAAATTTTTCAACTCTCAGATTGTCCTGAAATTGAGCTTCTTTGTCAATTTCATACCGGAGAAAACGAAAAACCCCTCCTTTTTGTCCTATTTCTTCAGGAAATCTATTTTTCGTCGGAAAATTCAAATTCCCGAAGAGATACGACGAAATGGATGGTTTTCTCGTGTTCTCCGGCATCAAATTGACTAGGAAACAACCCATTTTCAGGAAAATCTGAGACCAAAAATTTTGATTTTTTAACAAGGGGGGAGTCTTCTGTATCAATATTTTTTTTTTCAAAATTTTTCAACTCTCAGATTGTCCTGAAATTGAGCTTCCTTGTCAATTTCATACCGGAGAAAACGAAAAACCCCTCCTTTTTGTCCTATTTCTTCAGGAAATCTATTTTTCGTCGGAAAATTCAAATTCCCGAAGAGATACGACGAAATGGATGGTTTTTTCGTGTTCTCCGGCATCAAATTGACTAGGAAACAACCCATTTTCAGGAAAATCTGAGACCAAAAATTTTGATTTTTTAACAAGGGGGGAGTCTTCTGTATCAATATTTTTTTTTCAAAATTTTTCAACTCTCAGATTGTCCTGAAATTGAGCTGCCTTGTCAATTTCATACCGGAGAAAACGAAAAACCCCTCCATTTTGTCCTATTTCTTCAGGAAATCTATTTTTCGTTGGAAAATTCCAATTCCCGTAGAGATACGACGAAATGGATGGTTTTTTCGTGTTCGCCGGCATCAAATTGACTTGGAAACAACCCATTTTCAGGAAAATCTGAGACCACAAATTTTGATTTTTTTACAAGGGGGGAGTCTTCTGTATCAATATTTTTTTTTTCAAAATTTTTCAACTCTCAGATTGTCCTGAAATTGAGCTTCCTTGTCAATTTCATACCGGAGAAAACGAAAAACCCCTCCTTTTTGTCCTATTTCTTCAGGAAATCTATTTTTCGTCGGAAAATTCAAATTCCCGAAGAGATACGACGAAATGGATGGTTTTTTCGTGTTCTCCGGCATCAAATTGACTAGGAAACAACCCATTTTCAGGAAAATCTGAGACCAAAAATTTTGATTTTTTAACAAGGGGGGAGTCTTCTGTATCAATTTTTTTTTTTCAAAATTTTTCAACTCTCAGATTGTCCTGAAATTGAGCTTCCTTGTCAATTTCATACCGGAGAAAACGAAAAACCCCTCCATTTTGTCCTATTTCTTCAGGAAATCTATTTTTCGTTGGAAAATTTCAATTCCCGTAGAGATACGACGAAATGGATGGTTTTTTCGTGTTCTCCGGCATCAAATTGACTAGGAAACAACCCATTTTCAGGAAAATCTGAGACCAAAAATTTTGATTTTTTTACAAGGGGGGAGTCTTCTGTATCAATATTTTTTTTTTCAAAATTTTTCAACTCTCAGATTGTCCTGAAATTGAGCTTCCTTGTCAATTTCATACCGGAGAAAACGAAAAACCCCTCCTTTTTGTCCTATTTCTTCAGGAAATCTATTTTTCGTCGGAAAATTCAAATTCCCGAAGAGATACGACGAAATGGATGGTTTTTTCGTGTTCTCCGGCATCAAATTGACTAGGAAACAACCCATTTTCAGGAAAATCTGAGACCAAAAATTTTGATTTTTTAACAAGGGGGGAGTCTTCTGTATCAATATTTTTTTTTCAAAATTTTTCAACTCTCAGATTGTCCTGAAATTGAGCTGCCTTGTCAATTTCATACCGGAGAAAACGAAAAACCCCTCCATTTTGTCCTATTTCTTCAGGAAATCTATTTTTCGTTGGAAAATTCCAATTCCCGTAGAGATACGACGAAATGGATGGTTTTTTCGTGTTCGCCGGCATCAAATTGACTTGGAAACAACCCATTTTCAGGAAAATCTGAGACCACAAATTTTGATTTTTTTACAAGGGGGGAGTCTTCTGTATCAATATTTTTTTTTTCAAAATTTTTCAACTCTCAGATTGTCCTGAAATTGAGCTTCCTTGTCAATTTCATACCGGAGAAAACGAAAAACCCCTCCTTTTTGTCCTATTTCTTCAGGAAATCTATTTTTCGTCGGAAAATTCAAATTCCCGAAGAGATACGACGAAATGGATGGTTTTTTCGTGTTCTCCGGCATCAAATTGACTAGGAAACAACCCATTTTCAGGAAAATCTGAGACCAAAAATTTTGATTTTTTAACAAGGGGGGAGTCTTCTGTATCAATTTTTTTTTTTCAAAATTTTTCAACTCTCAGATTGTCCTGAAATTGAGCTTCTTTGTCAATTTCATACCGGAGAAAACGAAAAACCCCTCCATTTTGTCCTATTTCTTCAGGAAATCTATTTTTCGTTGGAAAATTCCAATTCCCGAAGAGATACGACGAAATGGATGGTTTTTTCGTGTTCGCCGGCATCAAATTGACTTGGAAACAACCCATTTTCAGGAAAATCTGAGACCAAAAATTTTGATTTTTTTACAAGGGGGGAGTCTTCTGTATCAATTTTTTTTTTTCAAAATTTTTCAACTCTCAGATTGTCCTGAAATTGAGCTGCCTTGTCAATTTCATACCGGAGAAAACGAAAAACCCCTCCATTTTGTCCTATTTCTTCAGGAAATCTATTTTTCGTTGGAAAATTCCAATTCCCGTAGAGATACGACGAAATGGATGGTTTTTTCGTGTTCGCCGGCATCAAATTGACTTGGAAACAACCCTTTTTCAGGAAAATCTGAGACCACAAATTTGGATTTTTTTACAAGGGGGGAGTCTTCTGTATCAATATTTTTTTTTTCAAAATTTTTCAACTCTCAGATTGTCCTGAAATTGAGCTTCCTTGTCAATTTCATACCGGAGAAAACGAAAAACCCCTCCTTTTTGTCCTATTTCTTCAGGAAATCTATTTTTCGTTGGAAAATTCCAATTCCCGTAGAGATACGACGAAATGGATGGTTTTTTCGTGTTCTCCGGCATCAAATTGACTAGGAAACAACCCATTTTCAGGAAAATCTGAGACCAAAAATTTTGATTTTTTTACAAGGGGGGAGTCTTCTGTATCAATATTTTTTTTTTCAAAATTTTTCAACTCTCAGATTGTCCTGAAATTGAGCTTCCTTGTCAATTTCATACCGGAGAAAACGAAAAACCCCTCCATTTTGTCCTATTTCTTCAGGAAATCTATTTTTCGTCGGAAAATTCCAATTCCCGAAGAGATACGACGAAATGGATGGTTTTTTCGTGTTCTCCGGCATCAAATTGACTAGGAAACAACCCATTTTCAGGAAAATCTGAGACCAAAAATTTTGATTTTTTTACAAGGGGGGAGTCTTCTGTATCAATATTTTTTTTTTCAAAATTTTTCAACTCTCAGATTGTCCTGAAATTGAGCTTCTTTGTCAATTTCATACCGGAGAAAACGAAAAACCCCTCCATTTTGTCCTATTTCTTCAGGAAATCTATTTTTCGTTGGAGAATTCCAATTCCCGAAGAGATACGACGAAATGGATGGTTTTTTCGTGTTCGCCGGCATCAAATTGACTTGGAAACAACCCATTTTCAGGAAAATCTGAGACCAAAAATTTTGATTTTTTTACAAGGGGGGAGTCTTCTGTATCAATTTTTTTTTTTCAAAATTTTTCAACTCTCAGATTGTCCTGAAATTGAGCTGCCTTGTCAATTTCATACCGGAGAAAACGAAAAACCCCTCCATTTTGTCCTATTTCTTCAGGAAATCTATTTTTCGTTGGAAAATTCCAATTCCCGTAGAGATACGACGAAATGGATGGTTTTTTCGTGTTCGCCGGCATCAAATTGACTTGGAAACAACCCTTTTTCAGGAAAATCTGAGACCACAAATTTTGATTTTTTTACAAGGGGGGAGTCTTCTGTATCAATATTTTTTTTTTCAAAATTTTTCAACTCTCAGATTGTCCTGAAATTGAGCTTCCTTGTCAATTTCATACCGGAGAAAACGAAAAACCCCTCCTTTTTGTCCTATTTCTTCAGGAAATCTATTTTTCGTTGGAAAATTCCAATTCCCGTAGAGATACGACGAAATGGATGGTTTTTTCGTGTTCTCCGGCATCAAATTGACTAGGAAACAACCCATTTTCAGGAAAATCTGAGACCAAAAATTTTGATTTTTTTACAAGGGGGGAGTCTTCTGTATCAATATTTTTTTTTTTCAAAATTTTTCAACTCTCAGATTGTCCTGAAATTGAGCTTCCTTGTCAATTTCATACCGGAGAAAACGAAAAACCCCTCCATTTTGTCCTATTTCTTCAGGAAATCTATTTTTCGTCGGAAAATTCCAATTCCCGAAGAGATACGACGAAATGGATGGTTTTTTCGTGTTCTCCGGCCTCAAATTGACTAGGAAACAACCCATTTTCAGGTAAATCTGAGACCAAAAATTTTGATTTTTTTACAAGGGGGGAGTCTTCTGTATCAATTTTTTTTTTTCAAAATTTTTCAACTCTCAGATTGTCCTGAAATTGAGCTTCCTTGTCAATTTCATACCGGAGAAAACGAAAAACCCCTCCATTTTGTCCTATTTCTTCAGGAAATCTATTTTTCGTTGGAAAATTCCAATTCCCGAAGAGATACGACGAAATGGATGGTTTTTTCGTGTTCTCCGGCATCAAATTGACTAGGAAACAACCCATTTTCAGGAAAATCTGAGACCAAAAATTTTGATTTTTTTACAAGGGGGGAGTCTTCTGTATCAATATTTTTTTTTTCAAAATTTTTCAACTCTCAGATTGTCCTGAAATTGAGCTTCCTTGTCAATTTCATACCGGAGAACACGAAAAACCCCTCCTTTTTGTCCTATTTCTTCAGGAAATCTATTTTTCGTCGGAAAATTCAAATTCCCGAAGAGATACGACGAAATGGATGTTTTTTTCGTGTTCTCCGGCATCAAATTGACTAGGAAACAACCCATTTTCAGGAAAATCTGAGACCAAAAATTTTGATTTTTTAACAAGGGGGGAGTCTTCTGTATCAATTTTTTTTTTCAAAATTTTTCAACTCTCAGATTGTCCTGAAATTGAGCTTCTTTGTCAATTTCATACCGGAGAAAACGAAAAACCCCTCCATTTTGTCCTATTTCTTCAGGAAATCTATTTTTCGTTGGAAAATTCCAATTCCCGTAGAGATACGACGAAATGGATGGTTTTTTCGTGTTCGCCGGCATCAAATTGACTTGGAAACAACCCTTTTTCAGGAAAATCTGAGACCACAAATTTTGATTTTTTTACAAGGGGGGAGTCTTCTGTATCAATATTTTTTTTTTCAAAATTTTTCAACTCTCAGATTGTCCTGAAATTGAGCTTCCTTGTCAATTTCATACCGGAGAAAACGAAAAACCCCTCCTTTTTGTCCTATTTCTTCAGGAAATCTATTTTTCGTCGGAAAATTCAAATTCCCGAAGAGATACGACGAAATGGATGGTTTTTTCGTGTTCTCCGGCATCAAATTGACTAGGAAACAACCCATTTTCAGGAAAATCTGAGACCAAAAATTTTGATTTTTTTGTCTTCTGTATCAATATTTTTTTTTTCAAAATTTTTCAACTCTCAGATTGTCCTGAAATTGAGCTTCTTTGTCAATTTCATACCGGAGAAAACGAAAAACCCCTCCATTTTGTCCTATTTCTTCAGGAAATCTATTTTTCGTCGGAAAATTCAAATTCCCGAAGAGATACGACGAAATGGATGGTTTTTTCGTGTTCTCCGGCATCAAATTGACTAGGAAACAACCCATTTTCAGGAAAATCTGAGACCAAAAATTTTGATTTTTTTGTCTTCTGTATCAATATTTTTTTTTTCAAAATTTTTCAACTCTCAGATTGTCCTGAAATTGAGCTTCTTTGTCAATTTCATACCGGAGAAAACGAAAAACCCCTCCATTTTGTCCTATTTCTTCAGGAAATCTATTTTTCGTTGGAAAATTCCAATTCCCGAAGAGATACGACGAAATGGATGGTTTTTTCGTGTTCGCCGGCATCAAATTGACTTGGAAACAACCCATTTTCAGGAAAATCTGAGACCAAAAATTTTGATTTTTTTACAAGGGGGGAGTCTTCTGTATCAATATTTTTTTTTTCAAAATTTTTCAACTCTCAGATTGTCCTGAAATTGAGCTTCCTTGTCAATTTCATACCGGAGAACACGAAAAACCCCTCCTTTTTGTCCTATTTCTTCAGGAAATCTATTTTTCGTTGGAAAATTCCAATTCCCGAAGAGATACGACGAAATGGATGGTTTTTTCGTGTTCTCCGGCATCAAATTGACTAGGAAACAACCCATTTTCAGGAAAATCTGAGACCAAAAATTTTGATTTTTTTACAAGGGGGGAGTCTTCTGTATCAATATTTTTTTTTTCAAAATTTTTCAACTCTCAGATTGTCCTGAAATTGAGCTTCCTTGTCAATTTCATACCGGAGAAAACGAAAAACCCCTCCATTTTGTCCTATTTCTTCAGGAAATCTATTTTTCGTCGGAAAATTCCAATTCCCGAAGAGATACGACGAAATGGATGGTTTTTTCGTGTTCTCCGGCCTCAAATTGACTAGGAAACAACCCATTTTCAGGTAAATCTGAGACCAAAAATTTTGATTTTTTTACAAGGGGGGAGTCTTCTGTATCAATTTTTTTTTTTCAAAATTTTTCAACTCTCAGATTGTCCTGAAATTGAGCTTCCTTGTCAATTTCATACCGGAGAAAACGAAAAACCCCTCCATTTTGTCCTATTTCTTCAGGAAATCTATTTTTCGTTGGAAAATTCCAATTCCCGAAGAGATACGACGAAATGGATGGTTTTTTCGTGTTCTCCGGCATCAAATTGACTAGGAAACAACCCATTTTCAGGAAAATCTGAGACCAAAAATTTTGATTTTTTTACAAGGGGGGAGTCTTCTGTATCAATATTTTTTTTTTCAAAATTTTTCAACTCTCAGATTGTCCTGAAATTGAGCTTCCTTGTCAATTTCATACCGGAGAACACGAAAAACCCCTCCTTTTTGTCCTATTTCTTCAGGAAATCTATTTTTCGTCGGAAAATTCAAATTCCCGAAGAGATACGACGAAATGGATGGTTTTTTCGTGTTTTCCGGCATCAAATTGACTAGGAAACAACCCATTTTCAGGAAAATCTGAGACCAAAAATTTTGATTTTTTTACAAGGGGGGAGTCTTCTGTATCAATATTTTTTTTTTCAAAATTTTTCAACTCTCAGATTGTCCTGAAATTGAGCTTCCTTGTCAATTTCATACCGGAGAAAACGAAAAACCCCTCCATTTTGTCCTATTTCTTCAGGAAATCTCTTTTTCGTCGGAAAATTCAAATTCCCGAAGAGATACGACGAAATGGATGGTTTTTTCGTGTTCGCCGGCATCAAATTGACTTGGAAACAACCCATTTTCAGGAAAATCTGAGACCAAAAATTTTGATTTTTTTACAAGGGGGGAGTCTTCTGTATAAATATTTTTTTTTTCAAAATTTTTCAACTCTCAGATTGTCCTGAAATTGAGCTTCCTTGTCAATTTCATACCGGAGAAAACGAAAAACCCCTCCATTTTGTCCTATTTCTTCAGGAAATCTCTTTTTCGTCGGAAAATTCAAATTCCCGAAGAGATACGACGAAATGGATGGTTTTTTCGTGTTCTCCGGCATCAAATTGACAAGGAAACAACCCATTTTCAGGAAAATCTGAGACCAAAAATTTTGATTTTTTTACAAGGGGGGAGTCTTCTGTATAAATATTTTTTTTTCAAAATTTTTCAACTCTCAGATTGTCCTGAAATTGAGCTTCCTTGTCAATTTCATACCGGAGAAAACGAAAAACCCCTCCATTTTGTCCTATTTCTTCAGGAAATCTCTTTTTCGTCGGAAAATTCAAATTCCCGAAGAGATACGACGAAATGGATGGTTTTTTCGTGTTCTCCGGCATCAAATTGACTAGGAAACAACCCATTTTCAGGAAAATCTGAGACCAAAAATTTTGATTTTTTTACAAGGGGGGAGTCTTCTGTATAAATATTTTTTTTTTCAACTCTCAGATTGTCCTGAAATTGAGCTGCCTTGTCAATTTCATACCGGAGAAAACGAAAAACCCCTCCATTTTGTCCTATTTCTTCAGGAAATCTCTTTTTCGTTGGAAAATTCAAATTCCCGAAGAGATACGACGAAATGGATGGTTTTTTCGTGTTCTCCGGCATCAAATTGACTAGGAAACAACCCATTTTCAGGAAAATCTGAGACCAAAAATTTTGATTTTTTTACAAGGGGGGAGTCTTCTGTATAAATATTTTTTTTTTCAAAATTTTTCAACTCTCAGATTGTCCTGAAATTGAGCTTCCTTGTCAATTTCATACCGGTGAAAACGAAAAACCCCTCCATTTTGTCCTATTTCTTCAGAAAATCTATTTTTCGTTGGAAAATTCCAATTCCCGAAGAGATACGACGAAATGGATGGTTTTTTCGTGTTCTCCGGCATCAAATTGACTAGGAAACAACCCATTTTCAGGAAAATCTGAGACCAAAAATTTTGATTTTTTTACAAGGGGGGAGTCTTCTGTATCAATATTTTTTTTTTCAAAATTTTTCAACTCTCAGGTTGTCCTGAAATTGAGCTTCCTTGTCAATTTCATACCGGAGAAAACGAAAAACCCCTCCATTTTGTCCTATTTCTTCAGGAAATCTATTTTTCGTCGGAAAATTCCAATTCCCGAAGAGATACGACGAAATGGATGGTTTTTTCGTGTTCTCCGGCATCAAATTGACTAGGAAACAACCCATTTTCAGGAAAATCTGAGACCAAAAATTTTGATTTTTTTACAAGGGGGGAGTCTTCTGTATAAATATTTTTTTTTTCAAAATTTTTCAACTCTCAGATTGTCCTGAAATTGAGCTGCCTTGTCAATTTCATACCGGAGAAAACGAAAAACCCCTCCATTTTGTCCTATTTCTTCAGGAAATCTCTTTTTCGTTGGAAAATTCAAATTCCCGAAGAGATACGACGAAATGGATGGTTTTTTCGTGTTCTCCGGCATCAAATTGACTAGGTAACAACCCATTTTCAGGAAAATCTGAGACCAAAAATTTTGATTTTTTTACAAGGGGGGAGTCTTCTGTATAAATATTTTTTTTTTCAAAATTTTTCAACTCTCAGATTGTCCTGAAATTGAGCTTCCTTGTCAATTTCATACCGGTGAAAACGAAAAACCCCTCCATTTTGTCCTATTTCTTCAGAAAATCTATTTTTCGTTGGAAAATTCCAATTCCCGAAGAGATACGACGAAATGGATGGTTTTTTCGTGTTCTCCGGCATCAAATTGACTAGGAAACAACCCATTTTCAGGAAAATCTGAGACCAAAAATTTTGATTTTTTTACAAGGGGGGAGTCTTCTGTATAAATATTTTTTTTTTCAAAATTTTTCAACTCTCAGATTGTCCTGAAATTGAGCTTCCTTGTCAATTTCATACCGGAGAAAACGAAAAACCCCTCCATTTTGTCCTATTTCTTCAGGAAATCTATTTTTCGTTGGAAAATTCCAATTCCCGAAGAGATACGACGAAATGGATGGTTTTTTCGTGTTCTCCGGCATCAAATTGACTTGGAAACAACCCATTTTCAGGAAAATTTGAGACCAAAAATTTTAATTTTTTTACAAGGGGGGAAGTCTTCTGTATCAATATTTTTTTTTTCAAAATTTTTCAACTCTCAGGTTGTCCTGAAATTGAGCTTCCTTGTCAATTTCATACCGGAGAAAACGGAAAACCCCTCCATTTTGTCCTATTTGTTCAGAAAATCTATTTTTCGTTGGAAAATTCCAATTCCCGAAGAGATACGACGAAATGGATGGTTTTTTCGTGTTCTCCGGCATCAAATTGACTTGGAAACAACCCATTTTCAGGAAAATCTGAGACCAAAAATTTTGATTTTTTTACAAGGGGGGAGTCTTCTGTATCAATATTTTTTTTTTCAAAATTTTTCAACTCTCAGATTGTCCTGAAATTGAGCTGCCTTGTCAATTTCATACCGGAGAAAACGAAAAACCCCTCCATTTTGTCCTATTTCTTCAGGAAATCTCTTTTTCGTTGGAAAATTCAAATTCCCGAAGAGATACGACGAAATGGATGGTTTTTTCGTGTTCTCCGGCATCAAATTGACTAGGAAACAACCCATTTTCAGGAAAATCTGAGACCAAAAATTTTGATTTTTTTACAAGGGGGGAGTCTTCTGTATAAATATTTTTTTTTTCAAAATTTTTCAACTCTCAGATTGTCCTGAAATTGAGCTTCCTTGTCAATTTCATACCGGAGAAAACGAAAAACCCCTCCATTTTGTCCTATTTCTTCAGGAAATCTCTTTTTCTTCGGAAAATTCAAATTCCCGAAGAGATACGACGAAATGGATGGTTTTTTCGTGTTCTCCGGCATCAAATTGACTAGGAAACAACCCATTTTCAGGAAAATCTGAGACCAAAAATTTTGATTTTTTTACAAGGGGGGAGTCTTCTGTATAAATATTTTTTTTTTCAAAATTTTTCAACTCTCAGATTGTCCTGAAATTGAGCTGCCTTGTCAATTTCATACCGGAGAAAACGAAAAACCCCTCCATTTTGTCCTATTTCTTCAGGAAATCTATTTTTCGTTGGAAAATTCCAATTCCCGAAGAGATACGACGAAATGGATGGTTTTTTCGTGTTCTCCGGCATCAAATTGACTTGGAAACAACCCATTTTCAGGAAAATTTGAGACCAAAAATTTTAATTTTTTTACAAGGGGGGAAGTCTTCTGTATCAATATTTTTTTTTTCAAAATTTTTCAACTCTCAGGTTGTCCTGAAATTGAGCTTCCTTGTCAATTTCATACCGGAGAAAACGGAAAACCCCTCCATTTTGTCCTATTTGTTCAGAAAATCTATTTTTCGTTGGAAAATTCCAATTCCCGAAGAGATACGACGAAATGGATGGTTTTTTCGTGTTCTCCGGCATCAAATTGACTTGGAAACAACCCATTTTCAGGAAAATCTGAGACCAAAAATTTTGATTTTTTTACAAGGGGGGAGTCTTCTGTATCAATATTTTTTTTTTCAAAATTTTTCAACTCTCAGATTGTCCTGAAATTGAGCTGCCTTGTCAATTTCATACCGGAGAAAACGAAAAACCCCTCCATTTTGTCCTATTTCTTCAGGAAATCTCTTTTTCGTTGGAAAATTCAAATTCCCGAAGAGATACGACGAAATGGATGGTTTTTTCGTGTTCTCCGGCATCAAATTGACTAGGAAACAACCCATTTTCAGGAAAATCTGAGACCAAAAATTTTGATTTTTTTACAAGGGGGGAGTCTTCTGTATAAATATTTTTTTTTTCAAAATTTTTCAACTCTCAGATTGTCCTGAAATTGAGCTTCCTTGTCAATTTCATACCGGAGAAAACGAAAAACCCCTCCATTTTGTCCTATTTCTTCAGGAAACCTATTTTTCGTCGGAAAATTCAAATTCCCGAAGAGATACGACGAAATGGATGGTTTTTTCGTGTTCTCCGGCATCAAATTGACTAGGAAACAACCCATTTTCAGGAAAATCTGAGACCAAAAATTTTGATTTTTTTTACAAGGGGGGGAGTCTTCTGTATAAATATTTTTTTTTTCAAAATTTTTCAACTCTCAGATTGTCCTGAAATTGAGCTTCCTTGTCAATTTCATACCGGAGAAAACGAAAAACCCCTCCATTTTGTCCTATTTCTTCAGAAAATCTATTTTTCGTTGGAAAATTCCAATTCCCGAAGAGATACGACGAAATGGATGGTTTTTTCGTGTTCTCCGGCATCAAATTGACTTGGAAAGAACCCATTTTCAGGAAAATTTGATACCAAAAATTTTAATTTTTTTACAAGGGGGGAGTCTTCTGTATCAATATTTTTTTTTTCAAAATTTTTCAACTCTCAGGTTGTCCTGAAATTGAGCTTCCTTGTCAATTTCATACCGGAGAAAACGAAAAACCCCTCCATTTTGTCCTATTTCTTCAGAAAATCTATTTTTCGTTGGAAAATTCCAATTCCCGAAGAGATACGACGAAATGGATGGTTTGTTCGTGTTCTCCGGCATCAAATTGACTTGGAAACAACCCATTTTCAGGAAAATCTGAGACCAAAAATTTTGATTTTTTTACAAGGGGGGAGTCTTCTGTATCAATATTTTTTTTTTCAAAATTTTTCAACTCTCAGATTGTCCTGAAATTGAGCTTCCTTGTCAATTTCATACCGGAGAAAACGAAAAACCCCTCCATTTTGTCCTATTTCTTCAGGAAATCTATTTTTCGTTGGAAAATTCCAATTCCCGAAGAGATACGACGAAATGGATGGTTTTTTCGTGTTCTCCGGCCTCAAATTGACTAGGAAACAACCCATTTTCAGGAAAATCTGAGACCAAAAATTTTGATTTTTTTACAAGGGGGGAGTCTTCTGTATAAATATTTTTTTTTTCAAAATTTTTCAACTCTCAGATTGTCCTGAAATTGAGCTTCCTTGTCAATTTCATACCGGAGAAAACGAAAAACCCCTCCATTTTGTCCTATTTCTTCAGGAAATCTCTTTTTCGTCGGAAAATTCAAATTCCCGAAGAGATACGACGAAATGGATGGTTTTTTCGTGTTCTCCGGCATCAAATTGACTAGGAAACAACCCATTTTCAGGAAAATCTGAGTCCAAAAATTTTGATTTTTTTACAAGGGGGGAGTCTTCTGTATAAATATTTTTTTTTTCAAAATTTTTCAACTCTCAGATTGTCCTGAAATTGAGCTGCCTTGTCAATTTCATACCGGAGAAAACGAAAAACCCCTCCATTTTGTCCTATTTCTTCAGGAAATCTATTTTTCGTCGGAAAATTCAAATTCCCGAAGAGATACGACGAAATGGATGGTTTTTTCGTGTTCTCCGGCATCAAATTGACTAGGAAACAACCCATTTTCAGGAAAATCTGAGTCTAAAAATTTTGATTTTTTTACAAGGGGGGAGTCTTCTGTATAAATATTTTTTTTTTCAAAATTTTTCAACTCTCAGATTGTCCTGAAATTGAGCTGCCTTGTCAATTTCATACCGGAGAAAACGAAAAACCCCTCCATTTTGTCCTATTTCTTCAGAAAATCTATTTTTCGTTGGAAAATTCCAATTCCCGAAGAGATACGACGAAATGGATGGTTTTTTCGTGTTCTCCGGCATCAAATTGACTAGGAAACAACCCATTTTCAGGAAAATCTGAGACCAAAAATTTTGATTTTTTTACAAGGGGGGAGTCTTCTGTATAAATATTTTTTTTTTCAAAATTTTTCAACTCTCAGATTGTCCTGAAATTGAGCTTCCTTGTCAATTTCATACCGGAGAAAACGAAAAACCCCTCCATTTTGTCCTATTTCTTCAGGAAATCTATTTTTCGTTGGAAAATTCCAATTCCCGAAGAGATACGACGAAATGGATGGTTTTTTCGTGTTCTCCGGCCTCAAATTGACTAGGAAACAACCCATTTTCAGGAAAATCTGAGAACAAAAATTTTGATTTTTTTACAAGGGGGGAGTCTTCTGTATAAATATTTTTTTTTTCAAAATTTTTCAACTCTCAGATTGTCCTGAAATTGAGCTTCCTTGTCAATTTCATACCGGAGAAAACGAAAAACCCCTCCATTTTGTCCTATTTCTTCAGGAAATCTCTTTTTCGTTGGAAAATTCCAATTCCCGAAGAGATACGACGAAATGGATGGTTTTTTCGTGTTCTCCGGCATCAAATTGACTTGGAAACAACCCATTTTCAGGAAAATCTGAGACCAAAAATTTTGATTTTTTTACAAGGGGGGAGTCTTCTGTATCAATATTTTTTTTTTCAAAATTTTTCAACTCTCAGATTGTCCTGAAATTGAGCTTCCTTGTCAATTTCATACCGGAGAAAACGAAAAACCCCTCCATTTTGTCCTATTTCTTCAGGAAATCTCTTTTTCTTCGGAAAATTCAAATTCCCGAAGAGATACGACGAAATGGATGGTTTTTTCGTGTTCTCCGGCATCAAATTGACTAGGAAACAACCCATTTTCAGGAAAATCTGAGACCAAAAATTTTGATTTTTTTACAAGGGGGGAGTCTTCTGTATAAATATTTTTTTTTTCAAAATTTTTCAACTCTCAGATTGTCCTGAAATTGAGCTGCCTTGTCAATTTCATACCGGAGAAAACGAAAAACCCCTCCATTTTGTCCTATTTCTTCAGGAAATCTATTTTTCGTTGGAAAATTCCAATTCCCGAAGAGATACGACGAAATGGATGGTTTTTTCGTGTTCTCCGGCATCAAATTGACTTGGAAACAACCCATTTTCAGGAAAATTTGAGACCAAAAATTTTAATTTTTTTACAAGGGGGGAAGTCTTCTGTATCAATATTTTTTTTTTCAAAATTTTTCAACTCTCAGGTTGTCCTGAAATTGAGCTTCCTTGTCAATTTCATACCGGAGAAAACGGAAAACCCCTCCATTTTGTCCTATTTGTTCAGAAAATCTATTTTTCGTTGGAAAATTCCAATTCCCGAAGAGATACGACGAAATGGATGGTTTTTTCGTGTTCTCCGGCATCAAATTGACTTGGAAACAACCCATTTTCAGGAAAATCTGAGACCAAAAATTTTGATTTTTTTACAAGGGGGGAGTCTTCTGTATCAATATTTTTTTTTTCAAAATTTTTCAACTCTCAGATTGTCCTGAAATTGAGCTGCCTTGTCAATTTCATACCGGAGAAAACGAAAAACCCCTCCATTTTGTCCTATTTCTTCAGGAAATCTCTTTTTCGTTGGAAAATTCAAATTCCCGAAGAGATACGACGAAATGGATGGTTTTTTCGTGTTCTCCGGCATCAAATTGACTAGGAAACAACCCATTTTCAGGAAAATCTGAGACCAAAAATTTTGATTTTTTTACAAGGGGGGAGTCTTCTGTATAAATATTTTTTTTTTCAAAATTTTTCAACTCTCAGATTGTCCTGAAATTGAGCTTCCTTGTCAATTTCATACCGGAGAAAACGAAAAACCCCTCCATTTTGTCCTATTTCTTCAGGAAACCTATTTTTCGTCGGAAAATTCAAATTCCCGAAGAGATACGACGAAATGGATGGTTTTTTCGTGTTCTCCGGCATCAAATTGACTAGGAAACAACCCATTTTCAGGAAAATCTGAGACCAAAAATTTTGATTTTTTTTACAAGGGGGGGAGTCTTCTGTATAAATATTTTTTTTTTCAAAATTTTTCAACTCTCAGATTGTCCTGAAATTGAGCTTCCTTGTCAATTTCATACCGGAGAAAACGAAAAACCCCTCCATTTTGTCCTATTTCTTCAGAAAATCTATTTTTCGTTGGAAAATTCCAATTCCCGAAGAGATACGACGAAATGGATGGTTTTTTCGTGTTCTCCGGCATCAAATTGACTTGGAAAGAACCCATTTTCAGGAAAATTTGATACCAAAAATTTTAATTTTTTTACAAGGGGGGAGTCTTCTGTATCAATATTTTTTTTTTCAAAATTTTTCAACTCTCAGGTTGTCCTGAAATTGAGCTTCCTTGTCAATTTCATACCGGAGAAAACGAAAAACCCCTCCATTTTGTCCTATTTCTTCAGAAAATCTATTTTTCGTTGGAAAATTCCAATTCCCGAAGAGATACGACGAAATGGATGGTTTGTTCGTGTTCTCCGGCATCAAATTGACTTGGAAACAACCCATTTTCAGGAAAATCTGAGACCAAAAATTTTGATTTTTTTACAAGGGGGGAGTCTTCTGTATCAATATTTTTTTTTTCAAAATTTTTCAACTCTCAGATTGTCCTGAAATTGAGCTTCCTTGTCAATTTCATACCGGAGAAAACGAAAAACCCCTCCATTTTGTCCTATTTCTTCAGGAAATCTATTTTTCGTTGGAAAATTCCAATTCCCGAAGAGATACGACGAAATGGATGGTTTTTTCGTGTTCTCCGGCCTCAAATTGACTAGGAAACAACCCATTTTCAGGAAAATCTGAGACCAAAAATTTTGATTTTTTTACAAGGGGGGAGTCTTCTGTATAAATATTTTTTTTTCAAAATTTTTCAACTCTCAGATTGTCCTGAAATTGAGCTTCCTTGTCAATTTCATACCGGAGAAAACGAAAAACCCCTCCATTTTGTCCTATTTCTTCAGGAAATCTCTTTTTCGTCGGAAAATTCAAATTCCCGAAGAGATACGACGAAATGGATGGTTTTTTCGTGTTCTCCGGCATCAAATTGACTAGGAAACAACCCATTTTCAGGAAAATCTGAGTCCAAAAATTTTGATTTTTTTACAAGGGGGGAGTCTTCTGTATAAATATTTTTTTTTTCAAAATTTTTCAACTCTCAGATTGTCCTGAAATTGAGCTGCCTTGTCAATTTCATACCGGAGAAAACGAAAAACCCCTCCATTTTGTCCTATTTCTTCAGGAAATCTATTTTTCGTCGGAAAATTCAAATTCCCGAAGAGATACGACGAAATGGATGGTTTTTTCGTGTTCTCCGGCATCAAATTGACTAGGAAACAACCCATTTTCAGGAAAATCTGAGTCTAAAAATTTTGATTTTTTTACAAGGGGGGAGTCTTCTGTATAAATATTTTTTTTTTCAAAATTTTTCAACTCTCAGATTGTCCTGAAATTGAGCTGCCTTGTCAATTTCATACCGGAGAAAACGAAAAACCCCTCCATTTTGTCCTATTTCTTCAGAAAATCTATTTTTCGTTGGAAAATTCCAATTCCCGAAGAGATACGACGAAATGGATGGTTTTTTCGTGTTCTCCGGCATCAAATTGACTAGGAAACAACCCATTTTCAGGAAAATCTGAGACCAAAAATTTTGATTTTTTTACAAGGGGGGAGTCTTCTGTATAAATATTTTTTTTTTCAAAATTTTTCAACTCTCAGATTGTCCTGAAATTGAGCTTCCTTGTCAATTTCATACCGGAGAAAACGAAAAACCCCTCCATTTTGTCCTATTTCTTCAGGAAATCTATTTTTCGTTGGAAAATTCCAATTCCCGAAGAGATACGACGAAATGGATGGTTTTTTCGTGTTCTCCGGCCTCAAATTGACTAGGAAACAACCCATTTTCAGGAAAATCTGAGAACAAAAATTTTGATTTTTTTACAAGGGGGGAGTCTTCTGTATAAATATTTTTTTTTTCAAAATTTTTCAACTCTCAGATTGTCCTGAAATTGAGCTTCCTTGTCAATTTCATACCGGAGAAAACGAAAAACCCCTCCATTTTGTCCTATTTCTTCAGGAAATCTCTTTTTCGTTGGAAAATTCCAATTCCCGAAGAGATACGACGAAATGGATGGTTTTTTCGTGTTCTCCGGCATCAAATTGACTTGGAAACAACCCATTTTCAGGAAAATCTGAGACCAAAAATTTTGATTTTTTTACAAGGGGGGAGTCTTCTGTATCAATATTTTTTTTTTCAAAATTTTTCAACTCAGATTGTCCTGAAATTGAGCTTCCTTGTCAATTTCATACCGGAGAAAACGAAAAACCCCTCCATTTTGTCCTATTTCTTCAGGAAATCTATTTTTCGTTGGAAAATTCCAATTCCCGAAGAGATACGACGAAATGGATGGTTTTTTCGTGTTCTCCGGCCTCAAATTGACTAGGAAACAACCCATTTTCAGGAAAATCTGAGAACAAAAATTTTGATTTTTTTACAAGGGGGGAGTCTTCTGTATAAATATTTTTTTTTTCAAAATTTTTCAACTCTCAGATTGTCCTGAAATTGAGCTTCCTTGTCAATTTCATACCGGTGAAAACGAAAAACCCCTCCATTTTGTCCTATTTCTTCAGAAAATCTATTTTTCGTTGGAAAATTCCAATTCCCGAAGAGATACGACGAAATGGATGGTTTTTTCGTGTTCTCCGGCATCAAATTGACTAGGAAACAACCCATTTTCAGGAAAATCTGAGTCCAAAAATTTTGATTTTTTTACAAGGGGGGGGAGTCTTCTTGTATAAATATTTTTTTTTTCAAAATTTTTCAACTCTCAGATTGTCCTGAAATTGAGCTGCCTTGTCAATTTCATACCGGAGAAAACGAAAAACCCCTCCATTTTGTCCTATTTCTTCAGGAAATCTATTTTTCGTCGGAAAATTCAAATTCCCGAAGAGATACGACGAAATGGATGGTTTTTTCGTGTTCTCCGGCATCAAATTGACTAGGAAACAACCCATTTTCAGGAAAATCTGAGACCAAAAATTTTGATTTTTTTACAAGGGGGGAGTCTTCTGTATCAATATTTTTTTTTTCAAAATTTTTCAACTCTCAGATTGTCCTGAAATTGAGCTTCCTTGTCAATTTCATACCGGAGAAAACGAAAAACCCCTCCATTTTGTCCTATTTCTTCAGAAAATCTATTTTTCGTTGGAAAATTCCAATTCCCGAAGAGATACGACGAAATGGATGGTTTTTTCTTGTTCTCCGGCATCAAATTGACTTGGAAACAACCCATTTTCAGGAAAATTTGAGACCAAAAATTTTAATTTTTTTACAAGGGGGGAGTCTTCTGTATCAATATTTTTTTTTTCAAAATTTTTCAACTCTCAGGTTGTCCTGAAATTGAGCTTCCTTGTCAATTTCATACCGGAGAAAACGAAAAACCCCTCCATTTTGTCCTATTTCTTCAGAAAATCTATTTTTCGTTGGAAAATTCCAATTCCCGAAGAGATACGACGAAATGGATGGTTTGTTCGTGTTCTCCGGCATCAAATTGACTTGGAAACAACCCATTTTCAGGAAAATCTGAGACCAAAAATTTTGATTTTTTTACAAGGGGGGAGTCTTCTGTATCAATATTTTTTTTTTCAAAATTTTTCAACTCTCAGATTGTCCTGAAATTGAGCTTCCTTGTCAATTTCATACCGGAGAAAACGAAAAACCCCTCCATTTTGTCCTATTTCTTCAGGAAATCTCTTTTTCGTCGGAAAATTCAAATTCCCGAAGAGATACGACGAAATGGATGGTTTTTTCGTGTTCTCCGGCATCAAATTGACTAGGAAACAACCCATTTTCAGGAAAATCTGAGACCAAAAATTTTGATTTTTTTACAAGGGGGGAGTCTTCTGTATAAGGGAGTCTTCTGTATAAATATTTTCTTTTTCAAAATTTTTCAACTCTCAGATTGTCCTGAAATTGAGCTGCCTTGTCAATTTCATACCGGAGAAAACGAAAAACCCCTCCATTTTGTCCTATTTCTTCAGGAAATCTATTTTTCGTCGGAAAATTCAAATTCCCGAAGAGATACGACGAAATGGATGGTTTTTTCGTGTTTTCCGGCATCAAATTGACTAGGAAACAACCCATTTTCAGGAAAATCTGAGACCAAAAATTTTGATTTTTTTACAAGGGGGGAGTCTTCTGTATCAATATTTTTTTTTTCAAAATTTTTCAACTCTCAGATTGTCCTGAAATTGAGCTTCCTTGTCAATTTCATACCGGAGAAAACGAAAAACCCCTCCATTTTGTCCTATTTCTTCAGGAAATCTCTTTTTCGTCGGAAAATTCAAATTCCCGAAGAGATACGACGAAATGGATGGTTTTTTCGTGTTCGCCGGCATCAAATTGACTTGGAAACAACCCATTTTCAGGAAAATCTGAGACCAAAAATTTTGATTTTTTTACAAGGGGGGAGTCTTCTGTATAAATATTTTTTTTTTCAAAATTTTTCAACTCTCAGATTGTCCTGAAATTGAGCTTCCTTGTCAATTTCATACCGGAGAAAACGAAAAACCCCTCCATTTTGTCCTATTTCTTCAGGAAATCTCTTTTTCGTCGGAAAATTCAAATTCCCGAAGAGATACGACGAAATGGATGGTTTTTTCGTGTTCTCCGGCATCAAATTGACAAGGAAACAACCCATTTTCAGGAAAATCTGAGACCAAAAATTTTGATTTTTTTACAAGGGGGGAGTCTTCTGTATAAATATTTTTTTTTTCAAAATTTTTCAACTCTCAGATTGTCCTGAAATTGAGCTTCCTTGTCAATTTCATACCGGTGAAAACGAAAAACCCCTCCATTTTGTCCTATTTCTTCAGAAAATCTATTTTTCGTTGGAAAATTCCAATTCCCGAAGAGATACGACGAAATGGATGGTTTTTTCGTGTTCTCCGGCATCAAATTGACTAGGAAACAACCCATTTTCAGGAAAATCTGAGACCAAAAATTTTGATTTTTTTACAAGGGGGGAGTCTTCTGTATAAATATTTTTTTTTTCAAAATTTTTCAACTCTCAGATTGTCCTGAAATTGAGCTTCCTTGTCAATTTCATACCGGAGAAAACGAAAAACCCCTCCATTTTGTCCTATTTCTTCAGGAAATCTATTTTTCGTTGGAAAATTCCAATTCCCGAAGAGATACGACGAAATGGATGGTTTTTTCGTGTTCTCCGGCATCAAATTGACTTGGAAACAACCCATTTTCAGGAAAATTTGAGACCAAAAATTTTAATTTTTTTACAAGGGGGGAAGTCTTCTGTATCAATATTTTTTTTTTCAAAATTTTTCAACTCTCAGGTTGTCCTGAAATTGAGCTTCCTTGTCAATTTCATACCGGAGAAAACGGAAAACCCCTCCATTTTGTCCTATTTGTTCAGAAAATCTATTTTTCGTTGGAAAATTCCAATTCCCGAAGAGATACGACGAAATGGATGGTTTTTTCGTGTTCTCCGGCATCAAATTGACTTGGAAACAACCCATTTTCAGGAAAATCTGAGACCAAAAATTTTGATTTTTTTACAAGGGGGGAGTCTTCTGTATCAATATTTTTTTTTTCAAAATTTTTCAACTCTCAGATTGTCCTGAAATTGAGCTGCCTTGTCAATTTCATACCGGAGAAAACGAAAAACCCCTCCATTTTGTCCTATTTCTTCAGGAAATCTCTTTTTCGTTGGAAAATTCAAATTCCCGAAGAGATACGACGAAATGGATGGTTTTTTCGTGTTCTCCGGCATCAAATTGACTAGGAAACAACCCATTTTCAGGAAAATCTGAGACCAAAAATTTTGATTTTTTTACAAGGGGGGAGTCTTCTGTATAAATATTTTTTTTTTCAAAATTTTTCAACTCTCAGATTGTCCTGAAATTGAGCTTCCTTGTCAATTTCATACCGGAGAAAACGAAAAACCCCTCCATTTTGTCCTATTTCTTCAGGAAATCTCTTTTTCTTCGGAAAATTCAAATTCCCGAAGAGATACGACGAAATGGATGGTTTTTTCGTGTTCTCCGGCATCAAATTGACTAGGAAACAACCCATTTTCAGGAAAATCTGAGACCAAAAATTTTGATTTTTTTACAAGGGGGGAGTCTTCTGTATAAATATTTTTTTTTTCAAAATTTTTCAACTCTCAGATTGTCCTGAAATTGAGCTGCCTTGTCAATTTCATACCGGAGAAAACGAAAAACCCCTCCATTTTGTCCTATTTCTTCAGGAAATCTATTTTTCGTTGGAAAATTCCAATTCCCGAAGAGATACGACGAAATGGATGGTTTTTTCGTGTTCTCCGGCATCAAATTGACTTGGAAACAACCCATTTTCAGGAAAATTTGAGACCAAAAATTTTAATTTTTTTACAAGGGGGGAAGTCTTCTGTATCAATATTTTTTTTTTCAAAATTTTTCAACTCTCAGGTTGTCCTGAAATTGAGCTTCCTTGTCAATTTCATACCGGAGAAAACGGAAAACCCCTCCATTTTGTCCTATTTGTTCAGAAAATCTATTTTTCGTTGGAAAATTCCAATTCCCGAAGAGATACGACGAAATGGATGGTTTTTTCGTGTTCTCCGGCATCAAATTGACTTGGAAACAACCCATTTTCAGGAAAATCTGAGACCAAAAATTTTGATTTTTTTACAAGGGGGGAGTCTTCTGTATCAATATTTTTTTTTTCAAAATTTTTCAACTCTCAGATTGTCCTGAAATTGAGCTGCCTTGTCAATTTCATACCGGAGAAAACGAAAAACCCCTCCATTTTGTCCTATTTCTTCAGGAAATCTCTTTTTCGTTGGAAAATTCAAATTCCCGAAGAGATACGACGAAATGGATGGTTTTTTCGTGTTCTCCGGCATCAAATTGACTAGGAAACAACCCATTTTCAGGAAAATCTGAGACCAAAAATTTTGATTTTTTTACAAGGGGGGAGTCTTCTGTATAAATATTTTTTTTTTCAAAATTTTTCAACTCTCAGATTGTCCTGAAATTGAGCTTCCTTGTCAATTTCATACCGGAGAAAACGAAAAACCCCTCCATTTTGTCCTATTTCTTCAGGAAACCTATTTTTCGTCGGAAAATTCAAATTCCCGAAGAGATACGACGAAATGGATGGTTTTTTCGTGTTCTCCGGCATCAAATTGACTAGGAAACAACCCATTTTCAGGAAAATCTGAGACCAAAAATTTTGATTTTTTTTACAAGGGGGGGAGTCTTCTGTATAAATATTTTTTTTTTCAAAATTTTTCAACTCTCAGATTGTCCTGAAATTGAGCTTCCTTGTCAATTTCATACCGGAGAAAACGAAAAACCCCTCCATTTTGTCCTATTTCTTCAGAAAATCTATTTTTCGTTGGAAAATTCCAATTCCCGAAGAGATACGACGAAATGGATGGTTTTTTCGTGTTCTCCGGCATCAAATTGACTTGGAAAGAACCCATTTTCAGGAAAATTTGATACCAAAAATTTTAATTTTTTTACAAGGGGGGAGTCTTCTGTATCAATATTTTTTTTTTCAAAATTTTTCAACTCTCAGGTTGTCCTGAAATTGAGCTTCCTTGTCAATTTCATACCGGAGAAAACGAAAAACCCCTCCATTTTGTCCTATTTCTTCAGAAAATCTATTTTTCGTTGGAAAATTCCAATTCCCGAAGAGATACGACGAAATGGATGGTTTGTTCGTGTTCTCCGGCATCAAATTGACTTGGAAACAACCCATTTTCAGGAAAATCTGAGACCAAAAATTTTGATTTTTTTACAAGGGGGGAGTCTTCTGTATCAATATTTTTTTTTTCAAAATTTTTCAACTCTCAGATTGTCCTGAAATTGAGCTTCCTTGTCAATTTCATACCGGAGAAAACGAAAAACCCCTCCATTTTGTCCTATTTCTTCAGGAAATCTATTTTTCGTTGGAAAATTCCAATTCCCGAAGAGATACGACGAAATGGATGGTTTTTTCGTGTTCTCCGGCCTCAAATTGACTAGGAAACAACCCATTTTCAGGAAAATCTGAGACCAAAAATTTTGATTTTTTTACAAGGGGGGAGTCTTCTGTATAAATATTTTTTTTTTCAAAATTTTTCAACTCTCAGATTGTCCTGAAATTGAGCTTCCTTGTCAATTTCATACCGGAGAAAACGAAAAACCCCTCCATTTTGTCCTATTTCTTCAGGAAATCTCTTTTTCGTCGGAAAATTCAAATTCCCGAAGAGATACGACGAAATGGATGGTTTTTTCGTGTTCTCCGGCATCAAATTGACTAGGAAACAACCCATTTTCAGGAAAATCTGAGTCCAAAAATTTTGATTTTTTTACAAGGGGGGAGTCTTCTGTATAAATATTTTTTTTTTCAAAATTTTTCAACTCTCAGATTGTCCTGAAATTGAGCTGCCTTGTCAATTTCATACCGGAGAAAACGAAAAACCCCTCCATTTTGTCCTATTTCTTCAGGAAATCTATTTTTCGTCGGAAAATTCAAATTCCCGAAGAGATACGACGAAATGGATGGTTTTTTCGTGTTCTCCGGCATCAAATTGACTAGGAAACAACCCATTTTCAGGAAAATCTGAGTCTAAAAATTTTGATTTTTTTACAAGGGGGGAGTCTTCTGTATAAATATTTTTTTTTTCAAAATTTTTCAACTCTCAGATTGTCCTGAAATTGAGCTGCCTTGTCAATTTCATACCGGAGAAAACGAAAAACCCCTCCATTTTGTCCTATTTCTTCAGAAAATCTATTTTTCGTTGGAAAATTCCAATTCCCGAAGAGATACGACGAAATGGATGGTTTTTTCGTGTTCTCCGGCATCAAATTGACTAGGAAACAACCCATTTTCAGGAAAATCTGAGACCAAAAATTTTGATTTTTTTACAAGGGGGGAGTCTTCTGTATAAATATTTTTTTTTTCAAAATTTTTCAACTCTCAGATTGTCCTGAAATTGAGCTTCCTTGTCAATTTCATACCGGAGAAAACGAAAAACCCCTCCATTTTGTCCTATTTCTTCAGGAAATCTATTTTTCGTTGGAAAATTCCAATTCCCGAAGAGATACGACGAAATGGATGGTTTTTTCGTGTTCTCCGGCCTCAAATTGACTAGGAAACAACCCATTTTCAGGAAAATCTGAGAACAAAAATTTTGATTTTTTTACAAGGGGGGAGTCTTCTGTATAAATATTTTTTTTTTCAAAATTTTTCAACTCTCAGATTGTCCTGAAATTGAGCTTCCTTGTCAATTTCATACCGGAGAAAACGAAAAACCCCTCCATTTTGTCCTATTTCTTCAGGAAATCTCTTTTTCGTTGGAAAATTCCAATTCCCGAAGAGATACGACGAAATGGATGGTTTTTTCGTGTTCTCCGGCATCAAATTGACTTGGAAACAACCCATTTTCAGGAAAATCTGAGACCAAAAATTTTGATTTTTTTACAAGGGGGGAGTCTTCTGTATCAATATTTTTTTTTTCAAAATTTTTCAACTCAGATTGTCCTGAAATTGAGCTTCCTTGTCAATTTCATACCGGAGAAAACGAAAAACCCCTCCATTTTGTCCTATTTCTTCAGGAAATCTATTTTTCGTTGGAAAATTCCAATTCCCGAAGAGATACGACGAAATGGATGGTTTTTTCGTGTTCTCCGGCCTCAAATTGACTAGGAAACAACCCATTTTCAGGAAAATCTGAGAACAAAAATTTTGATTTTTTTACAAGGGGGGAGTCTTCTGTATAAATATTTTTTTTTTCAAAATTTTTCAACTCTCAGATTGTCCTGAAATTGAGCTTCCTTGTCAATTTCATACCGGTGAAAACGAAAAACCCCTCCATTTTGTCCTATTTCTTCAGAAAATCTATTTTTCGTTGGAAAATTCCAATTCCCGAAGAGATACGACGAAATGGATGGTTTTTTCGTGTTCTCCGGCATCAAATTGACTAGGAAACAACCCATTTTCAGGAAAATCTGAGTCCAAAAATTTTGATTTTTTTACAAGGGGGGGGAGTCTTCTTGTATAAATATTTTTTTTTTCAAAATTTTTCAACTCTCAGATTGTCCTGAAATTGAGCTGCCTTGTCAATTTCATACCGGAGAAAACGAAAAACCCCTCCATTTTGTCCTATTTCTTCAGGAAATCTATTTTTCGTCGGAAAATTCAAATTCCCGAAGAGATACGACGAAATGGATGGTTTTTTCGTGTTCTCCGGCATCAAATTGACTAGGAAACAACCCATTTTCAGGAAAATCTGAGACCAAAAATTTTGATTTTTTTACAAGGGGGGAGTCTTCTGTATCAATATTTTTTTTTTCAAAATTTTTCAACTCTCAGATTGTCCTGAAATTGAGCTTCCTTGTCAATTTCATACCGGAGAAAACGAAAAACCCCTCCATTTTGTCCTATTTCTTCAGAAAATCTATTTTTCGTTGGAAAATTCCAATTCCCGAAGAGATACGACGAAATGGATGGTTTTTTCTTGTTCTCCGGCATCAAATTGACTTGGAAACAACCCATTTTCAGGAAAATTTGAGACCAAAAATTTTAATTTTTTTACAAGGGGGGAGTCTTCTGTATCAATATTTTTTTTTTCAAAATTTTTCAACTCTCAGGTTGTCCTGAAATTGAGCTTCCTTGTCAATTTCATACCGGAGAAAACGAAAAACCCCTCCATTTTGTCCTATTTCTTCAGAAAATCTATTTTTCGTTGGAAAATTCCAATTCCCGAAGAGATACGACGAAATGGATGGTTTGTTCGTGTTCTCCGGCATCAAATTGACTTGGAAACAACCCATTTTCAGGAAAATCTGAGACCAAAAATTTTGATTTTTTTACAAGGGGGGAGTCTTCTGTATCAATATTTTTTTTTTCAAAATTTTTCAACTCTCAGATTGTCCTGAAATTGAGCTTCCTTGTCAATTTCATACCGGAGAAAACGAAAAACCCCTCCATTTTGTCCTATTTCTTCAGGAAATCTCTTTTTCGTCGGAAAATTCAAATTCCCGAAGAGATACGACGAAATGGATGGTTTTTTCGTGTTCTCCGGCATCAAATTGACTAGGAAACAACCCATTTTCAGGAAAATCTGAGACCAAAAATTTTGATTTTTTTACAAGGGGGGAGTCTTCTGTATAAGGGAGTCTTCTGTATAAATATTTTCTTTTTCAAAATTTTTCAACTCTCAGATTGTCCTGAAATTGAGCTGCCTTGTCAATTTCATACCGGAGAAAACGAAAAACCCCTCCATTTTGTCCTATTTCTTCAGGAAATCTATTTTTCGTCGGAAAATTCAAATTCCCGAAGAGATACGACGAAATGGATGGTTTTTTCGTGTTCTCCGGCATCAAATTGACTAGGAAACAACCCATTTTCAGGAAAATCTGAGTCCAAAAATTTTGATTTTTTTACAAGGGGGGAGTCTTCTGTATAAATATTTTTTTTTTCAAAATTTTTCAACTCTCAGATTGTCCTGAAATTGAGCTGCCTTGTCAATTTCATACCGGAGAAAACGAAAAACCCCTCCATTTTGTCCTATTTCTTCAGAAAATCTATTTTTCGTTGGAAAATTCCAATTCCCGAAGAGATACGACGAAATGGATGGTTTTTTCGTGTTCTCCGGCATCAAATTGACTAGGAAACAACCCATTTTCAGGAAAATCTGAGACCAAAAATTTTGATTTTTTTACAAGGGGGGAGTCTTCTGTATAAATATTTTTTTTTTCAAAATTTTTCAACTCTCAGATTGTCCTGAAATTGAGCTTCCTTGTCAATTTCATACCGGAGAAAACGAAAAACCCCTCCATTTTGTCCTATTTCTTCAGGAAATCTATTTTTCGTTGGAAAATTCCAATTCCCGAAGAGATACGACGAAATGGATGGTTTTTTCGTGTTCTCCGGCCTCAAATTGACTAGGAAACAACCCATTTTCAGGAAAATCTGAGAACAAAAATTTTGATTTTTTTACAAGGGGGGAGTCTTCTGTATAAATATTTTTTTTTTCAAAATTTTTCAACTCTCAGATTGTCCTGAAATTGAGCTTCCTTGTCAATTTCATACCGGAGAAAACGAAAAACCCCTCCATTTTGTCCTATTTCTTCAGGAAATCTCTTTTTCGTTGGAAAATTCAAATTCCCGAAGAGATACGACGAAATGGATGGTTTTTTCGTGTTCTCCGGCATCAAATTGACTTGGAAACAACCCATTTTCAGGAAAATTTGAGACCAAAAATTTAAATTTTTTTACAAGGGGGGAGTCTTCTGTATCAATATTTTTTTTTTCAAAATTTTTCAACTCTCAGGTTGTCCTGAAATTGAGCTTCCTTGTCAATTTCATACCGGAGAAAACGGAAAACCCCTCCATTTTGTCCTATTTCTTCAGAAAATCTATTTTTCGTTGGAAAATTCCAATTAGTTATGTATCACAACCAAACTACCAGGATACGCCACTGGAGAATACCCTAACCAACAGATAAGACTCGAGAAGATGCTGCGTCGCCTTTTTACCGTATTTTATCTTTTCATGCTGGACTTTATCTTTTTATGATAATTATCGAATTTTACCTTACATTATATTATACCAGGTGTTATCTTTTCCCACTGAGTTATATCTACTATGATAATTTCTGATATTTGTTAATTCATGTAATTCCCGTATTTTATCTATTTATGCCAGGATTTATCTTCACTTTTAGGATCATTTTAGTATATAAAGAAAAGTACCATATTGTAAGTGTCTTAGTTTGTTACCAGCTTCTCTTGAATAAAAAACACACATAATTCAAGTCTACGAGTAATTTATTAAGTCCAAGTATTTTAACCGCAAAATACATAACTGGCGCAGTCGGTAGGATTGTCCTGTACAGATAAGTGAAACATAGTGCTGTATTGACTGTATGGATAGTGAACTTCGAAACATAGTGCCGTATTGACTTTATGGATAGTGATTTCGAAACATAGTGCCGTACTGACTATACAGATAGTGGTTTACGAACTCTGGTGGTTTTCAAATCTTTAACGGGACTTTAAAAAAAAATCGTGTTCAAGAAGAAACCGTATATTTCTTTTCTTGACACACCGGGCCTTATTTTTGGAACATTGCCTGCACATCCAAAAGTGGGGTACAGCAAGTCATTCGACGGAACGGATATCCCTTGTTTGGCTTTAGTTAAGTGACACAGTGTACAACACAAAGAAGAAAGAAGAAACTTCGACGCATGGTAAGAAATAACAATTGTTTCATTTTTGATTATTGTTTGTTTGCATTTCTCTCATTTATAAAATTTCTCTTTTTTATTTTTATCCTATAAGTATAGAATTTATTTTTCCTGCATTTTTGTTTTCTTAATGTTTAATGTTTAGCGGATTAAAAGAAACTGCTAAGAAAAATAAGGAATTTAGGAAAAAGTTTACGGATTTAGCCAACATTAGTTCAGAATCTGAAAGTGAAACTGACACCTTGTCAGAGAAATCCCTGGTTGATTACCCAAGTAACGCATTTGATTTTGACCTTGAATCCAATTCTGAAGTAGAAGATATAATAAATAATCTTGCCAATATTAATTTATCACCAAACATGTCAGTAAATAATACCAATTATCAACAGTTAAGACTTTTCTTGGATATTATACCACAATTTGAAAACGACCCTTGCGAGCTGAATAATTTTATCGCAGCATGCGATGATACTTTTAATAATTTTAGAGATGAAAGTGACGCAATTAAAAAACTTATTTTTCGTGGTATTTTAGGGAAACTTAAAGGTAAAGCTTTAACTTTAATATCTAGTCGCACAGAATTAGATACTTGGGATAAAGTAAAAGATGTTTTAAGACTTTCTTTTAGTGATCAAAGATCTTTCACTTGTTTGTTAAACGAACTTCATAACTTAAAACCAAACCCGAGAGAAACACCTTATAATTTTGGCATTCGCTGCCAATATTTTAGAAGTCTGATTTTCACCTCTATTAATAACGATAATACCCTACAGGCTAATGCAAAAATCGCACAAATTGGCAATATAGAAAAATTACTTTTGGTTTCTTTTATAAAATACCTACCCCATCAAATTCAAACAGGCGTAAGGCTTAAGAACCCTACATGCATAGAAGAAGCGATGAATTATGTAATAGAGGAAGAAAATTTTTTGTCCCTATGTAACGAAACTAAAAGGAATACCAATCAACATATTCCCTTACCAAATTTTAAAGCACCTACGAATCAAGGATACCAACAAACGTATGGAAGACACATACCACAGACTTTCACACCTGCATTTTCAGGTTTTAAACAAAATTTTACAGGACAACAATCGGGATTTAAACAAAATTTCCCTAGTCAGCCAATAAATATTTCACCAAGGCAATTACCACAAAGAAAATATTTTACGAACCAGCAAGTATTTGGAAATCCTACTAAAACCAACGTTTTCAAACCGACTGGACAGACTTCGAAAGAAGCACCAACTCCAATGTCCATAATAACTAGACAAACTTTGGCTCCAAGAAATATCTCGCAACCCACAGCAGGAAATCAATTTAGACCAACAAATAATTTCCAATATAGATCACCAAATCCAAATGCATTCCAACCACAATCAAGACCCCCCAAATTTCAATTTGAAGAATTGTATAACCTAGAAAATTCTGATGACGACTCACACGAATATTACCAGAACTTCGAAGAGCAATATTTTGAAAACCAGAATTATATCCCAGAACAAACTAATACTGATGAATTAGAGGAACAATATACTGACGCTGCAGAATACACGTCAATGACGTCATACATACCCACAGAAACCCCAGGAGATGAAAATTTTTATCAAGAAGCCTCTGTAATGAATTCTACCTAGTAAATGACACAGATTCACGCAAACTTCCGTTTATTAAAATTTCCTTTTTTGACAAAACCCTAAAATTATTAATTGACTCAGGCAGTCATATTTCATTACTAAATCCCCATGTTGCAAAACAGTATTTTTCTGAATTTATTGTCATAAAACCCAATATAATCAAAACATCTTGTGGTCAACAAGAATCCAAATATGAAGCGCGAATTCCGGCTTTTAAGGAATTTCAAACAAATGAAGTTTTAATTTTTACCCTATTTGATTTTCACCCTTTTTTCGATGG
The DNA here is from genome assembly GCA_963971165.1 of Philopedon plagiatum. Lineage (NCBI taxonomy): Eukaryota > Metazoa > Arthropoda > Insecta > Coleoptera > Curculionidae > Philopedon > Philopedon plagiatum. The sequence continues at coordinate 152,805,812 of OZ020189.1, read as the reverse complement.
TTTAATAAGTTTTAGAGATCTTAAAAATATGGGTTTCAATTGGAATTTGCAACAGAATTATCTTGAAAGACATAACCTTAAAATTCCGGTTTATCAGTGTTCTCCCTCAGATTATAACTGCTTTAATATCACAGTAAACGAAAATGAAGTCCTAAGGATGAGACTCCCAACAAATGCTAAAGAAGATGGTACATACTATATCCCTTACCAATCAATCAACCCACATTGTTTTATACCTGAAGGAATAAGCACTGTAGAGAATGGACATGCTATAGTTGAAATTTACAATGTTAACATTGAAGATACCTATTTTAACCTTCCAAGACCTTTAAAAGTATTCCCAATAAATGACTATGAAATATACCAAGCAGAAATAGAAACCGATTCTACAACCCCAGATCAAAATGAAATTGAGCATCTTCTAAGACTAGGTCATTTAGAAGAAGAAGAAAAATACAAGATCCTAAAGCTATGCAGACAATTCTCTTCAATATTTCAAAATCAGAATGAGCCCTTGTCGTCAACAACTCAGACAACTCATAAAATAGTAACTACAGATGAAGAGCCCATTTATACAAGATCTTATAGACTACCAGAAGTCCACAAAAAGGAAGTAAAGGATCAAATTCAAAAAATGTTAGAAGATGGCATCATAAGAAATAGTACCAGCCCTTGGTCAAGTCCTATATGGATAGTTCCAAAAAAGTTAGATGCCAGTGGAATCCCTAAATGGCGCCTAGTAATCGACTTTCGAAAATTAAATTCCAAAACTATTCAGGATAGATTTCCTATACCCAATATCGACGATTTACTTGATAAACTTGGCAGATGCCAATATTTCACCACATTAGACTTGGCAAGTGGATTTCACCAGATTAAGATGCATAAGGAAAGTATCGAGAAAACAGCATTCTCTTCAGATCATGGGCATTATGAATTTTTAAGGATGCCTTTTGGCCTCAAAAATGCACCATCTACTTTTCAGAGAATGATTAACGAAGTTCTCAAAGATTTTATCAATAAAACTTGCCTAGTTTACATGGATGATGTCATAGTTTTTTCAACAACATTAGACGAACACATACTTAATTTAAAGGAGATATTTAAAAAACTTCAAGAGTACAACTTAAAAGTTCAGCCTGATAAATGTGAATTTCTAAAACACGAAACGGAATTCTTAGGCCATATTGTAACCACAGAGGGCATTAAACCTAACCCAAAGAAAATAGACGCTATACTGAAAATGCCATTACCCAAAACACATAAAGAAATTAAGAGCTTTTTGGGAATGGTTGGCTTTTACAGAAAATTTATTAACAATCTTGCAAAGATTACAAAACCGATGACACTATGTTTGAGAAAAGGTAAAAAAGTTGAACACACGGAAGACTTCAAAAATGCATTTGAAACCTGTAAACTGATTCTTTGTAATGAGCCCATTTTAATCCATCCAGATTTTTCAAAAATCTTTACACTCACTACAGACGCAAGTAAATATGCCATTGGAAGCGTTCTAAGTCAGGATGGAAAACCAGTTTGCTATGCAAGTAGAACATTGAATCCAAATGAAATAAATTACTCAGTCACAGAAAAAGAGCTATTAGCGATTGTTTGGTCAATTAAGTACTTTCGACCCTACATATTTGGAAGACACTTCAAAGTAAAGACAGACCATAAACCCTTAAAATGGTTAGAGAGCCTGAAAGAGCCCAATTCTAAATTGGTCAGGTGGAAATTATTGCTATCCGAGTATGACTTTGATACTGATTACATTAAGGGCAAAGATAATAATGTAGCTGACAGTCTATCCAGAAATATTTCACCCATAAACGAAGCAACCAATACAGTAAATCAAAAACAAACAGACAAAGTTGGTTCAATGATGAACGAATCAGGAGATATAGATACAACCATTCGAGAGTTTTTCAAAAGCAATGAGAACTATGTTACCACAATACACTCTGCAGACGAACCTCCACTACTTTCCTACCCCTATTGTGATAAACCGTTAAATCACCATAAACATCAAATGATCGTCAAAATATCTGACGCATCCCCAGTGCCCAGAGTTATAAAAGAAAAAATTTTTGACAATCAAAGGTATTTTATTAATCTCCGTAGAAGAAACATGGAAGAAGATTTAGAAGAGTACATAGCAAACTTAAATAACAAAACCACATATCATCTTCATTTTCCAAATAAAGATGACGAAAAGACTTTTCTTAAACATATTCAAGAAAAAATCATTAGAGTCCCTTCAAAATTAATGATTTGTTCTTTAAAATTGACTGATGTTACGACACAAAATGATCAACAAGACAAGATGAACTATCACCATGTCTATAAGACTGGACATCGTGGCATAACAACTACTTTAGATTCTCTCAAAAGAAACTATTATTGGCCTACCATGATCAAGGATGTTACGAACTACATAAATAACTGTATTTGCCAAAAGTCAAAATACGAGAGAAAACCTAATGAATTTAAATTCCAACCCATCCCAATAGGATTCAAACCTTTTGCTAGAATCCATATCGACACGCTGTCAATAGCAAAAGAAAAATTTGTAACCATAATTGACACATTTTCTAAATTTGCCCAAGTATATCATATTCCTGGAGTAAATGCAGTTAATGTTCTCGATGGTTTATTGACCTTTATATCACACTACGGTCTGCCAGAAATGATAATTTGCGACAATGGAATTGAGTTCAATAACAATAGCTTTACTGATTTTTGCAAACTACATAAAATTGAGATCCATTATACCACCCCAAAGAATCCAAACTCGAATAGTTACATCGAAAGACTTCATTCCACACTATTAGAGCAGATAAGAATAAAAACTCAAACAAACCCTAAAGAATCTCTTATTAACATTATAAAGTATTCATTGTTACACTACAACAATTCCATTCACTCTTCTACAGATCATACACCATTCGAAATAGTATCCGGTCACTTTAACTCTAAAGACCCATTTGACGTAGAAGAAAAACATATTGTGTCTAAATATGTGCAAGACCACAAAGAAAAAATCAAAGAAAAATATAAAGAAATTACAGAAAAAGTTAAAGAAAAGAAACAACAACAACTAGACAAAATAAATGCTAATCGAAAAGAACCAATTACCTTGTCAGAAAACGATGCAGTTTATCACAAAGAACAACCAAGAGATAAACTAGCTCCTAGATTTACAAAAATAATCCCAGTAGCACAAACAAAAAACAAAGTTAAAACTGATGTCTCAAAATACTCCAAACATAACATAAAGAAACGCAAAAAACACTAATGTTTTCTCTTTTGTTTCAGATGAGACTTTTTCTCATCCTATTATTAACCCTTATAATTATAAGTACTAATGCCTCTATTCAAAAGCTTACTAACCCAATTTTACCTGTTAGTTTAAAATCCACACGCATAATAACAAGCAGACACACTTTTATTACTTATTTAAATATTTCAGAATTCACTAATATAAGAAATCATTTAAAGTCACAATTATCGTTTGCAATATCAAAGAAAAATCTTGGCTCTCATACGATAAACTTAATAAAACAAGCAAATACATTATTATCCTATATTGATACTTCTTTAGAAATTATTTATCCCAAAAGATCAAAACGCGGATTAATAGACCTTGGTGGTAAAGTATCCAAATGGCTTTTTGGAAATTTAGATGCCGAAGATGGCAGAAGAATAGACTTAATTCTTAAGCATCTCGATAAAAGTGATCATCTACTTCAGGAAAAGATTAACGAACAGATTACTTTAGCAAAGGAAATTATGGCAATAACGAATAATAGCATTTCGCAAATAAAATCTAATATGTTAATGATAACCCAAAATATCGATCAATTCTCTGAAGGAATAAACGAAATAAATACTTTAAACTTGATTATAAATTCTCTTTTAATTTTACAGATTCATTTAAATGAAGTAACTAATGCCATAAGTTTTGCTAATGTCAACAAAATTCATCCTGTATTTTTGCCTTTAAAAAACCTAAATTCTATTATTACAAAAATAAAGGTTTCTTACCCTTCCACTCAATTAGTTAATTTTACAGACCATCATAGCTATTACTCTTTCTTGGGAATTCAATTACTCTTTAAGGACGACCGAATTATTTTTCTGATTCACTTTCCAATTTTAATGCCTCAAAATTTTAAAACATATTTTATTTACCCCATTCCAATTAATAATAAAATAATTCTTCCTTGTAAACCTTACCTTATCCTAAATGAGAGAAGTGTTCTCCATCAATATCAAAATGAACCATGCGAAGAAGTAGAAAACGTCCACTACTGTCTGAATCACCTGCAAACAGAAGACGATTGTGTTGTCAGCATCATAAAGAACAATAAGCCAAACAACTGCACCACTGTCCCAGTTCATTTGGACAAAGCAATAGCCAACCAAGTTACCCCACACAACATCCTCTTCACCACTGGAGCAGACATCGTCCTCACTGAAAGCTGTTCCGTTGAAAAGCATCATGAACTAATCCCTGGCAGTTATATAATCACTATCCCAAGTAATTGTCACTACTTCATTAACCAAGAAGTGTTCTCTGCTGGAAATGATCACATTTCACCTGCTGTAATAATTCAGCTTCCTCAGTTAAACCTTTCACTGCTGCCAGAACGCTCTACTCACATTAAACTTACCAGTTTGGACTTAGAAGAAATCAAACATTTGACCAAAAAGTTAAATACACAACATGAAGTAAATATTTTAGAAGATCCAACACTATTACAGGAAAAATCAATGCCTACATGGATTCATGTCCTCATATACCTTATGGTCGCAATGATTGTTTTCTTGGCGGTAACATGCTACTACAGAACCTGTTACCCTTATCCATACCAACGTAAAAGTAAAAGGAAAACCAAGACAGAAGATTTGGAAATGAAAGAGCAGCCTTAGACAACGTTTTCAACCCTAAGGCTTTATCTCAGACGGGAGGAGTTATGTATCACAACCAAACTACCAGGATACGCCACTGGAGAATACCCTAACCAACAGATAAGACTCGAGAAGATGCTGCGTCGCCTTTTTACCGTATTTTATCTTTTCATGCTGGACTTTATCTTTTTATGATAATTATCGAATTTTACCTTACATTATATTATACCAGGTGTTATCTTTTCCCACTGAGTTATATCTACTATGATAATTTCTGATATTTGTTAATTCATGTAATTCCCGTATTTTATCTATTTATGCCAGGATTTATCTTCACTTTTAGGATCATTTTAGTATATAAAGAAAAGTACCATATTGTAAGTGTCTTAGTTTGTTACCAGCTTCTCTTGAATAAAAAACACACATAATTCAAGTCTACGAGTAATTTATTAAGTCCAAGTATTTTAACCGCAAAATACATAACTAATTCCCGAAGAGATACGACGAAATGGATGGTTTTTTCGTGTTCTCCGGCATCAAATTGACTTGGAAACAACCCATTTTCAGGAAAATCTGAGACCAAAAATTTTGATTTTTTTACAAGGGGGGAGGGAGTCTTCTGTATAAATATTTTTTTTTTCAAAATTTTTCAACTCTCAGATTGTCCTGAAATTGAGCTTCCTTGTCAATTTCATACCGGAGAAAACGAAAAACCCCTCCATTTTGTCCTATTTCTTCAGGAAATCTCTTTTTCGTTGGAAAATTCAAATTCCCGAAGAGATACGACGAAATGGATGGTTTTTTCGTGTTCTCCGGCATCAAATTGACTAGGAAACAACCCATTTTCAGGAAAATCTGAGACCAAAAATTTTGATTTTTTTACAAGGGGGGAGTCTTCTGTATAAATATTTTTTTTTTTTCAAAATTTTTCAACTCTCAGATTGTCCTGAAATTGAGCTTCCTTGTCAATTTCATACCGGAGAAAACGAAAAACCCCTCCATTTTGTCCTATTTCTTCAGGAAATCTATTTTTCGTTGGAAAATTCCAATTCCCGAAGAGATACGACGAAATGGATGGTTTTTTCGTGTTCTCCGGCATCAAATTGACTTGGAAACAACCCATTTTCAGGAAAATTTGAGACCAAAAATTTTGATTTTTTTACAAGGGGGGAGTCTTCTGTATAAATATTTTTTTTTTCAAAATTTTTCAACTCTCAGATTGTCCTGAAATTGAGCTTCCTTGTCAATTTCATACCGGCGAAAACGAAAAACCCCTCCATTTTGTCCTATTTCTTCAGGAAATCTATTTTTCGTTGGAAAATTCCAATTCCCGAAGAGATACGACGAAATGGATGGTTTTTTCGTGTTCGCCGGCATCAAATTGACTTGGAAACAACCCATTTTCAGGAAAATCTGAGACCAAAAATTTTGATTTTTTTACAAGGGGGGAGTCTTCTGTATCAATATTTTTTTTTTCAAAATTTTTCAACTCTCAGATTGTCCTGAAATTGAGCTTCCTTGTCAATTTCATACCGGAGAAAACGAAAAACCCCTCCATTTTGTCCTATTTCTTCAGAAAATCTATTTTTCGTTGGAAAATTCCAATTCCCGAAGAGATACGACGAAATGGATGGTTTTTTCGTGTTCTCCGGCATCAAATTGACTTGGAAACAACCCATTTTCAGGAAAATCTGAGACCAAAAATTTTGATTTTTTTACAAGGGGGGAGTCTTCTGTATCAATATTTTTTTTTTCAAAATTTTTCAACTCTCAGGTTGTCCTGAAATTGAGCTTCCTTGTCAATTTCATACCGGAGAAAACGGAAAACCTCTCCATTTTGTCCTATTTCTTCAGAAAATCTATTTTTCGTTGGAAAATTCCAATTCCCGAAGAGATACGACGAAATGGATGGTTTTTTCGTGTTCTCCGGCATCAAATTGACTTGGAAACAACCCATTTTCAGGAAAATCTGAGACCAAAAATTTTGATTTTTTTACAAGGGGGGAGTCTTCTGTATAAATATTTTTTTTTTCAAAATTTTTCAACTCTCAGATTGTCCTGAAATTGAGCTTCCTTGTCAATTTCATACCGGAGAAAACGAAAAACCCCTCCATTTTGTCCTATTTCTTCAGGAAATCTCTTTTTCGTTGGAAAATTCAAATTCCCGAAGAGATACGACGAAATGGATGGTTTTTTCGTGTTCTCCGGCATCAAATTGACTAGGAAACAACCCATTTTCAGGAAAATCTGAGACCAAAAATTTTGATTTTTTTACAAGGGGGGAGGCTTCTGTATAAATATTTTTTTTTTCAAAATTTTTCAACTCTCAGATTGTCCTGAAATTGAGCTTCCTTGTCAATTTCATACCGGAGAAAACGAAAAACCCCTCCATTTTGTCCTATTTCTTCAGGAAATCTCTTTTTCGTTGGAAAATTCAAATTCCCGAAGAGATACGACGAAATGGATGGTTTTTTCGTGTTCTCCGGCATCAAATTGACTAGGAAACAACCCATTTTCAGGAAAATCTGAGACCAAAAATTTTGATTTTTTTACAAGGGGGGAGTCTTCTGTATAAATATTTTTTTTTTTTCAAAATTTTTCAACTCTCAGATTGTCCTGAAATTGAGCTTCCTTGTCAATTTCATACCGGAGAAAACGAAAAACCCCTCCATTTTGTCCTATTTCTTCAGGAAATCTATTTTTCGTTGGAAAATTCCAATTCCCGAAGAGATACGACGAAATGGATGGTTTTTTCGTGTTCTCCGGCATCAAATTGACTTGGAAACAACCCATTTTCAGGAAAATTTGAGACCAAAAATTTTGATTTTTTTACAAGGGGGGAGTCTTCTGTATAAATATTTTTTTTTTCAAAATTTTTCAACTCTCAGATTGTCCTGAAATTGAGCTTCCTTGTCAATTTCATACCGGCGAAAACGAAAAACCCCTCCATTTTGTCCTATTTCTTCAGGAAATCTATTTTTCGTTGGAAAATTCCAATTCCCGAAGAGATACGACGAAATGGATGGTTTTTTCGTGTTCGCCGGCATCAAATTGACTTGGAAACAACCCATTTTCAGGAAAATCTGAGACCAAAAATTTTGATTTTTTTACAAGGGGGGAGTCTTCTGTATCAATATTTTTTTTTTCAAAATTTTTCAACTCTCAGATTGTCCTGAAATTGAGCTTCCTTGTCAATTTCATACCGGAGAAAACGAAAAACCCCTCCATTTTGTCCTATTTCTTCAGAAAATCTATTTTTCGTTGGAAAATTCCAATTCCCGAAGAGATACGACGAAATGGATGGTTTTTTCGTGTTCTCCGGCATCAAATTGACTTGGAAACAACCCATTTTCAGGAAAATCTGAGACCAAAAATTTTGATTTTTTTACAAGGGGGGAGTCTTCTGTATCAATATTTTTTTTTTCAAAATTTTTCAACTCTCAGGTTGTCCTGAAATTGAGCTTCCTTGTCAATTTCATACCGGAGAAAACGGAAAACCTCTCCATTTTGTCCTATTTCTTCAGAAAATCTATTTTTCGTTGGAAAATTCCAATTCCCGAAGAGATACGACGAAATGGATGGTTTTTTCGTGTTCTCCGGCATCAAATTGACTTGGAAACAACCCATTTTCAGGAAAATCTGAGACCAAAAATTTTGATTTTTTTACAAGGGGGGAGTCTTCTGTATAAATATTTTTTTTTTCAAAATTTTTCAACTCTCAGATTGTCCTGAAATTGAGCTTCCTTGTCAATTTCATACCGGAGAAAACGAAAAACCCCTCCATTTTGTCCTATTTCTTCAGGAAATCTCTTTTTCGTTGGAAAATTCAAATTCCCGAAGAGATACGACGAAATGGATGGTTTTTTCGTGTTCTCCGGCATCAAATTGACTAGGAAACAACCCATTTTCAGGAAAATCTGAGACCAAAAATTTTGATTTTTTTACAAGGGGGGAGGCTTCTGTATAAATATTTTTTTTTTCAAAATTTTTCAACTCTCAGATTGTCCTGAAATTGAGCTTCCTTGTCAATTTCATACCGGAGAAAACGAAAAACCCCTCCATTTTGTCCTATTTCTTCAGGAAATCTCTTTTTCGTCGGAAAATTCAAATTCCCGAAGAGATACGACGAAATGGATGGTTTTTTCGTGTTCTCCGGCATCAAATTGACTAGGAAACAACCCATTTTCAGGAAAATCTGGGACCAAAAATTTTGATTTTTTTACAAGGGGGGAGTCTTCTGTATAAATATTTTTTTTTTCAAAATTTTTCAACTCTCAGATTGTCCTGAAATTGAGCTTCCTTGTCAATTTCATACCGGAGAAAACGAAAAACCCCTCCATTTTGTCCTATTTCTTCAGGAAATCTCTTTTTCGTCGGAAAATTCAAATTCCCGAAGAGATACGACGAAATGGATGGTTTTTTCGTGTTCTCCGGCATCAAATTGACTAGGAAACAACCCATTTTCAGGAAAATCTGAGACCAAAAATTTTGATTTTTTTACAAGGGGGGGTCTTCTGTATAAATATTTTTTTTTTCAAAATTTTTCAACTCTCAGATTGTCCTGCAATTGAGCTTCCTTGTCAATTTCATACCGGAGAAAACGAAAAACCCCTCCATTTTGTCCTATTTCTTCAGGAAATCTATTTTTCGTTGGAAAATTCCAATTCCCGTAGAGATACGACGAAATGGATGGTTTTTTCGTGTTCGCCGGCATCAAATTGACTTGGAAACAACCCATTTTCAGGAAAATCTGAGACCAAAAATTTTGATTTTTTTACAAGGGGGGAGTCTTCTGTATCAATATTTTTTTTTTCAAAATTTTTCAACTCTCAGGTTGTCCTGAAATTGAGCTTCCTTGTCAATTTCATACCGGAGAAAACGAAAAACCCCTCCATTTTGTCCTATTTCTTCAGGAAATCTATTTTTCGTTGGAAAATTCCAATTCCCGAAGAGATACGACGAAATGGATGGTTTTTTCGTGTTCTCCGGCATCAAATTGACTTGGAAACAACCCATTTTCAGGAAAATTTGAGACCAAAAATTTTGATTTTTTTACAAGGGGGGAGTCTTCTGTATCAATATTTTTTTTTTCAAAATTTTTCAACTCTCAGGTTGTCCTGAAATTGAGCTTCCTTGTCAATTTCATACCGGAGAAAACGGAAAACCTCTCCATTTTGTCCTATTTCTTCAGAAAATCTATTTTTCGTTGGAAAATTCCAATTCCCGAAGAGATACGACGAAATGGATGGTTTTTTCGTGTTCTCCGGCATCAAATTGACTTGGAAACAACCCATTTTCAGGAAAATCTGAGACCAAAAATTTTGATTTTTTTACAAGGGGGGAGTCTTCTGTATAAATATTTTTTTTTTCAAAATTTTTCAACTCTCAGATTGTCCTGAAATTGAGCTTCCTTGTCAAGTTCATACCGGAGAAAACGAAAAACCCCTCCATTTTGTCCTATTTCTTCAGGAAATCTCTTTTTCGTCGGAAAATTCAAATTCCCGAAGAGATACGACGAAATGGATGGTTTTTTCGTGTTCTCCGGCATCAAATTGACTAGGAAACAACCCATTTTCAGGAAAATCTGGGACAAAAAATTTTGATTTTTTTACAAGGGGGGAGTCTTCTGTATAAATATTTTTTTTTTCAAAATTTTTCAACTCTCAGATTGTCCTGAAATTGAGCTTCCTTGTCAATTTCATACCGGAGAAAACGAAAAACCCCTCCATTTTGTCCTATTTCTTCAGAAAATCTATTTTTCGTTGGAAAATTCCAACTCCCGAAGAGATACGACGAAATGGATGGTTTTTTCGTGTTCTCCGGCATCAAATTGACTTGGAAACAACCCATTTTCAGGAAAATTTGAGACCAAAAATTTTAATTTTTTTACAAGGGGGAGTCTTCTGTATCAATATTTTTTTTTTCAAAATTTTTCAACTCTCAGGTTGTGCTGAAATTGAGCTTCCTTGTCAATTTCATACCGGAGAAAACGAAAAACCCCTCCATTTTGTCCTATTTCTTCAGAAAATCTATTTTTCGTTGGAAAATTCCAATTCCCGAAGAGATACGACGAAATGGATGGTTTTTTCGTGTTCTCCGGCATCAAATTGACTTGGAAACAACCCATTTTCAGGAAAATCTGAGACCAAAAATTTTGATTTTTTTACAAGGGGGGAGTCTTCTGTATCAATATTTTTTTTTTCAAAATTTTTCAACTCTCAGATTGTCCTGAAATTGAGCTTCCTTGTCAATTTCATACCGGAGAAAACGAAAAACCCCTCCATTTTGTCCTATTTCTTCAGGAAATCTATTTTTCGTTGGATAATTCCAATTCCCGAAGAGATACGACGAAATGGATGGTTTTTTCGTGTTCTCCGGCCTCAAATTGACTAGGAAACAACCCATTTTCAGGAAAATCTGAGAACAAAAATTTTGATTTTTTTACAAGGGGGGAGTCTTCTGTATAAATATTTTTTTTTTCAAAATTTTTCAACTCTCAGATTGTCCTGAAATTGAGCTGCCTTGTCAATTTCATACCGGAGAAAACGAAAAACCCCTCCATTTTGTCCTATTTCTTCAGGAAATTTATTTTTCGTCGGAAAATTCCAATTCAGAGACTAATTCGAGGTCGTAGAACCCGAAAAAAACCCTTCCTGAGCGAGGCGATTCACCGTTTTCCAGAAACCGGGATATTCCTGGATTCCCAGATCAAGCGCCTGCAGACCTCCGGGAATCGCGCTGTAAAAAAATAACGCGTAGCGTTAGCGTATTCTGGTTTTCGCCATTCGATAGAGGAGGAGTTGTTCTATAGCATACTATAATTTGAAAAGGTTTGGTCCGTCAGCTGGGTAGCAGGAATTTTTTTAAAAAGCCTTATTTTTCGCATCTGAGATCATTTCTGTGGGCAGATATGGATTCTACGGGTCAGAAAACATAGGTTTTCACTTATTCCGGACGAGTTTGAAAAAATAAAAAAAAATTCAGGAAAATTTTCTAAGGTTTTGCATTAAAACAATTGGACGATATGATCGCAAATTTTGGATCTCAGATTTGGACCCCGCTTTTTTCATGGACTAATTCGAGGTCGTAGAACCCGAAAAAAACCCTCTCTGGCACCGTTTTCCAGACCTATGTGGAATGAAACCTTCAATACCTGCTTGAATAATGTCTGTGATATGAGAGCGAATTTCGGAGGGATCGGGAGTGGAAAAACAGACAGGGTTCCAAGCGAAAACAGAGAAGAAGTTTCGAAGACCATCCCAGTCGGCAGAATTGTAGGGCCAGATCGTGCGCTCTGGCATGATTTCAGCAAACTCGGGATGTATGGGGCAAGAGAAGGTAATCAGGCCATGATCTGAACGACCAAGGGGAGCGCATACAGATGTTAAGTAAGGCTCAGGATGGGTGGAAAGAAAAAGATCTAGGGGGATTTGCATTATGGGTAGAAACGCGTAGAAAGTATGTTGGTTCTCTGATCAAATTGGTGAGCGAGTTGCTGATCTAAACAACCCTGTTTAAAACCACCCCTGCAAAATGCCCCCATACCCAGTGGTAACTTGTATACCGAAGTTCTGAACTTTGAAGTCGGCGCAATTTCACAGTATAAGGATCCGCTATGATAATTCAAAAACAATTAATAAAAAGTTGCGCTTACTTTAAAGTTTAGAACTTTTGTATACAAACTTACTAATTAAAAGTCGAACGCAATTAGACTGAGCATTAGGCTCAGTAATAAATAACTAAAAGTATTACTCTTTATTAACAATTTATTAATGTATTATTATTATTATAAGGTAAGGATTCCTGTTATACTTTAAAATTGCGCCGACTTCAAAGTTCAGAACTTCGGTGTACAAGCTACCTTACTTTGAACAAAATTAAGTTTACCATTAACCACAGTTAGTTATAAATACGTAGAAATATTATTTCATACTGTTTAGTGCTTTTTCTTTTGTGAAGTCGGTTCATTTTTTTGAACAAAAAATTATTGAAATTCCTTCTCTAAGATAAATTGGGACGACGTTTAAAGAAATTTCTAAGGCATGTTTTCCGGCATTCGACTCTTATTTGAAAACGGATGAGGAAAGTTATTCCAGCAAGCTGACAACGCCAGTCTGCGAATGTCTGCGAGTCCTAGACCATAATATCTTTTGTCTATTTCCAAACTGTACTGTACCAAGTCTTCTTCCATTTCAGGCGATAAAACTGGGTTTAGACCCATTTGTAGTTTACATTGTTCTTTTAAGGGTTACTCCCGTTTGACATATAATTCAAGGGTTATTTTTGGAACGTTGAAGCTCTTTAAATATCCCATTTCTGTACTTTTAACTGTGTCAATGGCATTCTTCATATTCTTTGGGTTCCATTTTTTATGTGGCAACTTTTAATAGGCAACTTCGAATATTAGGCGACTTTCCTCCACATCTTTGTGTTTTTTACGTTCGCTTTATTAAAATGAATAAGACCTGGTAGAAACGAAAATTGGAAAACTTTATTAGCGAGGGGGGTGGCGGTCAGCTTTGAATAGCCCCAGGCAGTAAACAGCCTTAAGCCGGCACTGCGCAGCTCAAGAGTTTCGACATTATCTGACCCGCACTCACGGGGTGGCAACTGCAGACAATCTTAATAACATCAGTTCGCCTTTAGTTTAGCCTCAAGTTTGCGCTAAGGTTTGGCTCATGTGCATAATAAAACGAGAAGATATGTTAAGAAGTATTTTATTTGAACTTAGACAAGAACAAACACAAACATAAACAAAACAATATAACAAGTTGTCTTACGTTGTCAATAATACAGCATAATAACATAAAACGAATCTTTTTCTGTTTCCCACAATTTCTATGAACCTGTTAGAAAAATAAAGTTAGGGTGTCAGCCCGCCGAAGTATGTACTTGCACTTAATCCCGCACTCATTGTGCTGTTAACGGTATTTTGTCAAAGAAATCTCATATTTCGTTACTTAAAAGTTGACAAAAGTAATTATTTCTAAATAGATATGTATATCCAACACTGGCGCACCCAGGATTTTGTCTTGGGGTGTGGGCTATTTTGTCTTGGGGGGCTGACAGTCTGCAACGTGAGGTGAGGTATCACAATTCGATGAATTTTTCAATTTATAGTGCACTTTTTCAGTTTTTTTGTGTCTAGGATGCCGGCCTGGGGGGGATGCAGACCCAGCACCCTCCCCCCCCCCCTGGGCGCGCCACTGATACCCAATATTCGCTCTAACAATAACCTCGAAAATATATCACCATATGACTAGAATTGTTGTACAGACAAATGTTAAAATAGAGTGTCGGCGCTAGAAAGAAAATAAAGACAGTTAAACATTCACTGCTCTTCCATAAAGCAAAAACTAAGCACCGACGAAATTTTTTTAAGAAATATTTGTCTAAAATAATTTACAAACATGAATATTTAAACCCTCGAAAGGGGTAAAATCGGTAATTATATTTTCCATGTTGGTTCCAAACGCTTCGATGCAACCTTCAAAGCTCTGAAGAAACAAGCCATGAGTCTCTTTTACGATGCTTGTATTAGTGGGAAAACCTCCAATGTAAAATATTCCATCGGTAGAAATTGTGTTATTTTCGAATAAATCTTGTTTATTATCTAAAACGAGAAAAATTATAAACTGAGAAAATTCATTCTAGCATTTCGTCGCGATATGTAGCCCTGTTGAAACGTGATCGAGTATCAAGCAAATAGATTTTCGCATTTTTAATTATAGGTATGGATTAAAATAAATAGTAGAACATTTTTGAATTTTCATGTTTTATACTGGTATATTGTTGTATTTTCATTTCACCGTTTTTTACAAATTATCGCAAATTCTACGTTAGTGATATTTACTTAACTTTATTTCAGTCTAGTTACTAGTTACCTGATATTTCTACAATTTTTCCATCAATTTTTAGTAAAATATCTGGAACTAACGCAAGTTCAATCCTGTGCCACAGTCCATCTGACATCTTGTAATATGGGGGAATTTCCACAATTTGCCCATTAGATTTGTTGGGTGTGTAAACTAGTTTAAGATAACCTTTTTCCAATCCTAAACCAAAATTATTCTGGCCCTAAAATGTATTTAAAATAATTGTGATAATTATATGCTTCTAACAAATAAAACAAAACGGAAACCTGAGCAAACTGCTCTGTGAAAATACAGCAAAAATAATTTGTTATCGTCAGAACGGGTAAATTTTACAAACGTTAATTTTAACGTTCGCACGTTAAGATACTTTTTAGTTTCATAAGCGCCCCCGATTCAAAAATGTCGCAAGCTTGAAGACATTTTATGAATCGATAAGGACCTGAACAACGCGCTTCTATAATTTTAATTATCGTAACCGCCACAGTAAGGTTTCTATGAAAACATCGTATACGGCTGTCGCTTCCGTTTCTTGTCACACCTGGAAGGTGGTAGAGGAATAGTTCCCCCTCAGCCGAGGTGCTACTACCCTACACATTCTCGGGCTCCTGAAATATTTGGTTTATTATGCCTGAACCGCCATACAGTGTGTAACAAAACTACGGAAACCTCGAAATATCTTGTAAATCGTTCATCCGGTTTTCATGAACTTTTGTACACTTATGTACGAAATTAATCCCGATCCAATGGCAATGGTTAGTTCCGCATTGTTGTCAAGTCTGCCGTTTTCCTGAAATCGACGGGAACTTTTTTTAAAATGGAACACTCTATATTTTATTCAATTTTTGGTAAATAAACGAAACTGACAATGTCAGACATTTCAGGTAAACTTTCGTGTACAGCTATTTTAAGGTAAAATACAATAAAATAATGATTTTTGACCACCATTTTCTCAAAAAATGTTAACTCTAGGATAAAATGTTTCCAATAAGAAGTATTCAGAATTTTAAGCAGAATTCGAAAATCGAATAAAATATAGAGCATTCCACTTAAAAAAAAGTTCCTGTGATTTCAAGAAAACGGTAAACTTGACAACAATGCGGAATTCATCATTGGATCGGGCGTAATTTCGCACCTAATTGTACAAAGTTCTATAAAATCCGGATGAACGCTTTGCAAGATATTTCGAGGTTTCCATATTTTTGCTACACACTATATTTAAAAGTGCATTCCATGCTTTTAAATTTAATTACTTATTTAAAGACCAAATATTTTACAGCTGTACAAGTTAACAGAAAACCGGGGTATGCATGTATGCCGAGTAAAGAGAGGCGCAGATTTTAGCTGTTTTATTGTCTGCATGCTTCGCGCACTGCACACACAGGTGTTCTGTTGACGTTAATTTCTACAGCTAGCTATAGCAGGAAAATAATAATTATCTTTAATTTTTTAGTGCGCTACTCATAAAGCGTGTTTTTTTACTTTTTTAAACTATAATTTTATATTTTAATGACTGTGTTCTTTTTTTGTGCGCTGGCCTTACAAACTAGTGTACTGGCCAAAAATGACTGTCTTCTACTAATAAAAATTATTTTGTAGGTTGGTGCAGTTTCGTGGAACACAAACGAGCACATCTTAGTAGATAGCGCAATATTTTGTCCAATGAATTTTTTACAAACTTTTTTAAATTGAGACATCATCTAAATCTGTAACATTCTCAGGTAATTCGCTATATTGTTTTTAAATCAAGACTATTCGGACATAAAGAGAATTTATGAAAAAAAATTATGATAATAAAATAAGCTGAAAACATCATTAAATCCTGTTTTTAGAGGATGAGACGGAGTGAGGATAAGTATTATTTACTTTTTAGTGTTTTTTCCTTTTTTAAACTTTTTCGTTACTAATATACTTACTCGGTTGGTCCATACTAACAGTCCATCATTTTTAGCAGTTGTAAAATTCAGGTACAGTTTTTTAAGTTCTAAATCACGAATGTCTCTTTTTTTATCTCCTGCCTTTTTAACTATAAGATAACTTTTGCCAGTAAAGGCTGGCCTATTTACCTAAAATAAGAACTATATAAACGACATCTGATAACCATATCAAGGGGATTGCAAAGAAAAAGGTAATCCGCCATCAAGTGGCGTCCGCCATATTGAGTTAGAATAACGTTACGTACTCGTCAAGCCCTTTCATTTGTTACCCATATCAAGGGGATTGTGAAGAAAACGGTAATGCCATGTTATGGCGTCCGCAATATTGAGTTTAGAATGACGTCACATAGTGTATCGTATTTTAGTCGTTAAACCCTTTCATTTGATGCCCATATCAAGGAGATTGTAAAGAAAAAGGCAATCCGCCATCTTGTGGGGTCCGCCATATTGGATTTAGAATAACGTCACGCTTATAGAATTCTACTCGTCAAGCCCTTTCGTTTGATACCCATGTCAAGGGGATTGTGAAAAAAGACGATCCGTCATCTCGTGGCGTCCGCCATATTGGGTTTAGAATGACGTCACATAGCGTATCGCATTCTACTCGTCAACCCTTTTATTCGACACTCATCTCAAGGGACTTGTAAAGAAAAAGGTAATCCGCCATCTTGGGGAGTTCGCCATATTGGATTAAGAACAATGTTAGATACTACTATGCTGCATTATCACCAGACTTATACACGTGTGCAAAATTTCAAATCTCTAGTTTAATAATTAGAACTAATCGAAATTTTGATTGCAATATTTGACCTAAACATACCAGGTGTCAATGAACCACCTAAAATGTTCAATGATCTAGCTAATAAATTATTTTTTATTTTTTTAAAACCAACAAATACTCTTTTCTTTCAAAAAAGAGCAAGTTCCATGCGAAAACTCCCCAAGAAAGAATCAAGTCACCGTATACAACGGTGATCAAGCCAAGCTTGCTCCAGACTCGTCGTATTTTAAATTGACCTCACAGGTGTATATGGACTGCATAAAATGCATTAAAGCTAAAAGAGAAACGAACATACGCGCTTGAGGAAGTTAAAAAGAGACACCATTTGTCGACGGCCCACCAATAATAATTTCGCTTTCGGGGCGCGCGAGGTTGTCAACGCCGCCGCGCCGGGTGCCGGGTTGTCGAAAATTCTGGCTCACTAATTTAAATCTGACCAATTTATTATTAAAACAATATTCGCGATTCGCGATACATTTAGGTAATATAAGCTTACCTAATTTTGTTTTAAGATATTTAGGTAATTACTAGTAATAATCATATTAATAATTGTAACTGTGCCTATCAGACATTATTACCCACTACGTACGACTTTGACAACAAGTTGGCAACGTAGCTGCACCAAGCAAACCCGTCTATCAATTTAAAACTGCGGATATGCGCTCTAGGTTGTGTTTTCCTTGAGTGTATTTTCGCGAGATCCCGTTGATCTACCTGAACAGCGTGTCACGTGTATGTCACTTAATATATCAATGCAGATATCACGTGACTTCTAGTTTCCAGCCGTTCACGGTTGGTCAACGGAATGTCGCAAAAAAATATCCTTTTTTCTTGTGGATGTCGATGTGTCAAAATTAACTGCCTACATAACAACAGACTTTTTATTGTAAATTGTTCAAAAACTTTAGTAAAGAGGTACCAAATATACTGTTTAGTTTTGCTTTGGGGTTTTGTGTTATTTGTAAAATACTTTCATATGTGTATGTGGTAGTACTATTCTGTTAGAGAGAGTTGTTAATCGACATGGAGTGTTGAGGATGAGAATCTAAAATGCTATATTGAGGGGACTGTAAATTGGATTTTGATAAACCCTCTAACTTGAGAGCTCACGTTAAAAGGAAACATCCAGGTACCTACATTTCTATTATGCAATAACTAGTGTTTCTATCGTAAATAATTTTTGTTTGAAATAAACTCGATATAATTGCACCAGTAACTGGAAATCCATTTGGATCTGGTACCTAATTATTATTCACGTAGAGAATGTAGTAAATGCTTTGTAAGTTTTGGTAATCTAAGGTTTCATGTTACTGTTTGATGGGAACTGTAGTAACTGCAGTACCTATTTTATGTTTTTTGCAGTGTTTATTTGAATGTAAATAATTTCTTGGCAAAACTAGGCACATTTTTATAAAACCCTTTTTTGATTACAAAAGTCTATTTTGCTTGTTGCGTTGATTCGCTAGTTGCCCACAAAATTTTGACCCACCCTGTAAAAGAACTCACGGGCCGCGCCTGAAACATACATACATATATACATACATACAAGCAAACTAACAGGTAAAGTTAAATAAAAGCTTGTACAAAAGGATATAAACAAATTTTTTCCAATCGGTTGGCTTGTGTTAAGTCGCCCCTTCTTCACAATTTCACAAGCTTTTATTTAACTTCACCTGTTAGTTTGTTTGTATGTATACATGTATGTATGTAGGTATGTATGTACATATGGATGTACGTATATTATGTATGTTAGTATGTTTAGGTCTAATATTGCAATGAAAAGTTCGACTAGTTCTGTAAGTCCGGTGACAATAGAATATAGTATACCTATTTAATATTGTTCTAAATCCAATATGGAGGACGCCCCAAGATAGCGGATTACCTTTTTCTTTACAATCCCATTGATATAGGTATCAAATGAAAGGGTTCGACGAGTAGAATACGATTAACTGTGTGACGTCATTCTAAACCCAATATGGCGGACGCCACAAGATGGCGGATTACTGTTTTCTTAACAATCTCCTTGATATGGGCATTAAATGAAAGGGTTTGACGCGTCGAATATGATAACAGGTAAAATTTCTTGTAATAGTGATGTATTATCAGAAATGCATAGGTTAAGACCGAGGTTAAGACGTAACTAAAAATTTAAAAATAATATTAAAAATATTATTGTGGCAATGCTAAATGCTATTCATAAGTGGACGTACTTCGCGTGGGCGGATCCTAATAAAAGCAGTATCAAAGTTATCAGTGAAACAGATATACTATATTATGTTAAATTTATTGTCTTAAAAGCTTGTCGCGTGAATAGAAAAGAAAAAATACATACAAGTATTTTGGTACTTATAATTTCTGCCAAACAAAACTAATACCTGTACGAAATTTTGGCGCGCGACGAGCTTTTTAGATAATAAATTTAACAGTGATAACTTTGATACTACTTTTATTAGGATCTACCCACGCGAACTACGTCCCCTTATAAATAGCATCTAGCATTGCTACAATGAAAAAACTATACAATAATAAGAGCTTGTTTTTAAAAACTATTTTTTACAAGATTTTATTTCATATTCATAACAAATAGGTAAGTAGCAAACACCCTTATATGGGGTGTTACTATAACCACACGTATTTTTCTGTCATTCTCTTTAATGTGGGTGAACTTACTTTAATTTGTGTTTCACAAAATGCCCCTTCAAAGCCAATATTACAGGAACATGTGTTATAACATTTACCGTTTCTGCAAAATTTTTCTGTACATTTAGGGATAAGTTCACATTTTTGTCCATAGTATGGTTCTACACAGGAGCAGTGAGGGTTCATAAAAGAATCCAGCCTAAAAGGTACAGAAAAATACTATGGTTTACCGTAATGCCTTTTTAGTAAATTATACCCATTGTTATACAGTGTTTATATTTATAAATTCCATAGAATATGGAAATATAAAGCCTACCAGCAAGTTCCGCCATTAAAGCAGCTTTCTCCTCCACAGGGAGTTCCGTCGCAATCTATCACGTTTCTTGAATCGGCAATGTTTTCTGAAGTAAAAATAATTTTCCTTTCATCTACCGAAAAATGCCGCAAGCACCCTGTAAATGGCAGAGGAATGTTGCCTGTCGCAGTAGTTGGAAGTTGTGACATATCTGGAAGACCACCTAAAATAATGTTTATCTTTCAATTCTAAAAAATTCCATAAAATATCAAGCAATTTATTTTTCAGACCAACCGCCATCCTTAATAACTGCTAATTTCAAGCATACCTATCTGGTTTAAGACAGAAACAGGTCAACTGAGATATCGAATGAAAGGGTTATAAAATTTTTTGTTCAAAATTAGACCTACTTCATTAAAAAATAAATTACTTGTATGTACAGGGTGTCCGGATTTCGTTGTATTTGCGGGTTATCTCTGTTATTAGTAGAGATAGAAGGTTGCGGTTGGTGAATCGAAAAATGGCACAAACAGAATTTTCATAGCTTTCTTTGTTTTCGAGCTACAGGGTGATTTTGAAAATGTTCCCTTTTTGAGCACCCCTTGTATCCCGGCTACGTTGCATCATATCAAACTAGTAAGAACTGGTTTTTATGCAGAATGTTACGTAGAATACGATTTTTCTAAATATTATAATTTTGGAGTAATGGTGTAAAGTTTTGGTTTTTTAAATGGGACACCCTGTATATTTATATGTCGTTACATTCCGCTTATCGAGGCATCTTCAAAAATATAAACACGTGATATTTCTTTTTCACTGAAGTCGATGAATCACAATTTTTATTAAAAATGTTAATATTTTGTAGTAGGCCGTGGAGTAAAACGTATACCTACACATTACAGATATTGATCGAATTGATTTCAGTTTTTCTAAACACAATATTGGCACATTTTTTATTCTTCGTAGAGTATTTAAAAGGATAACTGGCCGTGCTTGCAAATTTCTGAATTCCATTTCAGTAGCATCACGCAATTCTTCTATCGTTTGATGCCGGGTATGAAATATTTTATATTCCAAATAACCCCACAAAAAAAAGTTGAGAACCGACAAATTAGCTGACCTGGGAGGCCATCTTATGGGGCCATGAGTGCCAATCCAGTGACCAGGAAAGTAATTTTCCAGATAAGTTCTTATAACGTGAGAACTATGAGCAGGAGATCCGTCTTGTTGAAAAAATATATTATTTAACTGGATCAAAGGAACATCTTCGCGAATTTCTGTTAACATATTTTCCAGGAAATGTAGATATCTGTTTGCAGTTAGGATTTCTTCATAAATATGAAATTTTATATTGGACCCCAATATGAAGCAGTAAACACTGAAGCCAAATCTGCCTTGCCGCTTCCTTGGAAATATAACGTGTTCGTTTTCCTGCGACCAGTATCTACTGTTTTGTCGATTTAAAATTCCTACGCTGCTAATATAGGCTTCATCCGACTATATGTAGACGGCTGGCAACCCAATATCTTGCATGCGGAGATTTTCAGTGCGATAAAACGAGATGACAATTTAATAGGCAAAGGCTCGAGCGAAATAAAGACAGACAGAAAACGTGCTCTAGCCGATTCCCCTTCCACCGGCCCGGGGACCAAACAATACGCTTTTATGCAAGAGGGGAATACAGCGGGCAGGGCAGATCGGCGATCAACACTCGCGGCACTCGGCAGAATCGTATCAGCCGGATATTGGGAAGTAGTGATTGTCTACGCATTTTTTTGCGATGTTTTACGACGTTTTCGTTTTTTTGCGGAATCACTGTTGTATTTAATACAACAGTAATTTAAAGGTGTTTAAATTTTTATCTGACTTAAGCATAAACATAAAATAAAAACTGCTATTCTAAAAAAAATAAACTCATGAACATTCTTAAAAATTAATAAAATTAATAGTAATCCTAATTAAAAAAATAAACTGATAAGCACTCTTAAAATGCTATGAAATAAAAAAAAGTCATTTTAATAGATGCTCGAAGACATTGCCTTGCTGGGCTTCGCAATACCCGAGCCGATCATAAAACTCCGTCCTAACATTCGACAATACCTCCGGTGTTATGGAATTAGTAATGTCGAATATTTTTGCTCTTAACTCAACTAAATTTACAGGCCTCTCATGTGGATACCTGTAAATTAGTTGAGTTAAGTGGCCCCACAAAAAAAAGTCGAGGGGAGTCAAATCCGGTGACCTTGCCGGCCATGGTATGGTACCTCTGCCACAAATAAGCCGTTCAGGAAAAGTGCTAGTCAAAAACTCCTGAACTGGCCTTGCGTTGTGAGCAGGGCAGCCATCCTGCTGAAACCAAATTTCTTCGAAATTAACATTCAAGGTCCGCACAGCTGGTATAATTTCCTCTTGAAGCATCTGCAAATATTTGTCCCCATTTAAGTTGCCGTCAATGACAAAAGGTCCTACGATATTGTCACCCAAAATACCCGCCCAAAAGTTTAATTTTTGTGGATATTGTGTCCGTAAAGGCGCACTTAAATGTTTATTTTCCCGTGACCAATATCTGGCGACTGCAGGATTATGATAACCATGAAGAGAAAATGATGATTCATCTGTAAACAGAATATTTTTTAGAAAATCTTCATTTTCATAAATTTTCCTTCTCATGGTCTCACAAAACTCCATTCGCCTGATAAAATCATCTGGGAAAATTTCTTGGGTAGTTTTAATTTTGTAGGATTTCAAAAAGGCAATTTATATTAATAGCTTATTTTAGTTTTGAATATTTTTATTGTTTTTTTAAACTCATTTTTCAAAACCACGAAAATGTACCAAAACATCCCCATTTGATGACAAAATGTATCTTTGTACCACAACAACAAAAATGTATCAAATTTTGTACAATTGTACCCAAACGGCAACGCTGTTTGGACGAAGTGGGAGAAACTTCTTCCCCCTGCATACCTCGCCAACGAATAGCCGTCGTCCGCCGTCGTACTGGAAGTGGAACAGGGGTAATAGCTGTCGTTCTCTTTTCAATCTTAGGCTTTTTATAACCATACTATTCTATTGCATTAAACTTGGCATGCAAGGTTATACCTTGCCAATGGTGTATAACTTTACGGTAAAAATGTGTCGGTTTATTTTAATCTTTTGTAAATACCAGTGACAAAATTCTAGGCGTCTGAGGATCTCCGGGATGCAAATTATGAGACTTATACAGCTTGAAATGATGTTTCCTTAGAATTCCCTGAACTCTAGATTCTGGCACTCCTACTCCGTCTTCAACTATTCTACATGTGTGTCTCCACGGTTGCCAAAACATTAATCTAATAATTTTTTCTCTGTGGTTTATTATAAGCTTTTGGACGAGGTTTCAAAAATGATTCAATTGACAAGATTAGATTTAATTCAGTTAAATATGAATTTGTTGAGTTGCCGCCTTTCTGGATATCTAAAAATATTGAAAGTGAAAGAGATGCTAAGGTTACCTCATAAAATAATAATTTACCTCTCAAAATACAGTTGTGACGTGTCATCGCTATTTTCGTTGCACTGAACAAAACAGGTTAACACATCATATTTTTCAAAATTTTTAAACGTCTCGCTTGGAGCCATATTAATATAATGAGTGCCAACAAATATAACGAACTATCAGTAAATTAATAAACGATATTACAAAAATTAAATGGCAATAATAAAAAAATTGGCGATAACATAATATCAAATTGTTAAAATGGATGATATCAACACCTTAACATACAAGATTTCCATGATACAAATAAAAGAAGATATGATACCGCGCAGGTCAGCGTGGCCATTTACGAAACACGTCTTTTTTAAAATCGTGTTGTGTTTTCAGCTATTTTTTGGCGTTTTTATATTACTTTTAGGAGTTTGAAAGTAAAAATGAGATGTTCTGTGTATAGTTGTGATGTGGACAATCAATCAATCAATGTTATCAATGTATGTATTTATCCCTTTATTTATATGATTATTTTAAATCATATACTATACAATTTGTATTATAAGCAGGAGGAAAAGTATATTGCCAATAGAATTTATATAAAATCGCCTATAACTAACGTAACCTCTATATTGCGCGTTATAAATTTCAAAAATAGGACACAGCGTGACGTCATGCGCGAACCCGGACGAATTTGACACGGTTTGGTATCATAGCTTCTTTTATTTGTATCATGCAAGATTTCTAAAATGCATGCCAATTATTTTGTAAGCCTAAGCCTACTAAGTATATAAAAATTAACATTTTTATTAAAAATTCTGATTTAAAGGCTTCAATGAAAAAATAAATATCATGTGTTATATATTTTCAAAAAGCCCTCGATAAGCGGAATGTAACGACGTATAAATATACAGGATGACCCATTTAAAAAACCACAACTTTATTCCATTACTCGAAAATTAAAATATTTAGAAAAAAAACTAACTACGTCATCGTATTCTACGTAACATTCTACATCAAAGTCTGTTTTTACTATTTTGATACGATGCGGCATACCCGAGATACAAGGGGTGCTCGAAAAGTAAAAATTTTCAAAATCACCCTGTAGCTCGAAAACAAAGAAAGTTATGAAAATTGTGTTTGTGGCATTTTTCGTTTCACGAAAAAGTAGCGCATGACGTGCAAGCCGCAACCTTCTATCTCTCCTAATAACTGAGATAACCCGAAAATACAACGAAATCCGGACAACCTGTACATATGTAGCAATGTTCTGTTACGTAATTATTTTAATAATAAAATTTAAGTGACTTCCACACATCAATCTTTCTCTACTCTTTAGTTTCATTCGAAAATAGGAATAATCAATTGGTTACTCTTTGCTAAGAGGAGGAACCTAAAATTTAATTTGCGTCGATTGAAATTCCTCGTTCCATATCCCAATTCAATCATTTAGTCTAAACCCTCCCAATCAACTGTCATTGAGAGTGGGTAAATTAGAAATGAGAGCCATCTATCAGAATAGAGCAAATACCTAAATACGTGTTATCCTTTGGTAAACTTAACATAAATCCATGGTCCAAAATACCAACGTTAATAACGTGATCTACGTAAAGATAAACTTTCCTTCCAAAAATACCAAATTGAACTTTGTGCCAAATACCTTTTAAAAGTAGTTTAGAACTTCTAACAGTCACAGGATCTTTAATATTTACTCTGTTCTTGCCTAAAAAATAGAAAACAGTGCATTATGGTTCTATCGGAGTCATAAACCAGTCAGAGCCAATCAAATTCTAGTAATTTTGCAACCTTATATTGCTGACTTATTACCAGTAATTTCAGTAACTTTCGAGTTTGGGATTTCTGTACAGACAGAGCTAAAATTAACCAAGACTTTTCTAATCTAAGCGAACCTAACTCCGAAGCTTCGCTTCGTTACGCTTGATTCACAAATTACGGGTTCTGGTAAGAGGAAGGCGTGCCCCCTTGCTGGGATATCACATTTTCGTTTTCCAAAATTTCTATCAATATTGGGTTAGCATTCTCAGCTAATCTCGGTCCATTTCTATTTTCAGGTAAGAAAAAAGGTTCAATTATAATTCCAGAAATTATGGCAAATGCCGAGCGTTACCAAAGCGGAAATATAATATCCTAATCCAACAAGACGGCGCTCCTCCTCTTACGTCAGAAGAAGGGGATTTATCGAGGATCACTCGGCATACCTTTATTGGATTCTTTTCTATGGAGACTTTTAAAGACAAAAACTTACAGAATCTTGGAAAGATTCGAAAGTCGAATTATTAATCAATGCCGACAAAATACGACCCTTTGAATCTATTGTATTGTATGATGGTAAATGGTGGACCTTTTCCACATAGTACCTAATTTTTTTTATTCACTTTAAAATGCACTTGCTCAACAGCCAGAGAATTAAATTAAAAAAGGAACGGGTCGTTTCACAAACAATTTAATAAGCTTTAAAACAATGACTTGTCATTTAAAATTTTTTAAATACAATACAAGCGACCACCTCTTGGGGGTTATAAAGTGACACCGATGAACATATTTAAAAAATGTGTCTTCTAACAAATTAAAATTGAAGTATTCGAGCATATCTTTACACAAAAATACATAAATCGAGGTGCACTACTTTCATAGCCCACCATGTATAGCTTTTATTTTAACTGAGACCTTAAGGCTTAAGGTGACCGAAATAGATCAAAATCATTGTAGCTCATGATACTGACAATGGTTTACACTATCCAACAGTAATAGAATTTCTCAAAAGGGTTCAGTGATTTCGGGTCCCACAAAAACAAAGTCACATGTGAGGATTAGATACAAATAGTAATACGGCGTTATGGATGATCTAAACTAAACACCAGTATTTTTCAAACCGGTGCACTAGTTTCTGACATTACCCTAAAAGTGGAAAGAACTTTTACCTTTTTGATATTACTACAGATAACAGTTATTTCTCTGTAAAACTAATTGAGCTATATTAAAATTAAGATTATATGTTATTTTAAGCGTCTTAAATATTTTTTTCAAAGAAAAAATTAACCGACTTCATAAAAGGAAATGCATTGAAAAGTATGAAATAATACTTTTACGTATTTATAACTGATGTCAATGGTAAACTTAATTTTGTTGAATTGTATGTAGGTGACTTGTATACCGAAGTTCTAAACTTTGAAATCGGCGCAATTTTTAAGTATAATAGAAATCCTTAATGATAACACAGCCCCACAAAAAAAATTGAAATTATTTTCTTCGATATCTGAGGAGGTGCACTTTATGTTTTTGAGGTTGCTGAATCCGAATCCGGGGTCCGTTTAACCCCATCACGTCAGGGTCAAGGGCATCTGAAGGTCAAATTGCAGAATGACTATTAAAAAATCTGGAAAAAGTTATATATATGTTTTCGGGGTCGCTAAACCTGAATCTGGGGTTCTCTTGACCTTGAAGTGTCAGAATCAAGGTCAAATAAAGGTCAAAACCCTAAAATTTGATGATATGATATTTTTGACTCCGGATTCCGAAAGAGCAGAAAATTTTACATCCGAATACGTTTTTACCTTTTTTTCATCTTTTAATACGTCAACAAGTCATTTTGTGAAGGTCACACAACGTGTAATCAACATCTTATGACAATTCAGACAAACGATATGTGGAACCCAATTCTTATCTTGATTTAATATGTTAAGTGAGAAACAATACTTGTATGCAGTATTAACAACATGAGTAATATTTTTCCGGCCATGTGGTGGTGTGTACGAACCACAAACATAACAGAAATGATATGGGGTTTTTGGGTTGTCATGCTCATGTCTATGGGTTCTACTGTAGCTTTATACTCTGGTGAGGCCAAGGTAGCCACCTCAACAGAGCTGCGGTCACTGTATGACGACGCCTGCGGGCCCGCTTTCCCACCCTGACCAGCCGCCGATACTGGGGTTCCATCCCCCTGCCCCTGCATCGTAAATTTTTCCGTTGTTTGCCATGACGGCATACGCGTCCTGTTCCAGGGATTTTGCCGGATAGCGGGACAACTCCGTTGCCCGCCGTCACCACGGGGAGGTGCCCTGGATGCAAACACACGGATGAAATTTTTCGCTCTTTCAGAATCCGGAATCCGGAGTAAGAAAATATTATATCGTTATATTACGACGTGATTGGCTCAAATGAATACCAGAATCGTGATCAACGACCCGAAAAATATCACCTCATCAAAGACCCAAAAGATCTCAATTTACAGTCAAAAGCTGGAAAATGGATTTGATTTTGGATGACCATCACGTGACCTACAAAGGTCTGTTCTAAAAACAATACATATTCGAATAGCGGCTAAACATAGGAATACGATCTCTTTAATGCGCAGCCGCGCCAATGTGTCATAGTCATTTAAATTGCGTTAGCATATCTGTGTAGTGTTTGCAAGTTTACCGACTTCCTAGCATGAGCCACGTAGTCCAGTGGGTAAAGCGACCGCTTATAGATCCAGACGTCTTGGGTTCGAATCCTGTGCTCGGTCGTATCTTTTCTTCATTTTTTTATGTTTTGTTTGAGAAATAAAATACGTTCTCGGACAGGTTTGCTCAGTTCGAGGGTTGCAAAGTTTTTTTTTGGTTCTTTTTAAATATTCCGAGCAAAAAACTAAAAAATAAAATGTATGTATGTATATATGTACTACAGCTGGCAGCCTGCGCGTGCGTAGATAAAGATCGTATTCCTATATCTAGCCGCCAGTCATATTCGGACGTAAAATTTTCTGCTCTTCAAGAATCCGGGGTCAAAAATATCATATCATCAAATTTTAGGGTTTTGACCTTGATTCTGACACTTCAAGGTCAAGATAACCCCAGATTCAGATTTAGCGACCCCGAAAACATATTTATAAATTTTTCCAGATTTTTTAATAGTCATTCCGCAATTTGACCTTCAGATGCCTTGACCCTGACGTGATGGGGTTAAACGGACCCCGGATTCGGATTCAGCAACCCCAAAAACATAAAGTGCACCTCCTCAGATATCAGAGAAAATAATTTCAATTTTTTTGTGGGGCTGTGTAATTCATTAAAATTCGTTAATAGAGAGTAATATTTTAAGTTATTTATTACTGAGCCTAATGGCAAGCCTAATTGCGTTCGACTTTAAATAATTTGTACACCAAAAGTCCAAGCTTTAAAGTAAGCGCAACTCCTTATTAATTGTTTATAAATTATCATTACGAATCCATAAACTGTAAAATTTCGCCGACTTTAAAGTTTAAAACTTTGGTGTACAAGTTACCTAAATTTAAACAAAGCAACAAAGTTAAGTTTACCATTAACCTTAGTTATAAATACGTAAAAATATTATTTCACAGCTTTCAGTGCTTTTCCGTTTATGAAGTTGATTCTTTAAAAAAATCTTTCTTTTTGGTGCACCTTTTCTCTCTTCCGGGTTCATCTTAACGCCCTCTTTTAATTTGTAATATCCATATAATATTAGATTTTCTAACCTCAATAACCCCAAAAATGACATAGGTATTATTTTTTTTTATCTAAGACATCCCACGTAGACTTCAAGTCTAAGTACTAACTTACCGTGGGCGTCTGACGAGAAGGTAAATGTAGTTTATTGACACGGGATTAGTTGACATTTTGGAAGAAATTCCCAACCGCCCCCCCCCCGTTAATTTTCTTAACATCCGTTACAAAATTAATAAACAGCGAAATTGTCAGTAGCTCCTTTTTTATCCCCCCCCCCCCCATATTAATTTTATTAAAATTTGTTACACAAAATAAAATTTTCTGATCTCAATAACGCCTAAGATGACATATTAGTCAACATTATCGGAAAATACTCAACCGCTCCGTTTTTATCCCCTCTCACCCCTGTTTTTATTAATTTTTTAATTAATTTTAAACCCACGTATCTACGAGGCCGTCAAGTTAAATACAGCGTAGAAAAAATTATTAAAATTGGTGCACCCACAGTATAAGTATACACACAAAATTTGTCGATCTTATTTTATTTAGGTTTCCTCTCACTTTAGCAAAAAACCCTTAAGATTAGATGATTCGGGAGAACTCACCTACAAAACCAAAAAAAAAATCATCGAAATCGGTAAATCCGTTCAAGAATTACGCGTGAAATACATTTAAAAAAATCGCACATACGACGCGACGGGTCAAATTGATCACCTTCAGTAGAATAATGGTAGGTCTTTTACTCTACTCCTCCTAATTTGCATAAATTTAAATATTAAAATTAATGAGTTTTACTCCATATATTATAATTAATTAGTTTTAGTCCATATATTAAAATAATATTTTTTTTACCTCCGCCTCTGAACTGAGAGACCCAATTAGCATATCATAATTAGTTTAACTCCCTATAATTAGTTTACCTCATAATTTTACTCCATGTAAAATTTTACCTCCGCAAGACATTGATTGGTCACATACACAATTAAAAAAACAAGGTTAAATCCCACTCTAACCATCAAAGTAGAGGGACAGGAGATGTATAAGTTGTGCATAGAGGTGATACTTTAATTTAGTTTTAGTTTTCAGTAAGGTTAAAATGTCTGTGAATGAAGAAGTGTTGCAAGAAGTTCAACGAATAGAAAAAGAGTTTATTAATAAAAGTATTTGGTATCAAAGATTTGCTTTAGAAAGTAAACCTGAATGGACTCGTTTTTACACTGATACGGTGGAATATTTTGAAAAGGGTATAGATATTTGTCGTGATTTTTATGAAAATGAAGATCTTCTACAGTTAATAAGAAATTTTTCAAATAATGGATTTTCTAGGAAGGTGCTTACTTTCAAAAAATATATCTCAGATAGTGAATCGGAGGTGTTCAATTTAATAAAGGAAGCTGAGAAAGAATGTGATGAACTTTGGTCTTAGTGATTTTGTGATTTTTGGTGAAGTGTAAATATGGAGACTTTAGTCAGTGAAATGTATGAAGATCTTATTATGTCAGAAGCATGTTCGAAATATTATGCACTTGGAGCTGAAGAGGATACGGAAGCGCAAGATGTAATATTATACATAAAATATATGGAACATGCATCAATATGTCAAGAAGCAGCGCAAGCTTGTTTAGACTTTTTAAAGACAAAGGATTTTGTAAAGTTAGTGATTAAATTTTATCGGTTAGAATTATATGACAACATTTCTGTATTAAAAAATAAATATGAACAATAATATTTTTATTGATTTGTGGAAATAATGTATTTAATGTTAGTCCCTTTTAAATGAAAATGGGGTTGTTTAAGAGGTTATTATACTTGTAATCACTTGTATGTATTAGAATTACCATATGGAGAAATAAAACAGTAATATATTTAATCAGTCTTTTTATTCATTCATAAAAAAATTATCATACATATACAGTACATTTGAAAGTGCACACATAGACGGTGACTTAATATGGAAAAAACATTTAGGTGTTGATGGATGTAGAATTGGTTGTTCGTCTACTTCAATTATAGGTTTCTTACAATATTTTCTAATATAGTTAGCCTTTTCACTTCCTTTAACATAAACAAATTGGGCTTCTTCAGTCATTTTTTGAACAATATTGGAAAAATAGTGGAGTGGTGTATATCCAACATTCCAATTGATGCAGTGATGATTCTTCATTAACCATGTAGCTTGCTTGTGTAAATCAGGAGAAAGAAAACTTAATGGATAGGGTTGTTTAAAGACATAATGACTAATTCTGCTTCCATCATACGTAGCCAATTCTTTGGGAATAAATTTGTTTCGCTCATCCTTAAATCCTTGTATATCCAAAACTAGTCGCATATTTTTAGCAACGAAAATTGCTGGCAGATAAATTTTTTTAGAGAGTATTCTCTTATTTGTTTTTTTAGAATTTCTATGTTTTTAATAAAAATTTCAATGCGTATCATTTGAGATGAAGTCATTAGTGTATCACCTTTGAATACATAATTATTACTAGAACTATAGAATAATGTGATTGAAATAAATTTAGTCTATAAACTGGAGTGGGGATAATTATTATAGTTGTTTTACTATTTTAGTTAGTGGATTATAAGTAAATACTTTATCGTGAATTATTAGGCAATATGCTGATGTTTTTGCTGGAACTGTTTCTTTTGTCTCAAACTCAATTCTCATTGTTACTGGACCGGTCTGAAGTAAGTCTCTTTGATGGGAACAGTTAATATAAACTATAGGTGCGTTGTCTTTAAAATCTTTTGGACTGAAGATTGGTTCTACCGGATGGTTATAATACATTTGACGAAATTCGGAAAACATTTCATATAATATGGCAAATTTATTATTTGTAAAATCTAACTGAAGATCGTTGTAAGGATACCTTTCAGAATTTAAATAAACATTTATATTTCTTAGTTCACAATGATCAAATTTACTCATATCCATTTTAAGGTTGTTACGTTTATCTTTTTGAAAAGCGATTAAAACATGGCGTGGTGTCTCAACTTTTGTAGAAGTTTTAACAGGCCAGTTGTGCCTAGTGGTTTCTAATAATTCAGGATATTCAACTAATTCCCAACTACGGAAAGTAATAAACATCCTGATGTATATTTGGTTGAAAAAATACTAAGAAAAAAAGGAAATATGGTATATGTTAAATGGTTAGGATTGGATAAATCACATAATTCATGGATATTAAAAAAGGATGTATTGTAATATGATTTCTATATATCTTTATTGTAATATAATTTTTAATATATAAATATTAGCAAGAAACACAGTTTTTTAATTAAAACACCATTATTTTAAACTAAATTTCTTTATTAAATCTTTCATTATAAATTACATTTCTATGATTTACATCTAATATTTTAGAAAACATTTTTTCACAATTTCGTATTCTTTTTTCAAAACGAAGTCGATCCAGATAGTACTGATAATAATCACTTTTGCGTGCTTGTCTTGAGGCATAATTCCAAACAACTAATAAGTGAAATTTGTTTTTGTCTTCATTAATATTCACTGATTTCTTCATATTTTCTTTTCGGAGCAATTCTTCTCAATTTATTTTCCAACACGTTCGGATACATCAATAACATCTCCAACATGGTACTAACATTTTCACTGTTAGCATTTTTACTGGGATTTAAAACATTATAAACACTTGTTAACAAGTCCACTGAATTATTGACGAGTGTAGTTTGGAACACATTAAAATATTTTTCAAATTCCTGCTTTTTTATAATTTGAATTCTATAATTAATTAATTCTTGTATTTCCCACAATTTATCAGTAGTGTCTCTAGCGAAATACAAATAATCACCATCACATCTATGAAGTTTTAGAATAGGATTTTGATTAATGTTTTCAAATGACAAAGTAAGATCATTAATCTTGATTGGAAAGGGTTCGTTGTTAGATGAATAGAAATAATTTTCCACTACTCCCTGATATTTCAAAAGACTTTTCCACTCTTCTTCACTTAAAGTAATACTGAATCCATTTTGGCTTCTAATTTTGATTTTAGCCGAGAAATCTTCCAAACTTATTCCAACATGTATTAATTTTGATAAGGAATTATTCAAGCAAAACACTTTGTTGTTTAAAAGTTTTTCTTCATTTACTTTTTTTATGTCACTACTATGATAATTTGATTTTAGGTCGTTAGGAAAATACTGATTTTTTGAATAATAGGTCATTTTGAGAGACCCAAGTAGAGTGCTATCTTTTTATGTCACATTTATTCTTATATTAATACCCCTTCCATAATGAAAACGCAAGGTTAATATTTTTTTTGCAGTATTTAAATTATAGGAGGAGTAAACTTAATAATTAAATTTATAAAACATTATAGACATAATCGACAAAACACAAAGTATAAATATTGATAATGATAAGTTTAAAATTCCGATTATTTTACAATATTCGTTTTTTAAAGATTTCTTAATACTTTCATATTCTGTATTATTTGAGCATTCTTCCGTCTGCAAATTCTGAATCCAATTAGTGTTCAAAATAGTATTATTGGGATAATAATATAATATTTT
The DNA here is from genome assembly GCA_963971165.1 of Philopedon plagiatum. Taxonomy (NCBI): domain Eukaryota; kingdom Metazoa; phylum Arthropoda; class Insecta; order Coleoptera; family Curculionidae; genus Philopedon; species Philopedon plagiatum. The sequence goes on along the minus strand of OZ020189.1, from coordinate 152,771,903 downwards.
AAAATATTTACTATTGTTTTGATCGTTTTGCATTAAGTGAGAAAAAGCTGAAGTAAAATTATTATTAATTAGTTTGTATTTCATATAGTGGCAATGCTTACTTAAAGCAGTATCTGTTTTATTTCCAAAACACGCCATAGCATGTGTTACTCTATTGGGATTATGCACATACAATATATTATTAGCAATGTAATATAAAAGGATATATTGATTAAGGGCCATGATTAAAAATCCAATATAGTTTAAAAACAATATTAAACAAGAAAAGACCTTCACAAGACAAAATAATTCTAAGGACTGTCAGTTACATAGTTTAACAATAGTTTAAATATATTTGGTTACGATATTTAAACTTACAAATAAAAAAGGAAGAAAAAAATTATTTTCAAAAAACTACAAATTGTCTAACAATTATGATGTCGATGATGAGGATAAAGATGACTCCGGTGCCGAGGAAGAAGTTTTGGGGAGTAATTGGGTAGAAGAAGGGTTAGTGAAATTTAAAAACGCTTCACAAGCTATGAAAGAAAATTATTTATGACGTGAAGTGTGCGTAATACAATCATACATCATAATTACATCCATGGCTGGTGGCATGTACAGTGTTACAAATGCTACTTTTTGTGCTATTTTTACTAACATAATTTTTATTCTGGTGATAAAAAGGAAATGAAAAGTACAATTTTATTAGTAACAATTCTTATAATTGTATAATAGTTTTACATTCTCCAATGCACAATGCCAAGCTTCTACCGTTTTATGAAAATAACACTCAGGAACCTTCTTATATTTACTTAATTTTGGTGCATTAGAAGTCGGAATGCTAATAATGCTTTCACTGTCTAAAACTTTTTGTAAACATTTTGCCTTTTCAGCTCCTTTTACATGTACTTTTGGTTTATTATATAAAAAATATATATTTGTAAGAATTGTATCAATCTCGTTTAAGTCAATGTATCCAGATTCCCAGTCTAAGCCATGATATCTTTCACACCATGTAATAATTTTAGTATCTTCAGGAGACAGAATGTTTCGTTTAAATGGAGGTTTAAATAAAAAATTAGAAAGACGAAATCCATCGTAAAGTGCCATTTCTTTAGGAATGTAACCAAAGGAACAATTATACCCTTGAATGTCAATAAAAATGTGTGAGGTACACTCTTCCATGGTGTGCGAGCAAGTGAGGTATTTCTAATAAAAAAATTCGCTTTTTAAAAAGCACGTTGTGCAGTATGATTTAGTATAATTATGAAGAAAAAGAATCAATAAAAGAAAAATGTTGGTGAGAATATATATATTGATAAATAGGAAGTACAAACTAAAAATTGTACTTATAATTAAACATGCGTTTACATAACCTTTTTGGTTGTTTCCGGTGCACTGGTGAACATTCCAAAGAGTGCATCGGAATAGCACACGGTTGAGAATTGTAATTGAAATTAGGAACACTGTCACTGCTGGGGCACTTTTTGATGTGAGACCCTTTGACTGTCGGAAGCAGGGTTGCTGTGTCGGTGGCGTTGTCGGACATTGGTGGTGGTGTTGGGCAGGGGATGGGTTCTGGACGTCCTCTGGGCGAATTTGGCGTTGTGGGAATATCACAAATCCACAAATCCAATAATAGCGCTTCTGCATCTGAATGAAACGTGTCGCAAAACGCACTGAACTCTATAAAAGTCATTTTTGACACTTTGTGGCGCAAAGCGTCATTAATTGATAATTTCATCGTACTATAGCGTGATACTCAAAGGAAAGTGTGGTTAAAAGGCGACTGTTGTACTACTGAAGGAAAACAGTACGCGGTTAAATATGGTTTGAAGCAAGCTCCTCCCATATGTAGAAGAAGGCGGTAGAAATACCCCACCCAAAGAGAAAGTCTTTTGAGTGTAGCTTTACTATTGGAGAGATATTCTTAAAAGGTGGATTCGAATGTAGACACCAAAGTACATCCCCTGAAAGTCCGTGCGCATGTCTAGCTTGCTCGGTATGCGCGTGGTACACATTTTGATCTTCTGCGCAGAAAAGCAAAAAAAGGGGCGCATAAGTGGCTTATACAAGCGAAAATATACTCAATAAAAACAATTTAATTAATTAAAACTATTTTTTGTTAAACTACAACACCAGTAAGCGTGGGTTTTGAAATAGTATACTTAATATCAATAAGACCTATTCTACTTATACATAAAAGCCAATATCTCGCCAATAAGCTACGTAATAAAAATAAGCAAGTTAATTCCATAGCGTTGTTGTTTTTAAATAATTACAATCCCCAATAGAGATTTTCAATCTCAAAAGATTCTTTATGGGGAAATATTGCTATTTGAACCCTTAATAGAACTAAAGAAACTCTTTAATAGCAGAAATATTTGGTAATCATTTTTTTATTTAATTATCCGTATATCTGCGAAAATTTAAAATTATGTTTTATTTAAATCCATTAACAATAAATAAATGCTGCTATCGCGCTTGTAAATCTTCGTACTACGCCATTCTCCTCGATAAAAAAAAATGCATTCTATTACTTTTTATCTCAAAGAATTAGTCACAACAGCGTTACTATCAATATTTGCAACACCCATTTTCTTTAATGCTCTTCATAAAAAAAAATGGACATTCAAGAAAAAAGAATGGCGATAGCGATTTTTCTTATCCATCAAAATTTATATTTTAAAATTAATTAAATAATTAATAAAATCTTTAAGTTAAATTATCTAAAAAATAATGTACTATACAGCATTTTTTAATTCACTTGTTTGCCTCTCACCACACCCCTGTAATATTCTTTAACATCTGTTAGACAAAATTAAATTATCTGACCTCAATCACTCAATATCTTATAGTTAATATTTTGGAAAAAAATCCCTGCCCTTGTCCCTTCTTAAACCTCCCTATATTATTTTGTATAACTAAGATACAAATAAGACCACAGTAAACGAAAAAATTGTCTATTTCCATGATTTTTTTTTAATTATATATAATTGTTTACAGCTTTGTCTCATTTTTGCTAGAAAATAAAAAATCGGTCAAGTCGAAGCTATACTTGCACAATTAGTGTTCCGTGCCACCAGCCCCCACCTGAGCAAACCACACCGCGTATCACATCGCGTATGCGCGGAGCATTGAAAATCGTGCAAGGTCAAAAGTTGATTCTTACATCGCGAGAAATATTTTTTGTCGAAAAACTTTTTCTCTTAAACCAATGGTTCAGCAGTTACAAGGGAATAAACAATCGAATTATTTATAACAATTGATCGCGCTAGAATTTTTCAATCCTGATAATTTTGGTTTAATCTACAGCTAATTTTTAATGTTAATGATTTTTTTTTCATATTTTTCTGAGCGATCCTTTTGGTGATAAGGGTGGGGACAACAATTTTTAAGCGTTTTTCCCGAAAAATGTTTTAAAAAAAAATGCATAAAAAATATATAATATATATTGTTGAATTCATGCTTCAATAAGCTTTCATTTGACAGCCTACAGGATGCAATTTTTTTCCGTTTCCCCTAAATTAACTCCCAGAATCAAAACTTTTTATACTCAAGTTTGTAACTGGGTCACTCTATCTATGTGCTAAATTTCATTTTTTTTTTTACGTCGAATGGTTTGAGAGAAAATCGCCTGTGACAGACGGACGGACACCGAAGTGACTCCATAAGTGTTCCGTTTCACGGAACACTAAAAAACTGGTACAGCGGAACCATCCAGGAGAAATATTCTACAAAAAATTATGGAAATTGCTTAATCCGTTCAAGAATTATGCGCGAACATACATAAAAAAATAGAAAATATTGGTCGCTTGAGAATCTCTTCTTTTGAAAGCGGTAAAAATGAGTAATTTCTAATGCTTTACTAACATCTACACATCAGGATTGCTTCCCTTAAATACGCCACTTCTAGAATAATATATAAGTAGAAATAGCAGAATTTTTTTTCTTTTAGCGTGTAAATAAGAATCAGATTTTCATAAAATATATTCTTATTTGTAATTTTATGCAGTTTAGAGAATCTTAAGAAAACTCATTTTAAAACTATGTATAGATTTTTCCAGCGCATTCACCCTTTTAACAAAATACTTGCCAATATTTTTATTCGGCACAACACAAACGAAATTATTTTATTACATTAATTATTTATTTTGTCTTTAACTCAGGTCACTATACCACTATATCCTAATTTTCGGACGACTTTCAAACTGCGATCAAACGTATACGAACCTCTGTCTGTGCTAATATATGGTAATATAGTAAAAACAAATTAATTTAAAAAATGAAAATATCTTAAGCGACTTATTTACTGTGGTAGTGCCATAGTTCCGTGGTCCCTTATGGCTATCCACCAGTGGTACAAAAACTAGTTTGGGTAGACCGCCTAATCCCCCCCCCCCCCCCCGAGGGGGCACTATAAGGTCGGTAATATCATCATTCTCATGCCCTGAAAATTCCTTGTTTCTAGGCCTTGTATTAAGGAAGATATCACACTCCTTCGGTTGTAGAATAGACCGCTCTTCGTAACCGTGTCACTATACACATACAAACACCTACACAGAAAAAATAGGATAGGAAAAGATATTGAGTGATTCGAATGTCAATCATCAAAAAATGGGTTAAAAATCAAAATTTAATCGCCGATTGCTCCCTTCCTATAAAAAACGAAGAAACCTAAAAATATGGCAATTACGTATTTCGGTGACCTCTTACGATCAGGTATATGGGATTTTGATTTGGATCCATTTTGACCATGAAAATAAATTCCGTCAAAAATATTCATCAAAAATCGTAATTTTCAGTTTTTCCCAAATTTTTCCAATTTCCACTCGTTTTAGGTATAGGTAAATGTATTGCAAGAAGAAAGTATTTGAGATTCTAAAGTTTGACGTGTCATACCGTTTTTCTGTCCGACGTTTCGTTTTCGAGCAATGTAGAACTCAATATGGGTTTGCAAGTGACTTTTTCGATCTAAAAAATTCAAGTGTGACATCCCATTTTTTCCGAATACCACCAGTTTGAATAGGGTTCTGAAGCTCCCGGTCCTCTACAAACTCCGAAAATTTAAATCGATTTAATACGAATTCGCGGAAATTTCGACTTTGACGTTTAATAACTCCGAAACGAAACACCCTGTATAACTGAATTTTTTATCGAAACTAGACGCACTATCCCTCTATTAACCCAGAAAATTTAGTCGCTCCCGCACTAATCGTTTCGAGAAAAAAAAAATTTCAAATGTGAAAATGTCCAAGTCTGCGACAACCAACGGACATTTTTTTCACCAAGCAAGGAGTATATAGACCGCTTGGCGGTGTAATGTAAAGATCACTAAGAAAAAAGATAGTCACTTTCTTGCTAAACTTTCCTTATTTTCTACCAGTCTTACTAACATATTTTTTAAACCCTTTATTTAACTTCTTGCAATAATTTAATTGAGATTTTGTTGACAATATTAATATTTTCTTAATCCGTGCAGAAAGAAATCTTTGAAAAAAGTCACACGGGTGGGTGGAATAAGATAACATCTGAATAAGGTTGGTATTTGCCTACCGAATGCTTTATTTGCCCACAGGTATCTTTTTAGTGGTTCTATTGCAAGATTAAATAATTTACCGATATTATTAAATTATTTAGTGTAGGTATGGAACCCACGGAGGGTGAGGCTCTTATTTTGTAGAACTTGTCTAATTGTTTGGCATTCTGACATATTTCTTATAGTGTAGGAAACGAATTTACGTTGTTGTGTCACGGAAACAATTTTTGTCATAATTACATTTAATTTTAATAATAAATCAGCACATTATTGTTTACAAAAATAAATCAATATTGTATTAAATTTTTTAGCCTATTTTGTGGTTATAGAATTATAGAGAAAGTGTTAAAAGTATGAAAACACCTCATATTTGGTCTACATTTTATTTGAAATATCTTACGGTAAGTCGCTGACGCCAACGCTCACGATATGTTATAATCTCGAATGAAAAAAGCGTGATATACCAAAAAACAGGTATGAAATCTTTAAAAGGGAAATAAGATAAGCAGCGAAATTGTTGTGACTATGGCAAAGCAGCTAGTCCAGAAGAACAAACCATTTTTCCATTCGTTATCAAGAGAGTTATAGTGAAAATACGGTAATGAGTGCCGAAGCATATCACTGTTCCTAGCATTACGCGTAATGAATTTACTATTTTGTGAACATTGATATAGAAGTCATATTTAAAAGTATTCTGCACTTTAAGTCACTTTAGTGCTTTAAACCTAAGGTTAAAAATATATCTGCCAATTATGTTGCATAATTTAAATTCTTCTTCGTGAAACAAAGGAGACAAGCATGTAATAAATATCGGCTTCGTCGCCTGGGGCTATGATCGGGATAATATAGTAACGGTTTAATCTTTCTTATTCCATACATTGCAATTTGTAGGACACACAGCGTCCTACAAAAGAGAAACCTCTGGTCATGGGCGTCCACAAGGGGTGTATTTTAATAATTACAATAAAGAAAATATTTTTTTTTACAATTATTCAAGTAATTCAATTGAAGCAAGACTGTAATTTATATTCTATAATAAATATTAACAAGCATAGGTCGGTCGATCAAGAGCAATGTATAAGTCAGGGTCGAAGTGGGTATGCAATTTATTTTTATTTTATCTAGGACATCCCACGTAGACTTCAAGCCTAAGTACTAACATACCGTGGGTGTCTGAAGAGAAGGAAAATGTAGTCTATTGACACGGGATTTGAAGGATTGGAGGTTGGGACGGGAAGGGAAAACATCTGCAGGCAATTTGTTCCATAATTCGGAGACCCTAGGTATGAATGAGCGAGAGAAGTGGTCTGTTCTAGACTTTTGTAGCTGGACAGTAAAGGGATGCATACGTGACGCGCCTCTGGTTGTTCTGTTAGGGACATTCAAGGGGGGGGGGGGGGATAATACCGGCTAGTTCTTCAGAGCAAAATCCGTAGAAGTAGCGGTAGAAAAGGGATAAATCCCCTACAGCGCGGCGATGAGCGAGAGAAGGGAGTTTTCTCGTGAGGGCTGGGTCATTGATAAGTCGAATGGCTCTCTTTTGGATAGAATCAAGGATCTTAAGTGTCGAAGGTGATGCCGCTCCCCAGATGTGGGAGCAGTACTCTAAGTTAAGTCTTATTTGGGAAACATAGAGAGTGTATAAGTTGGAAGGGGAGAAGTATTTTCTGTCTCGAAAGAGAAAACCAAGCTTTTTAGCTGCCGATGTGGCTACTGAAGTAATGTGTTTGTGCCAGCTGAGATCATGTGCGAAAGCGACGCCAACGAGATCGAATGTTTCGTTGTTTTGCAGGGCTTGACCATTCATGTGGATGGGGTAAGCGTTGCCGGATTTTTTGCGTGCGAGGGATTGTATTGATTGTATTGTATGATTGTATTCTGTATTTCATATTTAAAAAGTATTAAATATTTATACGCTTGCGCAGTATGCTTTAATACTCGTCGCCGCTCGTTTTTTTTTAAGCTGTCGATAAGGATTGCTCGTCACTGTCTGTGGCAGTATATTAAAAATGCTATTGGTAGTTAATAGGTTTGTTTCTGCAGCAGTTTGAAACTAGGCAGAGACAATCATCTTCTAGGAAAACAGTTTGCTAATCGAAACCGGGCAATCTCATTGGCTCTAATTGATTTGAAACTGCTGCAGAAACAGACCCAATAGTAGCGATGTTAAAACATGTTTTTGTTATGAATTATAAAATAATAATTAGAGCGTCGCGTTCTAATCGGACTTTTTGATACCATTACGTATAGTAATGTATGTACATACTCAGAGTTAACATAATCAAAGTTATCTTAAAATATATAGCAAATTTGTTGTTACCTGTATGTACCTACTTTAAAAATTTATTCACGAATAAAATATTTGGGAAATATATTTATATTGTTACAAATACAGTAAAGAAGTGTAGTCCCTCGGTGAAATAACGGTTCAGTGCTCTTTATTTGCCGGGGTAATAAATATTTGTTTAAAAAATATTTATTTCTCCCCCGTCTAATATTTAAATAGCCGGGGATTCAGTGCATCCCCCTTGCACCCACCTTGAGGTGCCCATTTTAAAAGTATATTTTTTACTTTGTGTGAGCTGTGGCGTCTTAACTACATCATGACAGAGCTTTAATTTATTTTAGGCTACATAAATTAAAAAAAAGGTGTAAAGTTGACGATTAAAAGTGAAAAGCTCGCCCTAAAATTTTAGAACTAAAACCTGCAGGAACATTTTAATTTATTCGCATTAAAGAGGTGAATTGAAAAAAATAACTAAAGAAAATAAATAATTGGGATGTCCAAGTTGACTGGCGCAAAAATTATATCCGTATGACCCCAAATAATTAACTACAAGTAATGTACCAGTATAATGTTTAATGCCTTATCTGGAGACGCCGCTGCGCTGGTGGAAATTTTGAGGTCACACTCCGCTCTTCAAAAGTGAAATCTTTGAAGGTTTCTCCGTATATTTTCAAGTATACATAAGCTATCTGTTAACCATTTAGTCAAGTCCATTCGTATAAAACATTTTAAAAAATATTCTTGGAAGCTTAAAAAAAAATTTAAGTTATTTTTCATTTTTTTTTAACATATTAGCCCTATTTATAATGTGATTAGAGATAAGAACATCAACCCTGATATTGGATGGGTGTGCCCTCCGATTATAAGGCAACAATTGTAGCTGGACGTCCGTTGGTTTCACGACATCGTGCCATACCAGGGAACCCTATTTGGAAAGGGACTCTCCTCTTATCCTAGTCAACAAGGTGACTAGCACAACATCCAGATGGATTGGATGGGATATATCAGGACTAGATGTGTAAAGTGCTTAGAGACAATTTTAGGAACAGTGTTAGTTAAATATTTAGAGAAAATTTTAAATATAGCGTTAAATTAAGAAGTAAGTTTTTCCAATTTTGCTTAGTTAAAAATATTTTTTAATGTGCTTTAGGAATAAATCTTCTAACCCCTAAAATATTTTTTTTTGATTGATTGGCTGGGTATCGAGGTAAAAAGTGCTTAGAGACACTTTTAGGTATACTGTTTTTCCACTTTTGTTTCATTAAAAATATTTTAAACATGCTCTATGCATACATTTCATTTTTTTTTTCAAGATCTTGTAACTATGAAAAAAACTGTCTAACCATTTTATTCTGCCAAATAAAGTGTAGTAATGTATTATTTTTAGTTAAACTTTATGGTGGAGTGCAGTGTTTTGTAGAAAATAAAAAACATTTTATTAATTTTAAGTTTGATTGGATTCGTTAGGATATACTGATACTAGGCATAGCGTTTAAAGATAATTTTGGGGACAATTTTAGTTCAATGGTATTTAGATAAGTAGTTTAAAGTTAATAAGTTTTAGACATGCTTTATGACATAAATCTTTAAAACTTTTTACCGCTATTATTTTATTTTGGTAAATTTTATGTTTAATTGTATAGTAATTAAATGTATTATTTTTGATTACACTTTACATATGGTGCTAATGTGCAATGTTTTGTAGAAAATAAATTTAATATGGTATAATTGGGATACTTGTATCCCTATCGATGGTAATTATTTCATTTCCACTATTACAAATCCGACAAGTTTTTGACAAAATTATTAGATATAGTGATCGCCTACAAATATAGCAATGTAAGCCCTTTTTTAGAGTGTCTTAGTTTTCTATATTGATGAATGTATAGAAGCAAAACTAACTTGCGAAGTTGTTAACATCTTCGTGATTTATTTTTAAAAACTTTTTACAAAGGGATCTGGATCTAGTTCTGGAGAGTCCTTGTAGTCGAACTGTGGAATAATTTCTTCTACGTCGATAACATCCATGTTTTCTAATTCTTAAATAATTGTTAATATCTTCGTGATTTATTTTTAAAAAACGTTCTACAAAGGGATCTGGACCCAGTTCTGGAGAGACGTTGTAGTCGAAGTGTGGAATAATTTCTTCTACATCGATATCATCCATGATTTCGAATTCTTCTTCCATTTCAAATTTTTAATTAGTAATTTTTTAAACTTTGTCAATTTTAATAAAATATTTTAATTTACTTTACACTGCTGCTTTTGCAAACTTAAAATGTAGTTTCCAGACACAAAGCGAAATGCTTTTGTAAGGACAAATTGATCAAGGATTCAGTAAAATTTAACTTTCACTCTTAACTTCGCTTTTAATCTCGTCATATATGTTCTTAAAACGTCGCAGTCCAGAGGCGGAGGAAAATTTTAGGCGGAGGAAAATTTTAGGCGGAATAAAATTATTGAGGTAAACTAATTATAGGGAGTTAAACTAATTATGATATGCTAATTGGGGTCACAAATTCAGTAAAATTTAACTTTCACTCTTAACTTCGCTTTAATCTCGTCATATACGGTCTTAAAACGTCACAGAGGCGGAGGAAAATTTTAGGTGGAGTAAAATTATAATTATCGGGAGTTAAACTAATTATGATATGCTAACTGGGTCTCTCAGTTCAGAGGCGGAGGTAAAAAAAATATTATTTTAATATATGGACTAAAACTAATTAATTATAATATATGGAGTAAAACTCATTAATTTTAATATTTAAATTTATGCAAATTAGGAGGAGTAGAGTAAAAGACCTACCATTATTCTACTACCTTCTTCTCTTGTCAAGTCGGCTAAAAATAGACTAAATTACCTACTTGAGTGAACTTTTAACTCTAGTAATCCATTTTGCAAACTCAAACATATGAAACTGGACTCTTTTTTGCCAATGAATAAAATTACACCAGTGTCCTTTAGAATTCGTACCTCCATTTCGATACTGAATTTGGAATTGTCTATTTCTACAGGATGCGAAGATAAAAATGATCTGACTCCCGTAAAGCTTATGTCTGTTATATTCTCTTCTGTAACAGAACACAAATCCAACATTTAATTTAATAAATACTCTTGAGTAAGAAGAATTTCATATTTAAAATCTTTTAATCTTAGACGCATCTTTTAATTATCTACAAGGTGAAATTGGACGTCTATTAATGTAATTATATACATTTTTTTTGTTGTTTTTGAAGAGCCCTGTAAAATAACTATTCAACTTAAAATTTTGAACTAATATAGGAAACGAGGTTTTTTAAAGATAAAATTTAAATGTTCGGAAAATCGGCACAGCCCCCAATAATGAGATAAATCAATTGATCGTTCAGATCTGAAGGTAGAAAGGAAAATTTTTATGACTATTTGTCTTATTTTTTTACTTAGCAAAATACATCATTTAGGTACATAAATAAATACACTCAAAAATATTAAGTTATCAAACAATATACAGAGGAAACAACACCTCTTTTTCCATTTCTGCAGAAATTCGGTTGTTTGTACTTTCTATTGCTTTTATTTTCAAAATTAATAATGTTGCTGCGGAATTGTCAAATACAAGGGCACATACAAGTAATTATTTTAGTTTGCATTGGACCGTTATTGTAAAAGCAACAAATTTCACTTTTCGTTTATAATTCATCGAGGAATATTGAAAAAAAAAATGAAATATTATGCTAAAATGCTCATTTTTTTATTTTGTTTATACAATTTCTAACCAGGTTACCGCCAACATACTAAACGAAACATTCTTTGATAAACAACAAGAAGAAAAGTTCCTTTTAACATAAGTCCGTAGAGTTTTGCACTGTATGTATTACACTGACCTGAATTTACTAAAAATCGTCATGCTCTCAACTTTAAAAATTTTCTAACTGTGAAAATATTTATTTTGGTGTTGTAAAAGCCGAAAGATATTTTTTTTTCATAATTCATCAAAGAATATGGAATATGGATTAAGTCAGTTCAATTTAGAGCGTCTAGTGGATAGTGTATAACTTTTATTTGGAATCCGTAGGACAGTATAGTTTCCTGGTACAGAAAGTTACTGCAGGATCGTCGAGTCAATCTGCTAGATTGCATAATATGTTTTATTTAGGGTATTTGTTATACCAAAATATAGTTGCCTAGTATGCAGTCTGTACTGCGTGTTACAAGTGATCATTACGATTAGTGTTTTATAATTTGCATATGACACATATGTCAGAAAAGTGAATAGACACAAGACAGTGCTGGAACAGAAGACAGCAAGTGGGTTCGGCCCTTGTGGGACTAATTGGTCGACACCACATGTGGTGAGCATTTAGTATATGTCTATTATATATATATATATATAGCAGAGTTACTGTGAGCCAATCTAGGGATTTTGATCCATTTGATCTTTGTCACAGTCTGGCGTTCATTTAACAGCTTTTAATGGATTAAGGTTGCTAGATTTCTTTTACTTTTGTTGAAGCTACATGGAGGGTACTAAACCGGGGCTAACATGCGAAAAGAAACCCACCCTGACCGATTGTGATGAGAGCGAATAATAAGACCGTGCCCAGGTCAGAACATCTGGATTATCTGGTAAAGGTGTAACGAGAAGATCCTTAGGGAAAAGTAACAAAAAACATTATTTACAAATATCCACGAAAAGGATTATATTAATAAAAAAATTAGATCTCCTGTAAAATTGTTAATTTGGAGAAAATTGAAAAGTAGAGTAATGCTTAACATTAAGCTAAGTTTAGTTATAAACAACTTCTGATGAATTTAGTTTTGTGATGATGCACAGCGAAGTGCAGGTCGGGAGCTAAAATTGTATCTTGCCATGGCAAAAAAATGTGTAAGCAGTGCGTCTAGGGTTTTTAAACTTCAATACAATTCTAAGAAATCTGAGGACATAGTTTCTCTATGAAAAATTTTAATGCGATCCATTGCCCCGTTAAGACATGATTTAGTAAAAAACAAACAGATTTTGGCATTTATAACATACGTAAGGATAAGGATGATTTTACTGCCGAGGCGTTTTTTTACAATTTTCAAGTTGTTTAAAATAAGTTGATTGTAACTAAGGATTGCTAACAATGAATGTCGTCCACTATTGTACAGTACATTTTACCTTTTTCGCAGTATTTTCCTATTCGTCCAAAGGGGCAGTCGCATTCGTAATCAGCCAGTAGAGGAACGCACCTGGACTTTTCGAAACATTTCGTAAAATTTGCGTCACACAGGTTGTGTTTCGACGAGCACAGTGGCCCGAACCAATTGTCTTGACATAGACACCTTGGAAGTAAAATGGTAAATAAGGGTTTTTCATAATCAATATACTTGTTTACTTACATAAAAGTGCTCCCGTGATGTAAACACGCGCCACTGTTTTGACAACTCCTTTCGTAACATTCTGTCGTACCACACTGGCCGACCGCCCGACCGATGGTCTTTAAAGATCCCTGAAGGGGAAGAATTACATGGCCTACCTTCACCTCAATATCGAATATACATCCAGAAAAACCCGAATGAAGAGGTAAATCATGAGGAAGGACGGAAAAATTCTTGGAATCGTGGCCACCTGCAGTACAAAAATGTAGGTATGTATTTTACTTTTTAAAATTCTTGTAAAAACTTTTTCATCTTTTTATTATTATAACCGTACCTAGAAACAGCAGATGCATTATATCCAGCTGGACAGAAGTTCCAGGCGATCTTCCAGTAACGTTTCCTAAGTTTTCAACAAATAGCCAAGCCTGCCTCCCTTCGAATCCCAGCTGAACCAAATAGTCTCTGGCTCCACTTTCGACCGGTCGAGACGTAAAAATCCTCCTCGGGCCTAAAAATTATGACACAAACCTCACAACGAAGGTCAAAAATCAAAAAAATCGTTGAATGTTGACCTAGGCACACGTTTTCTTCCCATTTAACGATTACGCTGAACCCTCTGCTTTCGCGCTGCTTCGACAACATCGGGTCGTCAGCGATGAGTGTGCTTAATAACATAATATTATGAAATGGCGCATTTTCAATCGTACACTGGACAATCTTATGTATAATAATTTAAAATGTACCTGAGCCCATATTCCAAGTTAGCATTATATAACCCTTGACGAAACTGACAGCTAAATGGTCTGAATAAAAATCGTGCTGGCCATTCTGGCCCATAAACAGCAACATCGAAATTTGTTCCGTCGTCGTGGGGGTGAACCGAAATTTTATTTCCATTTTTTGTGATATTCCTTCGGGCAATGAATAAGCGACATAAGAGGACAAACCTCTCACTGTCGATGAAAAATAGGGTTCAGAGATTTTGAGATCTGAAAATAATGAGAGTGCCTTCCTTCTGAGCATTTATACGTGTACAGTCGTGGCCAAAAAAAAGTTTGAATTTCCAAGAGCTGATGCTGATCTAGGTGGTATCATACATGACGAATAAATTCAAGGTTGCGACTCATTGCTAATGCTTTGAAAAATCGATAAATTGGTGCTTGTTTCTATTAAATTAATCTGTAGTAATATACAAAACTCGCGACTTCGTCCGCCTAGTATAGGTGATAATAATGTAGGTTTGATGTCATGATTATGAATACATAAAACATGAGTTAGGTTAGTTATATCTAGAGACCAGATTTCAATATTACATGACGAAAAAATCCACGTAACTAGTAGAAAACGTAGGTAAATGAAATAAAATTAATATTAGATTTTGTCAGGTTGTATTTAGGAATTATTGCTCCTAAAAAATATTTCAATGAACCAACTTCACAAAAGGAAAAGCACTGAAAAGGATGAAATAATATTGTTACTTACCTTTACCTTTATTACTGCGGTTAATGGTCAACTTAATTTTGTTCATTTTTATGAAAATGTTTTTTCTTTTTAGTGTACTTATACTTCCCCCCCCCCCCCATTCGTTCATCTTATCACCCCTTTTTAAATTTGTAATGGCCATGTTATATTAGATTTTCTGACCTTAACATTTTTGAAGAACTTCTAACCCGCTCGTCCCCCACCCCCGCCGTTAATTCTTGTAACATCCATTACACAAAATTGGCTTTTCTGACACCTCAATAACCCCGAAAATGTCACATTAGTTAACATTGTTGGAGAAATTGCAATTCACCCCCCCCCCCCCCCCACCACCACCACCACACACACACACACACCATTACACACCTCCCAATAATTATGGCAACGCGTGCATAAGCCCCAATTGTGGCATTTTCGAGTTTTTTGTACAGGATTGTGGCGCCCATTCCGAGGAGTGTATAGGGATACAAATAATTTCGTTACACTCCGTAGTTTTTTTCTTATCGCTGAAAAACATTTATGGCATCCGTCTCCACAATTATATCATGACAAGAACTGTGTTAATGCGACGCCATTAATATTTCAAAGTAAGAAGTTGTGTAAAAAAAGTTGCCACTAATATTTGGGCAGGTACAAAGTGTTATTTGCGACGTTGTCAGCTTTCTTAAGTTGCCACAGTTATAGTATGAATGTGTGTGTGTGTTAAAAATATATCTACCAGGCTTGAAAATGATATTTTTAAAATAGTGGCAACAAAATTTGCATTAGTTTTCGGTATATGGATTCCTAAATACTGGGTTGGCCAATGAAACCGAAACAAGTCCGATTTTT
The DNA here is from genome assembly GCA_963971165.1 of Philopedon plagiatum. Taxonomy (NCBI): domain Eukaryota; kingdom Metazoa; phylum Arthropoda; class Insecta; order Coleoptera; family Curculionidae; genus Philopedon; species Philopedon plagiatum. Next base: position 152,756,441 of record OZ020189.1, on the reverse strand, counting down.
CATATTTATTGCTCCTAAACAGTCAAACAGGAATAACTTCAGAATGCTTATCAAATTGATATGCTATATGGAAAGGCACAAAGAAACCAAATAAAAGCAAGAGCATTGTATATTCAACGATTTCTGGAACGTGATCACCCCTGTGAACAATATTTTTCATGGTTGGAAAAACATTTAAAGGAAGAAAACGATTACGAATACTAAAACGATATTATAATAAGTGAGGAGGCGGAGACAAATACACTGGCTTGTGTTGAGTTGATCCTACAACATCTACATGGAAATTGGCATTGATATTGGAATATGCCACGAAGCTGCTGGAAAAATACTACATGGTTATAAATTGTATAAATACATCATCATCTCTACGATACCGACTACCAATGAAGATTCGATTGTTACAGTTGGTACCTAGAAACTGAGCGGCAACAGCCAAATTTAAAATCACTTACGTTGTTTTCAAACGAATCCCGTTTCACTAATATGGGAATGTTTAACAGGAAAAACACGAAGTACTGGGCAACTGAAAATCCCAATTTGGTTAGAGAAGGAGCTTTCCAAGAAAGATTTGGCGTTAATGTTTGGCTGGGCATTCTAAGAACTCTAACTGTTGGACCAATACTTTTTGATGAACCTTTAAACGCGGTCCATATCTTAATTTTCTACAAAACCAAATACAAAATGTTATTGAAAATTTACCAGTGAGACAATTTTCACAGATTTTTTTATCAACCAGTCCATAATGCAAGAGTAGTGATCGATTATTTAAACGAACTTTTCGAGAATCGTTGGATAGGTACCAATGACCCTTTAAGGTGTCCGGCGAGGTCTCCGGACCTTACTACCCTAGATTTTTTTTATTGGGCACACACTAAATAAAAGGTGAATATGACAAAACTTTAGAATTTACAGGACCTTAGAAACAGAATTACGCAAGCAGTAAACTCTATTACTCAACTTCAAATGCAGAATGTATTACGAGAATTTCAAGAAAGAATTAACTGTTGTCGAGATGTTAACGGTGGTCGTTTTGAACGTTTAAACTATGGTTAAGTATTATAATGTGGTAGTTTTTTTTTTCGTTTTTAAATTACTAAGCTCATTTTCGTTTTAAAATTACGACTTTCCAAAGCAACTTGTTTAATTGCCGATATCTCAAGAACTATTAGGTTTTGACAAAGGACATCATGAACAAAAAATATTAAGAAAAGTAAGTAGAATGTAAATTTAATATTTATTACACGCTTTTATTTAATTTCACCTGTTACTTTGTTAGTATGTTTAGGTCAAATATTGCAATCAAAATTTCGACTAGTTCTAATTAAGTTAGAGCTTCGAAATTTTGCACTCGTGTGTAAGTTCAGTGACAATGCAATATGGTATATTATTATGTAATTTTGTTCTAAATCCAATATGGCGGTCGCCCCAAGAAGACGGATTACCATTTTCTTCACAATCCCCTTGATATGGGTATCAAATGAAAGGGTTTGGCGAGTATAATACGATAAGCTATGTGACGGTATTTTAAACTCAATATGGCGGACGCCCCAAGATGGCGGATTACCATTTTTTCCCCAAACCCCTTGATATTTGGATCAAATGAAAGGGTTTGACGAGTAGAATTCGATTAGCTGTGTGACGTCATTCTAAACCTAATATGACAGACGCCAAAAGATGGTGAATTAACTTTTTTTCAACAATCCCCTCGACATGAGTATCAAATAAAAGGGTTTGACGAGTAGAGTACGATAAGCTATGTGGCGTCATTCCAACCTAATATGGCGACTGCCGCAAGATGGCGGATTACCTTTTTCCTCATTACCTTTTTCCTCAGAATCACGTTGATATAGGTATCAAATATAAGGATTTGACGAGTAAAATACGATAAGCTGTGACGTCCTCCTAAACTCAATACACCGGACGTTACAACATGGCGGATTACCTTTTTCTTCACAACCACCTTGACATTTTTAAGCCTTTATCAACAGGACGGTGCACCAGTCCATAATGCAAGAGTAGTGAGCGATTATTTAAACGAACTTTTCGAGAATCGTTGGATAGGTACCAATGGCCCTTTAAGGTATCGTGTAATACGATAAGCTATGTGAAGTTATTTGAAACCCAATATGGCCGACGCCACAAGATGGCGGATTACCATTTTTTTCACAACCCACTTCACATGGGTATCAAATAAAATGGTTTGACGAGTAGAATACGATAAGCTGTGGTGAATTCCTTCTAAACGCAATACGGCAGATGCCACAAGATGGCGGATTATCTTTCTCTTCACAATCCCCTTGACATGGGTATCAAATGAAAAGGTTTGACGAGTAGAATTCGATAAGCTATGGGACGTCATTCTAAACCCAATATGGCCGATTACCTTTTTCTTCACAATCCCTTTGATATAGGTATCAAATGAAAGGGTTTGTCGAGTAAAATACCATAAGTTATGTGACGCCATTCTAAACTCAATATGGCGGACGCCACAAGATGGCGGATTACCCTTTTTCACAATCCCCTTGGCGTGGATATGAAATGAAAGAGTTTGGCTAGTAGAATACGATAAGCTATGTGACGCCATTCTAAACCCAATATGGCGGACGGCACAAGACGGCGAATTACCTTTTTCTTCACAATTCCCTTGATATAGTTATCAAATGAAAGGGTTTGACGAGTTAAATATTATAAGCTATGTGACGTTATTCTAAACCCAATATGGCAGACGCCAAAAGATGGCGGATTACCTTTTTCTTTACAATCCCCTTGACATGGGTATCAAATAAAATGGTTGGACGAGTAGAATACGATAAGTTATGTGACGCCATTCTAAACCCAATATGGCAGACGACACAAGACAGCGGATTACCTTTTTCTTCACAATTCCCTTGATATAGGTATCAAATAAAAGGGTTTGACGAGTTAAATACTATAAGCTATGTGAAGTCATTCTAAACCCAATATGACAGATGCCACAAGATGGCGGATTACCTTTTTCTTTGCAATCCCCTTGACATTTGGATCAAATGAAAGGGTTTGACGAGTAGAATTGGATAAGCTGTGTAACGTCATTCTAAACCCAATATGGCAGACGCCAAAAGATGGTGGATTACCTTTTTTCAACAATCCCCTTGATATGCGTAACAAATGAAAGGGTTTGACGAGTACAGTACGATAAGCTATGTGGCGTCATTCCAACCCAATATGGCGACCGCCGCAAGATGGCGGATTACCTTTTTCCTCAGAGTCACCTTGGTATAGGTATCTAATGTAAGGATTTGACGAGTAAAATACGATAAGCTATGACGTCATCCTAAACTCAATATAGCGGACGCCACAAGATGGGGGATTACCTTGTTCTTCACGACCCCCTTGACATTTGTATCAAACGAAAGGGTTTGACCAGTATAATTTGGTAAGATATATGACGTCATTCTAAACCCAATATGGCGGACGCCACCAGATGGCGGTTTACCTTTTTCTTTACAATCCCCTTAATATGGGTATCACATGAGAGGGTTTGACGAGTAGAATACGATAACAGGTAAAATTCCTTGTAATAATAATGTATTATCAGAAATGCATTGGTTAAGACGTAACCAAAAATTTATAAATAAAATCTTATGTAAAAAATAGGTATAGTTTTTCATTGTGACAATGCTGAATGCTATTTATAAGTGGACGTAGTTCGCTTAGGTAGATAAAAGTAGAATCAGAGTTATCACTGAAACAGATATAGTATGTTATGATAAATTTATTGTCTTAAAAGCTTGTCGCGTAAATAGAAAAAACAATACATTCTTAGCTACTTACAATTTCTGCCAAACAAAATTAATGCCTGTATAAACTTTTCTGTGCGCTACAAGCTTTTTAGACAATAAATTTAACATAACATATATGTTTCAATGATAACTTTGATTCTGCTTTTATTAGGATGTAACCTGTTAAAGGATATAGTGGGGGGGAGGGGGGGGGGGAGTAAAAAGGAGCTTCTGGGAATTTCTCCAAAAATTTTTGGGTTAGTAAGGTCAGAAAATTTAATTTTATCTAACAGATGGAAAAAAAATTAACGGGTAGGGGAGGATAAAAAGGGAGCGATTGACATGTTCTTCCTAAAATGTGATCCAAAATGCCATTTTCGGGGTAAAAAAGGTCAGAAAATCGAACTTTGTGTAATAAATGTTGAGAAAATTAACGTGGGGGTGGAAAGGGAAAAGGGAACAGCTGAAAATTTCTCCAAGACTGATAATGAATATGTCGGTTCTGGGGTTATTAAGGTCAAAAAAATTAATTTTGTCTACGATTTGTTAAAAAAATAACCGAGGGGGGGGGGGAGAATAAAAAGAAACGGCTGGGAATTTTTCCCAAAATGTTAAATATTACATTAGTTAAAATTGTTGGGGAAATTAAGTAATTATTACACAAAATAATATTTTTTGACATTAATCACCCCGAAAATGACAATTTTGGACAGATTGAAAATCGCTCCTTCCCTCCCTTAATTTTTTTACCATCTGTTAATCTGTTGCTGATTTGCTAACCTCAATAACCCCAAAAAGGACACATTTAACAGTTTTGGAAAAAATCCCAGCCGCTCCTTTTCATCCCTCCCCCACCTCCGTTAATTTTTTGTACATATTATGTTGGACGAAAGTAGATTTTCTGACCCCAATAACCTCGAAACTGACATTCTTTACCATTTTTGGAGAAATTTTCAGCTGTTTCCTTTTATCCCCCCTCCCCAATAACTTTTTTAACATCTGTCAGAAAAAATTAGATTTCTTGACCTTAATAACCCCAAAAATGACACATTACTTAACGTTTTTGTAGAAACTATCAGTCGCTTCTGTTACCCCGCCCCTTAATTTTCTTAACATCTATTACACAAAATTAGATTTTCGGACCTTAATAACCCCAAAAATGATACTTCCAACATTTTTGGAGAAATTCCCATCCGCGCCTTAACCCCCCCCCCCCCCCCCCATTATATTTTTTGAAAACTGTTAAGACATGGTTTAAAAACTAGATTTTCTGAGCTCAATAACCCCGAAAATGATATATTAGTTAGCATCTTCGAAAGATTTCTAGCCTCTTTTTTATATGTCCCCCCCCCCCCCCCACGTTAAACAAACCTATATCGAAGTAACCTTACTCTTGTTATGGTTTTTTAAATTACAAGGATTAACATTTTGTGTGTGCGGGCATCCATTATGCAAACAATAGTGGCAACTCTCGCGACACACATCGAAATACTAAAATCTTATTTCAGTTAAATGGAATAAAATCGGCACTAAAAATGGCAACATTGCAAATTCTTTACAGAGGTCGCCACTTTCTTACCACGCCCACGACGCCATTATTGGGTGTGTAAAGGTAACATACTTAAGCCCAAATAGTGGCAACTTACACAATTTAAAGCAATTTTTGAAATTGTTCGGTTTATTTAAAAAATAGGTAAAGAAAAATAAATTGGATGATTAAATAGAAGAAGAAACAAGCACAAGGCGATGAGATAGAGAAAAATACATGGAAAATAAAGCTGGTATTATTAAAATAAATTGTGGCGACGCGTGTAAGTTGCCACAATTTTGCCGGATGCCATAGTACAGCCTTATGCATACACAAGTCGCCACAAGTATAGTTCGGTAGAGACACACACACACACACACACACACACACACCATCACACCATCACACACACACACACACACACACACACACACACCATCACACCATCACACACACACACACACACACACACAATTTCCTTAACATCTATTACACAGAATTATATTTTTTGACCTTAATCACTCCGAAAATAACCCAATTTTCGGAAAAATTCCCACTCGGTTGGGTTAATTTTTTTTAACATTTGTTAGACAAAATTAGATCCTCTGACGTCCATAACCCCGAAAATTTAACATTTTTGGAAAAATTCCCAGCTGCTTCTTTTTATCACCCCCCTAATTTTTTTTTAACAATATGCTGACAAAATTAGATTTTCTGACCTCAATAAACCCGAAAATTTTCAGCCGATATCTTTTATTCCCCCTCTCCGCCTGTCCATAATTTTGGTTTGACTTAACCGAATTTGATAAATTTGATCTCATTTAAGAAAGGAAGGTTTGCTAATTTAAATGAAATAATAGCTGTGTTACATTGGCTTTCGCGGCACTCGCTAGAGGGCGTTATTTGAAAAACTTGTTTTTAAATTTTTCTTCGAAATTTTAAATGGAATGACATAGTTATTATATCGTAATCGAAAAGTAGAATAAATTAGCAAGGGAAAATGTAAAAAATTCGAATTTCGGTAAATTGGGCGATGGAATTTTTTTTTAAGGGCATCGTGTATGGTGTCATATGAAAGCTTATTGAAGCACAAACTCAACGATATACAGGGTGTCCGGTAACTTATGGGCCATAGAGCAACTGGAGATAGTAGATATAAAAATATGTCTTTTCAGCCAAATTTGCCCAAGTAAAATGTTAGAGGTTAAAGAGATACAGGGTGTTGAAAGTGAAAATTAATTTGCGAAAAATGATGATAATTTTGAAACGGTTTAAGATATCGAATTCAAAATCGGTATAACTAGGTTTTCGAGAGTGAGAAATTCGAATTTGGTGTTAATTTCAAGATACTCCCTAGAGGGCGCTTGCTACGTGCTTCATGTTGAACTAATTCATCCATATTTTTTTAACCGTGCAGTTACTAGTATTTATACTATAAAAGAACCTACCTTTTTACGTAAAAAAGGTACTCTTGGTCGATCTCGATATCTCAAGCCGTTACCCAGATTCTAGGACTTGATGATAAAAAGGCAAAAAAAAAACAAAATGAAAATATTGGAAACTATTAAAAATTTGTTTTAATTCACTTTAGTAAATGTTGAAAGTGTCCACCGTTTACTTCAATACATTTTCTTAAGCTTTTTAACAAATGACGTCTCACATTCAGGAAAATATTTTGATTATCTCCTATAACAATGGCGGCTTCTTGAATATTTTGTTCAAGTTCTTCCCGTGTATTGGATTCATCACCATATACCAAATCCTTCATGTGACCCCACAGATAAAAATCTAACGGGTTAATATCTGGGCTACGCGGTGGCCAAGGAAATTCGCTACCGCGACCAATCCACCGATGTGGAAAACGCTGATTTAAATGATTTCGAACAGGAACTGCAAAGTGTGCTGGGGCACCATCTTGCATGTACCACATATTGTGTCTTATGTTCAGAGGTATATCATCCAGAAGGTAAGGTAAATCGTTTTCTAAAAACTGCACATATTGTTCTCCATTAAGCCTCTGCGGAAGCTGATATGGGCCGATCAAGAAATTGTCGATAATGCCGCACCAAATATTTATCGAAAACTCGTGTTGAAAATGTCTTTCTTTGGGTAGTCGTGGATTTTCCAAAGCATAGTGATGATTATTTTTCCAGTTAAAAATTCCGCGTCTTGTAAAAGTTGCCTCGTCAGTAAATAATATTTTTCTCAGGAACATGGGATCTTCGTTATTCTTATTTAGTAGATTTTGACAGAATTCTGATCTGACTGGCAAATCTCCTGGCAGTAAATTTTGAACGGGCGTGAAATGGTAAGGAAATAAATTTTCTGCATTGATAACTTCTGAGACGGTCGATTTACCTATTCCTGTAGAAGCTTCCAAACGGCTAGTGCTTAATTCAGGATTTTCCGCGATACGAACCAAGATCTCTTCTTCTTGTTCGACCGTTATAGTTTTCGGTCGTCCACCAGGATTTTTGACATAAAACGAACCTATTTCACCTAACTGATTGAATATTCTTTGAAATATTTTTCGGTCTGGAATGATTCTGGTTGGGTAGAGTTCTACATACCTTCTAAGTGCAGCACGACTATTATAATTCGCTTGTGCATAAACACAGACCATATCACGTAATTCACGGTTAGAAAACTTATTAAGCCTGGGCATTTTTATTTGAAAAGATTACAGTACTTGATGGATATTGCAAAAACTTTTTATTTACGTACCTTTGACGGGAAAAAGTAGAAAATAATGACAGTTTTCACCGTAACAAATTTTGTCAAAATGCAAGGCACACTTTGTGAATTAAATATTTCTCAGCAATCAACAGAATGTGCAATGGAACATTCAGACGCTAGAATCTGGGTAACGGCTTGAGATATCGAGATCGACCAAGAGTACCTTTTTTACGTAAAAAGGTAGGTTCTTTTATAGTTTAAAGTATAAATACTAGTAACTGCACGGTTAAAAAAATATGGATGAATTAGTTCAACATGAAGCACGTAGCAAGCGCCCTCTACGGAGTATCTTGAAATGAACACCAAATTCGAATTTCTCACTCTCGAAAACCTAGTTATACCGATTTTGAATTCGATATCTTAAACCGTTTCAAAATTATCATCATTTTTCGAAAATTAATTTTCACTTTCAACACCCTGTATCTCTTTAACCTCTAACATTTTACTTGGGCAAAATTGGCTCAAAAGACATATTTTTATATCTACTATCTCCAGTTGCTCTATGGCCCATAAGTTACCGGACACCCTGTATATGATATTTTTCTTTGTCGCATTTTTTCAAATATTTTTCGGAAAAAACGCCTAAAAATTGCTGTCCTCTACCCATATCGCCAGAAGGATCACTCAGAAAAATCTGTAAAAAATCATGAACATTGAAAATTAGGTGTAGATTAAGCTAAAATTATCAGGATTGAAAAATTGTAGCATTGTCAATTGCTATAAACAATTTAATTGTTTATTTCCTTATAACAGCTGAAACATTGGTTTTAGAAGAAAAGTTTTTCGACAAAAAAACATTTCTCACGATGTAAGAAACAACTTTTGTCCTTACAGGTTTTTGAAAATTTTTAATTTGGCCCACTCAGCTCCGTGCAAACGCGGTATGATACGGCGTTAGTGCCGTCGGCTGCGGCTAACGCGGTAGGTGGACGCAGATCGGGCGGCCGAGGTTTGGTCACGTTAAGTAGGAGGTTGATGGCACGGAACACTACGTGTGCAAGTATAGCTCGCACTTGACCGATTTTTTCATAACAGATGATAAATATGAAAAATCGGGCTTGTTTCGTTTTTATTGGCTAACCCTGTATATGCACTAGACAGTGCAGTTTTCCAAACAGTCAATATATTAAAACACCAAAAATATATAATTATTATATTGAAAATTTGTTTGTGTGTGTGATTCTCAAACAAGGGAACTCTAAAACGCGCTTCGTAGAAGGTTCACTCGAAGACTATAAAAGCGCAACTTTTTAAACACCGGTTTTTGGGAGTTGAAACTTTTTTTTGGCCACGACTGTACGTACGTAAATGTTGTAAAGTTAAAGTTAAATTGCTAACCATTTTCACAAAAATGTCCATGTTTTCCATAAGGACAAAGACAAATATAGCCGCTACTGGAAAATGGTATACACGTTCCGCCATATAAACAGGGATTATCATCACAAATGGATATATCACACATTTTACCTAAAAATCTGAAAAGATATATTTTTGTTAAATTAATTGTATGTTTATAAATACGCCAGGATATCTGCAGGATGGAATTCAAAGTGATTTATAGAGATGCAGTGGAGGAGCAATTCGCTTACGCACCCATTTCTGCAACGGCAACTCCAGTTGTCTCCCGTGGAAGTGCAAGAAGCACCGTTCTTACACGGATTAGCTAGACAGGCCAACGAGGCACATTCCGTCACTTCGTATCCATCTTCTGCATCTTTGTAAATATAAACTTTCCTTCCGGAAACCTGAAAAGATTAGAATTTCAGTATTTTAAAAATTCTGGTCTGGTGTGTTCAGGCCCGTCTCAGATTTTCCACCAAGTTTAAAATCAAAACATTAAAAGAAATAGTAGAATAACTAACTCATAACTTTTTAATGACAACTTGAACTTATTAACAATGACAGGACAAAGACTGGTTAAAACCAAATTCATCAGCAAAAGGATCTAATACTCGTATTAAACCAATAATAAGTCTTAAACCGTTTTTAAACAATAAAAACAATACAAAAGTTGAAAAAACATACATATAGTATAGAATAGTAATATCGTCTGGTTTAAAATAAGTTTAGAACGCGCACCAGCCCACGTACAACTACGGACGGACCATCTATTAAAAATTAAAAATGTGTCTTGTAAATCACAACCTTACAGTAATTCAGAATAAAGTTACAACTTGGCCGTATCTAAGCTACTACTGGCACTGCTATTTACGGTCACGCAGCCTAAAAGTGAATATTTCCATTTTGTTATTGCTTACTTTTAAATCTGACATACATCCCACAAATCCTCCGCTAGGAATATTGTCGAAAGGAATGTCATTGGGGACGCCCCCCAAATTTAATCTGGCAACGGATTTTGAAAACTTGTCCACTTTTGCTGTCTGGTCTCCAGTCATTGCTAAAGTGTCGTTCACTTTGATAGATGCATCGCAATGCTTCAGATCAGGGGAAAACTCCAAACTAAAATAGATTAATTACATCTAAAGACAAAAAATCTGATGTGGTCCCAACACGACTGTATCACCAACCTGCTGATTAGTAACAAAAAGCAGGATTCAGTGGATTGTCGTTTAGGTATTCATGCGTTTTGTCTTACTAAATAATAAAAACGTTGCATTAAATTTGTCATTGTCATTAACCAGATGGCAACTTTCAATATTTTGAAAAAATTCTTTAAACCGGGCATGAACAGAGAATTATTAAAAGATGTTTAAAATGAAGTGTCACTCGACCCCTCTTTTGCTGCAAAAAAGTTGCAATGTGGCGTCAACCCAACTTCTGGCTGGCCGATTTTAACCAATTTTTGGCTGGTATATCCTTCGGTCCGGTCGCTAGAAACTCTTGTGCATTAATTCGTGTCGATCGGTTCAGCCGAGCCGCCTTGAAGCAATTTCGACCGCATGCATTGCTTTGAAAATAGTGAAAAATAAAAAACGTGAAAATGTTGAAACGTAAAAATATGTCAAAAACTTCCCTTATTGGGGCCGCAGTTAGTAAAACATAAAACAAATGAAAGTCCGACAACTTACTTCGCTTTGATGTTCATTGTCAATCCATTATTGACAGGAATCTTGAGTTCACTCAGCAACATGGTTTGGTATCCGCAGGAGAACTTGAACATAAGAAAGCCATTTTCAAGAAAAAGAGCCATGTACGATTTGTCCAAGTGGGCATAAAAGAGAAGCCCTGTCGTGGACAATGTCTTCGCTTCGAACTCGATGGAAAAGTTACGGATGTTCGACAAATGATGGGTGAGGTAACCGTTACCGTTAAAAGCTGCATTTTTAATGCCCAATTTTATCTCGCAGTATGGTCCTTCTGCGTCAAACGGACAAAGGCACTAAAAATAATAAAACACAAACTTTTTCGTAAAATTAAACAAAGGGCACCAGGCAAAGTTAAAGCACGGATATTTTTCACAGTTTTTTTTCATTTATCTTTCCTTACTTTCCATAATATAGAAAAAAATGTTCTCTGATAATAGTATAGAACGGTTTTATAGTAGGTAATCTAAAAGATGAAAACTGGTTTTCCGTGAACGATGCAACTGGCGTAAATGACACTACTTTTGAAAAATTTCATAAACGGTTTTAATTTTATTTTAATTGTAATTTTTCCTTGAGCAATAACCAGAAGAATTGGGTTAACGAAGAGGTCAAACAGTCCAGCGTTGCCCTTAAGGATTAATTTAGATTAAAGGATACCTATATTTCATCAGTCATATAGAAGAAACACGTGGCTCTGGTCAGGGAGACAAAAAGGATATTTTCCCAGAATCGGGGATTCTAGAGATCCCATAAAAAAGGCATATGGGGAGTGTTGAATGAGCCATCGAACAAGCTTACTGTAAGAAAAAATTTGGAAATTATTAATGATGATGATGGTGTGTTATGGAAGGAACCACAAGAGATCGCCAACACTTTTAACAGATTTTTTAAGAACGCTCCACTCGGTCGTTGGTAAAACTCTACCGTCATCTCAAGTAACTCCATGCACCCTTAATCGAAGCAGTGTCAACTAGTTTGTTTTTGTCTGGCATTACAGAGCCAGAGCTTGTATCCATTGTCAAACATAAAGTTAGAAATAAGAAGTCACAGCAGGTTTTGACGAAATATCGGGATCACTACTTATAAGACGGGTAATCGAGCCGCTGGCGGAGGTTCTGACCTATATTATAAATTTAAGCTTCGAGCGAGGCCAGTTTCCAGAAGTGTTGAAGTTGAACAAGATTGTACCGATTCACCAAAAGGGGGCCGACCATGTGGCGGCGAACTACCGCCCTCTCATCCCTATATTTTCCAAAATTTTTGAATATTGTTTTTTGAGCAGGATAGAACTTTTTTACCACGAAATAATATTCTGTCCCGATACCAGTTTGAATTTCGGCAGAACTGCTCTACAATGACTGCCATTCGGCATTTCTATGAAAAGTTGTTGGACCATAGGAGCATGGGGAGTGTCCTACTTGGGTGATTTGTGACCTCAGTAGAGCATTCGACTGTATATAGCACCGGTTAGTTTTGGACAAAATGGAGGCTTATGGAGTAAGGGAACCTGCTTTGGGCTGGCTAGCGAGTTTTCTAGCAGATAGGTAATAGTATATCCCTGTATCACATAATGACCCAAGTAGTGGCAGGAGGTCATGTAGCTCAGATATAACCACCGTTAATTTGGGAGTTCCACAAGGGCCAGTCCTTGGTACCTCATTGTTTATTACTTATATTAACGAGGGATCGTCAGTCATGGATCCTAGTTGAACGGCGGCTCTGTTTGCGGATGACTCCTCGTTTATAGTTCCATCGATGGGGGGGGGGGGGGTACAACATCTTGAGAATATGTGCAATAGTGGTATGAATGCACTACTGTAATGGTTTAACAACACTTAATAGTTCAAATACAACATACATAAGGTTCCACACAGCTCAAAATAGACGAGAACAGGACCTTAATTTAACAATAGGTGAGGAGACTATTTCTCACTCAATCTCCTCAAAATTTCTGGGCATGACCATGGACCAGAACCTAAACAGGAAGGAGCACTGTGGTATGCTGTGTGCTAAGTTAACTAGTTTAGGTTTTGATCAGGAATCTCAAGGCCATCTTTCCTCTGGAGGAGCTTCTCTCTGTCTACAATGCGTGGGATCTAGGCTTCATTACGGAGTTTCTTTCTGGGGTGCCTCATCTGAATCAAGGGATGTTTTTATAACCCAGAAAAGGGTGATAAGACGTATTCTTGGTACTTCACAGGATGTCTCTTGCAGGTCGCAATTTTCACGAAAATTCCTGCGCTCACTGGAATCCTGGTATACGAGTTGGGTAATTTTGTCTACTTGAATAGAGCAAACTTTCTCCGGAATGGTGGCATTAACGATTATCTGACTCGAGGCAGGAATAACCTACATACACCAGTGGGTAAACTAAATATTGGTAAGTGCTCTCCCCAAAACTTGGGACGTGTTGTATTTAACAGACGCCACAACATGTTAGGGAAGCCCAGAAATTAATATTTTTTAAGAAACGACTAAAAAAGTTTTAAGTAAACCATGAGTTTTATAGTTTGGATTTTGTTTGTGACCGTTTTTTTTGCTGTCTTTTTTTACTATTTTTGTTTTACACTTGTCGGATTCCATACATTGTAAAATGTGATTTTGGAAATAAACATATTTTATTTATTTATTATTTAATTTACTTGCAAGCCTTTATAACATGACATGACTAGTTACGACTTTTTTAAAAATGGATGAAGTGGTATGATTGCCTTAATTTTAATGTAAATTACGGTTGATATTGATCCTATCCTATTAGATAAATACGGTTCTTTACGTCTTTAAAAACTCATCTGTTACGAAGAAGTTAGTTCTGATGTTAAAACCTATTATGGATCGTTGGAAGTCATTATTCCAAAATAATCTTACCCTGTGGCTTTCGTCAATAAAAATGCATGTTCCACCGTTTTTGCACCTTTTGTTTGGGAGTGTACAATCTACACTCGCCAAAGTGGTTGGTAAAATAGGCATAAATGTCGTTGTGGTTCCAGTTTTAGGCGTTGACTCTGTAACGGCTACAATCAATAAATGTTGCTTACATTTTTGTTTTTAAAACAGCTTTGCTGATTTTAAAAAAATACAATCTCTATATGTATATAAAAGAAGAAACTGACTGACTGACTGACTAACTGACAGACATATCAACGCACAGCCCACACAGCTGGGTCTAGAAACTTGAAATTTTGCACAAAGGTTTCTTATATATCGTGGGCGTACACGAAGGTTTGATTGGGTTTGATTTTTCAAAATTCAACTCCTAAAAGGGTGAAATAGGATTTCAAACTTTGAATGAATAAAAATTTTTAGATGATCCTCTTAACTCGATACTTCATTGAAGTACTCTAAAAAGAAATGATTAAACACGTCTTTTACAGTTTTTAATAAATTAACCCCTGAGGGGGTGAAATGGGGGATCATAGTAGTTTGTAATGGAGTAAAATTGTTATACTGTTCTATTACCTTGAAACTACGTAAAAGTAAACACATGTTTTATAACTTTTTAGGAAATCTAATTTTCTGTAATAAATGTTAAGAAAATTAACTCGCGTGGGGGGGGGGGGGGGAATTTCCAAGATAATAATATGTCATTTTCGGAGTTACTGAGCTCAAAAAATCAAATTTTGTCAAACAGTTGTTAAAAAAATATAAGGGCTACGGGGAAATCCTCCAAAAATTTTAGATGTACCATTTTTGGTGTTATTGAGGACCAAAAATTTAATTTTGTTTAACAGTGGTAAAAAATTAACGGTGAGGGGGGAAAAGAGAACGATTGACAATTTCTTTCAAAAATGTGAACCAATATGCGATGCCATTTTTGGGGTTACTAAAGTCTAAGTTTGTGTAATAGATTTTAAGGAAATTAACGTAGGGGGGGGGGGGCGTTAACTAATGTGTCATTATGGGGGTTATTGAGGTCAGAAAATCGAATTTTGTCTAACATATGTTAATAAAAATTAACAGGGGGGGGGGGGATAAAAAGGAGCAGCTGGATATTTTTCCAGAGAATGTTAAATGTGTCATTTTCGGGGTTATTCAGGTCAGAAAATCGAATTTTGTTGAACAGACTAACAGATGGTAAAAAAATAACGGGGTGAGGGGGAGAAGAGGAGCAGCAATTAACAAGTTTCCAAAAATATCATATTCAGGGTAATATATGTCAAGAAAATTAACGGGGGGGGGGGGGTCGACTGGCAGTTTCTCCAACAATGTTAACTAATGTGACATTTTCGGGGCTATTGAGGTCACAGAAAATCTAATATAACATGGCCATTACAAATTTAAAGCGGGGAGATAAGATGAAGGGGGGAAGAATAGGTGCACTAAAAGGACAAAAATCATTTTCTCATAAAAATTAATAAGATTAAGTTGGCCTTTAACCGCAGTAATAAATATGTAACAATACTTATTTTATAGTTTTCAGTGCTCTTCCTTTTGTGAAATTGGCCATTTAAAAAAATATATGTATTTTTTAGGAACAGTAACTCATAAACACAACCTGACAAAATCTACTATTAATTTCATTTCGTTTGCCTTTTCTATCAGTTACCTGGCTCCGACCCCGATTTTTGCGTCATGTAATATTGAAATCCGGTCTCTAGATATAACTAACCTAAATAACATAATTCATATTTCATGACATGTATTCATAATCATGACATCAAATCTACTCTATTATTGCCTTATACCACGTGGACGAAGTCGCAGGGGGAAGCTAGTTATAAATAAAGACCCTAGAATAGGTCAGCGTGTAAAAGAAAGTGCATTTTTAGTGCTCCGTGAAACGGAACACTTATGAAATCACTTCGGTGTCCGACCGTCTGTCATAGGAGATTTTCTCTGAAACTATTCGATGTAAAAATTTGAAATGTGGCACAGAGATAGAGTGTGGTGGCCCAATTATAGACGTAAAGTATAAAAAGTTAAATTTTGATTCTGGGGGTTAATTTCAGGGGGTAAATTGGGAAATGGAAAAAAATTTAAGGGCATCGTGTAGGGTGTGAAATGAAAGGTTATTTAAGCATGAATTAACAATATATATGATGCATTTTTTTAAACATTTTTCGGGAAAAACGCTTAAAAATTTTTAAGATACAAAAACTCTAGCGCAATCAATTGTTATCACCAATTTGATTGTTTAATTATAATTGCTGAACCATTGGTTTTAGAGAAAAAGTTTTTAGACAAAAAAGATTTCTCACGATATGTAAGGAACAATCTTTGTCCTTGCAACTTTTTCAAAATTTTTAATTTGGCTCAATCGAAACGCGAGTGCATTACTATTAATAATTTAAGTGTGGGGGGGGGGGGGGGCTGAAGGCACGGAACACTAAGTGTAGGTACAAGTATAGCTTGCACTTGATCAATTTTTTAGTTTTGATCAGTAATAAAAATATCTGTCCCTTTTCGCAAGACCAAGATCTTAATTATTATACTTACTTGTTTCAGTAGAAAATGTGAACTCAGTTTGAGGTTCTTCTGTGAAGTATGTCGTCACAGTTGGCAATATAGTAGTAGTCGTTTTACCTTCTGGAAATGTTCTATTACTTTCCCTTTCCTCTAATTTAGACGTAGTTTTGGAAGTTTCTTCAGTAGTTGTTAATCCACTAGTAGTTCCAAGGCTACTTAAAGTGGAAAAACCGATAGTAATATCGGGCGGGGATGTTTGATCAACTTGATACGGAGTTGTAACGTTTTCTGCAATAGTTGCTGGTGAAAATTCTGTCGTAAGGGAAGTTGTAATGGTATCGTTGTAAAGCTGCGTTGAAGAAAAAATAGTTGCTGTGGTCGAATATACCATAAATTCTTCTGTTATTTCGGTTTCCACAGAATAATTCGTCGTTGTTTCGGATACAGTAGAAACTGTTGTTGCTAGTTCCGACGAAGGATACATTTTAGTTGTTTCTAAAGTTTCTGTACTCGTAATATTATCGACAGGTAATGTGGTTCTTATTGTAGAAAAAGATGTTACTATAGTGTGATCTGACATAGTTTTTAAAGCTTGCGTTGAAGTTTCTGTAAATGATCAAATCTTTATGGTACCTGAATAATTTTAAACCTTAAAATCAATTGGTGAATTTGCAAGTAAAGAGTTTAATTTTAATTGTAATAAAACATATTAATACCTGTTTCCATGGTTGTTGTTGAAATTTCATGGGTTTTTAAACTGACAGCTTCTGTAGTAGTTTCTAAGAATTTAGTACTAACTTCGGAATATCCATGATCGCTAACAGTAGAAACTACAGTTGTTTTTAGTGTAGAAGTCATTATAGATGGCTCTGTTAGCGTAGAGCCATTAAACGGGATTACTGTAGCTGTGGCAGTGATTGTTGGAATAGTCATTTCTGTCGTTATTTCCGCAGCTGTTGTGGTTGTTTTTAGAGTCTGAGTTGTACCAGGTGTAGATGTAATCCCAGGAATATCAGTTACAGTTGTAGTTTTTATGCCAGGAGTTTGAGTAAAACAACTAGGAATTGTTGGCAGTTCAGTACTTTCAGTTGTAACATTTGGCACTTGTGGTATGAACGTTATGGTCCCTGGAACAGTAGTAGGAGTTGTGGGCTTTTCTGACGCTGAAAATGGAAAAGGTTTATGCTCAACAGGTACCTATATAACCTTTTACTGATTTTCTGCTTACTTGAAAACACCGTTGTAGTTTCAGTCTCAAACCTAGTACCAGTTGTAGTTGAAGCGTTCTGGTACAACACAGTTGTTGTGCTAGGCGATGTGTAAGTACAGTCTAGTTGATTATTGGGTAATATAAGGCACTCGCAAAGAACACCTGTCAGATTAGGTGGACAGGAGCAGGTAAAATTGTCTATACCATCAATACAACTTCCCCCATTTAAACATCTAAAATATAATACTATATATACCCAATCACCCCTCGAGGCAAAAAAATTAATAAAAAAATCTTGAATTAAAATTTCATGCAATAAAAAGGAATCTGGATAAAATGGCCCAGCATAAATTGTTTTATATATTCAACAAGATATAGACCTTGGCCCTAATTGGCATTCGTCGTATTGTAATTGGCATAGTTCTCCATGAAAGTCTGGCACACAGTAGCATACAGAACGGCCCTCTTCAATGATGCACAAGGCACCATTCTTGCAAGGATTTTTGTCACAAATCTGCATTACTTCCTCGCAGTTCCTGCCAGTATATCCTTTAAATTATTAATAAAAACAATCATTTCATATACGTATTGTAGAAATCATAAATTAAATAAAGCGTATTTGCTTAATATAATTTTTTTCATCTGTTCAAAATGGAACTTACCAAAAAGACACGCGCATTCGTACGTAGCATGAAGATCAATGCAGACGGCACCATTTTGACAGGGTGCTGACATACATTCGTCACTTTCCGTATCACACAAAAATCCTTCAAAACCTATAATCAACATTTCTAGAGGTAAAAACTTACTCGTATTATGGTTTCTGTTAAGGAAGGGTGACGGACAACTTTATAAAATCGTTTAATAAGCGAATGTATTGCTTCCCTTAATATGTTTTCTTTGCTCAGGTTTCTCTCACTTTACTCAGATTATCAATATTTTTGTAAAATTTTATTTTTACCTGGTTGGCAAGTGCAGGAAAATGTGTCGCCTGGTCCTTCTATACATATTCCACCATTAAGACATCTCGCATCTTCTGTTGTGTTGCAAACTGCAATATCAATCTCACAGTGTTCTCCAGAATAACCTAAAAAGTCCACCACATTTCTAAAGTACATTGTACATATGTACCTATGTACAATGTACATACATACGTACCAATCAGTTTAACACAAAGGCATTTTAAAGTTAATCAAACTTTAAAATGCATGTGTTCAACAACCAGTCAGCAGTGGCGTGTCGTGGGATTGAGGGCGGAGGGGGCTGCTGCAGGCAAAGGACGCCAAAAGTAAAAAAAACAAAAAACATTTTTATTAAAAAATTACACAAAACTTCGAAACATATAGGTATATAGGCAAGGTTAATGTAGGATAAACCAGGGATAGATGGCGATAAAAATTTTACATTCTTAAATGTTTAACCAGAACTAATTTAACTTTGCAAAAAACACATATATTTGTGTAAACATAAACAAGTTCTGCTAGGTGATCTAAGTGACAAATTTTTCAAATATAATAAAGAAAACCCCCAGCGAAATGGCCACAGGGCTGACAAATATTCAAGAAGTTGGTGCACTCCTCATGTAACCACCGTTTACACAATGGCATAATACATTGTATCCAGTCCACAGATTTCTTGGTTAACAGGTAAGGCTCCTCACAAACAACAGAAACTTCGTAATCTCCGTCGCTGGCTTCTGATAATTTTTAAACAACTTTAAAAATTACCTCTTCTTTATCTTCCCAATGCATGAGATCTTCTTCTGAACCGTCAGTTATTTTTCTTTTGCGTTTTAGGTTTCTGCGAGCCTGCGACTTCTTCAATTCTTTGGAAGTCCCCTTTGTTTTCTTGTTGTGCCCTTTTTTTAATTTTAAGGCCTGGATAGTAGCGTCGGTGTTTAAGATTGTTACTAGGGTACTTGATCTTTCTTTACTTTTTAAATTTGGTGATGTCTGGAATGGGAGAGATTTGGTCAAGAAGTTTTCCTGGAGTTATTTTCCGATTGCCTTCCTCGTCAATTTTCTGTCTGACCTATGGCGTTTGTTGAGGAGGAACTTCACTTTTCGATGAAATTTGAGGATAATCACATATTGAAGACATTGGCATCGGAGACTCGCTTCTTTGTGGAGGTATCGAATCAACCCTAGTTGCCGTGAATTAGTTTCAAGCTTAGCATTATCTCCTTGTGGAATTATTTCATCAGTATCAACTGCATCACAGACTTGTATTCGGCAATTAATATTAGCATCATCTATTGGTGGATTTGCCTGGCCGATTTCGGGATTTTAAATGCTATATAAATATGCTATAAATGTGTATAACTACGCAATTTCCGCGTTCCGTCGACAACAGTCCAAGATCTAATCGGATGATCCGATGACTATCGATAATTCGCCGATAAAATTTGAATTTAGCGGACCCGTATTAAAATTATTTTTAAATTTTATTTTCCCATATGGGAGGGTATGGGGGAGCCACAGAGCAAAGGGAGGGGGCGTCGCCCCTGCCTGGCCCCCTATACGACACGCCACTGCCAGTTAATGGCTCAAATTGAAAAGGTACAAAACCGTTTTACAGGAAGTATAAGCTTTAAAATTAATGATGTTTTACGGCCGTAGGAAAAAAAAAACTTTATAGGAACTTGTCCTGTTATTTTTATGTGGTCTATCTGAATACGATTGTCCACATATTCTGGAATACCCTGTATATACTTCAAAAATTTGTCTTTTTAAAATCCCCGCAATCGATTGATTTCTTTGTCGTTGATGCCGAGTAGGGTGTCAATCTAGGGATCCCGGAGTATAAACCGGCTCGAAAATCCCGGGATCGATTAATATTTCCGGGATTAGTCTCGAAAATATGTTCTTTAGCGACACTGACAGCGATATAGAAGACACTGAAGGTATGGAATAAGGTGGAAGTTTTGGAAAAAAAGTGACTTTTTGGAAGTAATCATTACCAATAATCATGACCTCTGTGTATTGGTGTCTAGAGTTAGACAAATAGTTCGAACATTTAGAAAATCGCCAATTAAAGATACCTACTACAAAAGTATATCAAAAATGATCACGGGAAAGAGCTAAATGTTTTATTATATTGCAAAACGAGATGGAGACGCT
>OZ020189.1:152488497-152735434 GCA_963971165.1 Philopedon plagiatum | reverse complement strand
GATGGAGACGCTTACTTGAGATGCTCGAGCGTTTTAGACTATTAGAAAATTTCATAAAAAAAGATCTTATTGATCTAAACATAACAACAATTTTGGATTCAGAAAGTGAGGTTCTTAAAGGTGTTGTAAAAGTTCTCCAACCAAAAAAAAAAAATTGCAGTTAAAACCCTATGCCGTCGCGATATGGATTTATTATGTAAAACAGATGCGGCTTTAAAGTTCATGTTGAAGGAATTATCCTGAATTAAAACACCACTCAGTACGGAACAAAAGAGTCATTGACAAAAAGATTAAGCAACGCTGTAGAACTATTTATTCTGACATTCTCTGTTATCTCAAAAATCCCGACATTCTAAACTCTGAACAAGATGACTGCTTCAAAATATCAAATATTTCCCTCATTAAATCTAAATTGGAAACACTTTTAATCAGGCTAGACACAGACAACGAAAGTGAAACATAAATCAGCGACGAAGATGACATTCCCATTGCAGAAATTCTAAGGGCAGAAGAGAATGAACCATTCAACGTCAAAGTGCAAAAAGCATTACTAAACTGTCCAGAGTGATTACAAAAGCAAACCAGTAATAAGACCGGGATGTCCGCAATCCTCTCTCAACAAATTGATTTATTTGCAAATGATGGCAGTCGCGGACGTAATCTTCAAAAACTTTTTGAATTCCCCACTAACCATTCAGCCCACAAGCATAGAACCCGAGAGATGTTTCTCTTTCGCAGGAGTTTTCTGCAACAAAATACGTTCAGCCTGAAAGGCGAAACATTAGACGCCCTAATATTTTTGAGGTATTTTTTTTTTAAATAAGTATAAATTTATACGTATGTTTTTTTGTATTTAGAATCGTTTAGGTGCCTTTTAGTATATTTAGTTTAAACTTAATAAATAAAAATTTTAATATTTGAACCCCTTTACATTTTTTTCGGGACTAATCCCGGGCTCCCGGAATTAGACAACAAAATCTCGAAAATCACGGGATTAAGAAAACCAGTCGGGATTGATACCTCTAATGCCGAGATCTCTAAGACCATCAAAATAATATTTCCATGAAATGATGATTGTTGATATTGATTGCCCGTATCAAACTATTCACAGAGTTTCATAATAAGCATTTAATATAAAACATCCTGTATAATATTCTGTGTGCCAACTATTTATGGAATTTACCTGGAAGACACTGGCAGACGTACCCATTAGGACCATCTACACAGGTTCCGTTATACCAACAAGGGTTACTTTCACATTCATTAAAATCAAATTCACAAAAGTCACCTAAAATTGTAAGACATTTTTAATCATTGTTAGTATTCTGATCCCTTTTCGAAAAATCAAAACACTTACAAAACACCTATGGAATCAACTCAGTGTTTGTTCGTCTGTCCGTCCGTCACAACTGTGTACCTGGGAACAGTACGCGCCAACTGACAGACGGAAATAGGTAAACATTTATTTGTTCTTCTTAAAATCGTAATCGTAATAATTCAAAAACAAGTTAAGCTTGGCTGTTATTTAAGTAAGATCTCATTACTTTTTACGGCCAAGCCGAACTTGGCGTCTTTTGGGAGAACACATAGGCTAACAGAACGGCAGAACTATTTCCGTTGATTTCATTATATTTCTTCCGTTCCATTTTCTTTGGTTTTGTTTTAATTTGACCCCTTCAGACTGTAAAGGTGTCAGAAGTATTCTCTTTTCGTGATATTTATTAATTCTCTCTCTAACAACATAGTAAACAAACTCGTGATTAGGCTATACTGCCATGTAGCTTTTTGACTGCAAAAAGTCTAATCAAAGATATCCAAAGAAAATATATCATACATTTTATCAGGCGCGGCCCGTCCATAAGGTCATTTGGTCAATGACCCACCTAAAATTTTCAGCGATCTACCTAATAATTTATTTTTTAATAATAGAATCTTTTGTTTGAAAGTTCCATGCGAAAACTCCCCAAGAAAGGATCAAGCCAAGCCATCGTCAAAGGATATCCAAGCTTGCTCCTGGCTGGGTCATATTTTAAATTGATCTTATAGGTTTATATAGACGATATAAATTCATTAAAAGTAAGAGAGAAACAGACATACGCGCTTTAGGAAGTTAAAAAGAGACACTATTGGTCGACGGCCCACCAATAATATCTGGCCACTCCCACTATGGAAATACTCTCAAACCACCCCCTAAAATATACTATTTCAAAACATTTGGTTCGGAAAAAGAAAAACTAATTAGGTACCTAATATGCGCATTGTATTTGCACCGTATTAATAATATTAATTAGTAGTTAAACATAAAAAATTATAAATACGATTTCTGTCAGACCAGCGCTAGGCATCAAATTTAACGGTATCGGACCATTTTCTTACATAAGCAGCGTAGCCGTAGGGGTACGACATCAGCGAGCTAATCGGGAGGTCGAGGGTTCGAATCAGTGTTCGGCAAGAACTTTTTTTTAATTTTTTGTTATTTAAAAAATTAGATCGGCTCTAAAAGGTGTATTGGCAACAAGTTGTTCCTCGATAAAATATTTTTAAAATTGTTGGCAATCTCATATTTACTACAGCTTACAGCCTGCACGGGCGTAGACAAATATCGTATAACTATGTCTAGTCGCCATGAGTCCCCAGCATATTTCATCTTAGGCCAGCATTGTATTTATTAAAGAAAACGGAGTTTCGGCAGCGTGCCTAATTTTATTTTAGGAATTTTGTTCTGTTTATAGTCTGGGTTTTTAGTACAAAGAGGGACATCTGTTGAGGAGAGGCTAAACTTATCACAACGGAAGCCGGTAAAATCTACTATTTTAGGGTATTAAAACACATAGAAAAAATCCATAAACAGAAAAGTATACTAAAAGTCATAAACATCAAGAGTAGTAATGTTCAATATTCTGCAGTACCTATTTTATGATTTTTGCAGTGTTTATTTGTAGGTAAATAATTTCTTGGTATATTAAAAAACCTTTCTTAATTAAAAAAGTGTATTTTGCTCGTTGCGTTGATATCACTAGTTGCCCACAAAATTTTGACCCACCTGTAAAAAGCTCACGGGCCGCGCCTGTATTTTATATATAATTAAGCTTCACTATTTTGTCAAGAAGTTATTCCGCCAATCGCTTTGCCGAGACTGTGTAGAAGACAATAAAGAGTCTCCATTATTAGATTTTTCCCTTTGCTTAAGTGATAAACCCTTCCATCCTACCAACATGCCAAATTTCGTTGTTCTAAGACCACTTTAAGTACCTACTTGAGAAGTTTGAGGATGACATGATTAGCTAGTCAGTCAGTAAGTTTGTTTATCTTGAAAACCAAAAGAAATATAAATACAACTTTTGGGTTGGGAATCTTTTTGGACGGGTAAACTTCTATCTAGGAAATAAAAATTGAGCCATCTGTTCTTTTCCGCTGCGGAAAAACAAAGGGGTTTAATACTTTTAACATCGCTTTAAGAGCGCATTGGTAGTAGTAAACACCAATATATAGCTTAAGTTTGAACAGAGACCTCCAGTTTCATATAATGCTTGTATCACGTCCATTACAGGTTTCCCAAAATACTTGTACTGCGTCACTGTTCTGTAAAAAAGTATTTAAAATTATTATTATTATATTTATTACCCACAAATCCAGGCGGACAAGTGCAATTGAAACTGGCAATGCCGTCTACGCACACTCCTCCATTCTGGCATGGAGACGACCAACAGTCATTCCAGTTGGTCTGGCACTGTAAGCCGGTGTAACCATCGATGCAGTAACAGAAATATGTGGAGTTCAGGTCATCTAGGCAGACCCCGTGAATGCACGGGTTACTTAAACAGGCAAATCCATTGTATACTACCGGTATTTGGAAAAGTATGATGAGTACCAGCCAAATAATAAGGCTGGTGCTACCTGTCTGAGGCATGCTGCATTCTTAAACTTAGACCTAAAAAATGTTCAAACATGCTTTGTTACACAGTTGTATACTCGTATTCCGTACAACAAAAGAAAATTAAAAATCGCTAAACCTTTACCGTGATACCTATTGCACTACTCAGTACCATCCAATTCTTTAAAAGTATCATATTTTTAAATAAAAAACTATCGTTTTGGACTTGACGTGCGGGTTCGGTCAATTCATAGAGTTAACTGATTCTAATAGGGTTGACATGTTTCCGATCGGACAAGACATTTCCGCCATTCCGCTATATGTATAACTGCAACTGTCAACACTTTTCAGGAAACTTAATATTCTTTAAAAGAATGTCATACCACCCCGAGCACTCCATTTCGTCATTTTAGAAATTTTGGAGTAGAAACCATCACGGCTTAGAGGTTAAAGTTACAGCCATGAAATTATCTAAAAATATATCGTCGCTGGAAAGACAAAGGGGCGTAACTCCGAAAACCCGAATTTCGAGTTATTACCACCATACCTACCCCCAAGGTCATATTTATAAAAATACAAAATGACGTATCTCTCTCTCTCTCTTATGGTTATCATGATATTAGAAATTATATAGGCGTAAGTCAGCCATGTATGAAAATTTTCAAAAAGGTTAATGGACAAAAAGGCGGCGCTCTTTTAAAATTCGATAACTCCGTAAATATATCTTTCTTTGCAAGAATATAACATTATTTAGCATAAACCATTTAGTTTATAAACAACGTACATGAATGTACTGTAAATTATAATAGAAGAAGAAGGTTCAGTAACCAATGTAATACTGGCTTAATTTTCAATCGCTTCTCCTGAAAAATATGTTAAATGGAGTTATGCCCCTTTGTCTTTCCAGCGACGATATGTCTCCCGAAAACAAACATTGAAGTGTTGGAGCATTTTTAAAATATTTACATAAAAAAAAACAATAAACGGGAGTACCTAAATAATTGTTTTTAGTTTTAGTAGCCCACCCTGTATTTGTCGGTCCTGTTTGTGATCAATATTATTGCTGTCATATATATGTAGCAGTTTGGTGAATCTATTACTTGAGTTGGGGATATAGCTCAGTGGTAGAGCATTCGACTGCAGATCGAGAGGTCCCCGGTTCAAACCCGGGTGTCCCCTAAGCTTTTTTTGATTTCTGTTTAAGCAAGGTATCTCAACACAGTTGGCTGTGTAAATCATTTAAAGGCGCTAGTTTTCATCCTGGAGGAGCTACGTATTCAGTCGGGATAAAAAGTACCCATATTTTCTGTGACATAAGCTTTCTCTGCCAATCTTTATCGCGATCCGGTGCTTCACTGAGACATGCTTGAGTAACAAATAAACCGATTTTCGCATACCAGGAATATTTGACAATTGCACATGTGAAAATGGCTTTGGGCAGATACAACAGACAAAAGAAATAATTTCAAAAAGATTCCATTGAAGTAAAAACATTTTTTTAATTTATGTCTTTGAATTCGCAAGAACAAAATAAATAGATTATAGTTTAAAAAACTAAAAAACACGCACTAAAAAGTTAAAAATAATTATTTTCCTTTTATAGTTTACACAAAATCGGGGTGTGCATAGTGCATGCGAAAAGTAAAGCAACTTAAAAACTGCGCCTCCCTTTACTCCGCACACATGCATACCCCAGTTTTCTGTTAACTTGTACAGCTATAAAACAGTTGGCCTTTAAATAGGAAATTAAATTTAAAAGCGTGGGGCACACTTACATATATAGGGTGTTACAAAAAGATGTTAAGAAATTTTGAGGGCAGATTCTACATCTAAAAATATAAAAATAAGTTTATATAAACATGGTTCCTCAAACGTTTCTTTTTCGAGATACAGAGTGGTTAATATTTTCACTTCTCAAGTATTCCAAAGAGTTAGGAGAAATATGCGAAGACGATTTACAGAATGTATTGAAGCGCGGAGAAGCCATTTTCAGCATCTACTATAAACTTAAATCAAAAAGCACTGTTTCCTGAACAAAAAATACTTATATAAAAGAAACTCATTCATTTCATTATTTCTTTTTACTGAAAGAAATAAATTAATTTTTAACTCGAAAACGGTGCGTCAGAACGAAAAAGCTCAAGAGATACTTTTAACGCAGAATTAATTGGGATTTCAGACAACGATATCAGTGGCGTGCCATTTTTTTCGCTAAAAATAAAGGCTTACCCGCACGTACGCCACAGATGCAAGTACACTAGAAAATAAATTTTTGCACGTAAAGGTACCCTTTGATTATTGGCGTGTACCAAAATTCATGTCGATATCTTAACGCATTTTCGAGAAATTAAAATGAAACATTTAAAAAAAAAATATTAAACACCCTGTATCTCGAACAAGAAGCGTTTGAGGTCCATGTTTATATAAACTTATTTTCATATTTTTAGATGTAGAATCTGCCCTTAGATTTTTTTAACATCTTTTTGTAACACCCTGTATAGTGGTCTAGGCATACATTACATTTTGCTTATTGTGTCTAGACCGCTATATATGTAAGTGCGCCCCATGCTTTTAAATTTAATTACCTATTTAAAGACCAAATGTTTTATAGCTGTATATATGCGCAGTAAAGGGAGGCGCAATTTGTAAGTTGCTTTACTTTTGGCATGATGCGTGCACTGCACACCCCGGTTTAACTATAAAAGGAAAATATTTATTTTTAACTTTTTAGTGCGCTACTCATAAAAGCGTGTTTTTTTAGTAAATTAGGTTTGGAACGTACACGAGGTACCAAAAATAAAATTAATTTTTTTATTACCGACTTTACAAAAAAAGTACCTAAACCTTCATAAAAAGTTCTACATTGTAAAAAAGCATGGTTATTCAAAAACTTGGTGAAGGACAATACAGGGTGGCTCAAAAAAGCTGAAAGTCACAATTACAATTTCAATTTTTGAGCCATCTTCTATGCCCTGGATAAAATGTTTGAATAGCCATGCTCTTTTTTCACAATGTAGAACTTTTTATGAAGATATATTTTTTGTAGAGGCGATATTAAAAAATTATTTTATTTTTGGGACCTCATGTATGTATGTGCCAAACCTAATTCACTAATATAAAAAAATAACTCTAGTAGGTACATCTGCAGTGGCAGTTTACCTTTACATAAAGATTTTGTGAGGACTTTTTCATTTTTGAGCCACCCTGTATGTACTAGATCAAATTTTTGAATGGCAGTGCAATTTTCTCACGTTGCAGAACTTTTTATAGACACTTTTTCTCGTAAAATCAATAATAAAAATTTTTCCATTTCGAAGACATGCTATTATTGTGTTGTCACCGGAATTGCACAAGTTTTCAAAGTTTCAAATCGATACGATAATTAGAAGTGGGTGAAAAGTGAGTTGTAAGATTCCATTACAATGTTACAAGTCAAGCTAATAAACACGTGTTAATAAAATTTAAGAATCCTTGCTATTAATTACAAGCTTTTATTGATATATTTATTTTATCTTTCAAAAAAGAATATGGGGAGATTTAGGCGAAACAAAAAAATTATATCCTATAGGAAAAAAATAATCTTTTTTAAAAAAAATAGTTAACTGTCTTTCAAAAGATGACTTGCAATCCCTTAAAATATTAAAAGAATTGCTCCTAAGATTTGCAAATAATGTCAATTAGGTATTCCATCTAACTCCGGAAATTTCATACATTTGAATAGAAGCAAAAAACACTGATTTTTTGCATAATATTGTGAAAAGTGCTTTGTTTAAACACAGAACAAAAGGTACGCATTGTAGTCAGTGCGGATTTTGTAACAATGATCATTGTCAATGCCAAATAAACTTTTTCGTTCAAAAAGGAGCCGCTTTAAACTACCAAAGCTTTAAAATTATTAAGATTAGTAATACTAATAATGTGGAAGCAAACTTCACATTAAGATTTAATATTTAACTCTTTAATTTCGCACGCTTTCATTTACTTAGGATTTAAGATAGATGCAAATCAATATACATTGTAAAACTAGCCGCTCTCAATTCGGTTTAAACAAAAAAGAACACTTTCTAGATATCGAAAGAGTTTAATAAATTAATAACAATACAGATTGATTTTTACGTTTTTCCCCCTCACCCCCAGCTACCCCTACTTTGAAATTTCAAATGATATCCCCTGCCATATATTTCATTTCTAGCTCTATTATGTCAATGGATCGACCGAATTCAATTTTTTAAACGTGGTTGGATCAGAATTTTTACGATCTTTAAAAAGATGTACCACATCACAAGGTAGGGATGCCATTTGAATGTTTAAAGAAACGGTAGCTGAGGGTGAGGGGGTGCAACATAAAACTCAATATCTATTAGTTTTAGGCCTCCCCTTCCATGTATAATTTGACATATTTTTTGTTTAAACCGAATTTACTTAAAATCAAGTGTTATTGAGATGTTTAGTTTTGAAATGGGAGCATTGTATGTATTACACTTTCGGAATTGTTAAAAAAGCTGTTGTTTTGAACCCAGTGTAGATTTTCCAACAACTAAGTATACATAGTACGGGCACTCCAAACACATCGCAATAATCTTTCCCTTTCGGTAGGTATCAGATTAATACCGACGAGGAAGAAAGACCGTCCCTAACGCCCCCCCCCCTATTAAGGAGGGTAGGACAATTAGGAGCTCCGCGGCTTAAACTTAACTTCTCTAGTCGATGGAGTCCAATAAAATAAACTCTACTGGCGCTGCAATTTTAAAATTTGTGGGAGCGGGTCGTCCCTGCGGGAAAGTACCTAAAATCTTAACCATATTAACGCCGTATTTTTAATCTAGATATATAGAAAATTAGAAAGTATGGTTCTGCTTTATGCCCTTCAAATAACTAATTAGGTTCTAAGGTGATTTCGTCCCGACATCGACAGGCCGACTTCAATGAACGGTTCAATTGCCTAATCATCTCACGATACACCTACTAAATGATAAGCTTATATTTTTAGATTCATGACAATTTATTATTTTTATTAAAAATGATACTACTCTACCTAAATTAAATTAATTAGTCCTGTATTTCAAAAATCCCACGCCTGTTTATAAAGTATTGAGGATAACTTAAAAAAAATCAATGGAAAGCTAATATTGACTGGTGAAGTAGTCAAAGGTAAATAACCTTTGAAGTAATTAATACTAAAATCGACCAAAAACAAACAATTTTCGTTTGCGTGACCCGGACGCCCCACTTTTAAATTCCAACACGTGGATTACACATTCATCGCGGACTATTGATCAAAATATTGTCCTCATTCCTATAAATCATAAAACAACAACAAAAAATTTGAAAATCGAATTTAAACTATTTTAAAACGATTCTTATTGTTCACTTACTCAAATTAAATTTAAAATTATTACTAATACTTCAAACACCTAAAAAAATTGTCGACAAAACTTTTCCGCCTTTACCTACTCACCCCGAAGCTGAAAACTATCTCCCCTAGTTGGTAAACCGGAAGTTGATTTTCTGGTCACTAGGTAACCATGGTAACTAGTAAACAACAAGAGTGACGTCACCAAGTAGAAGCGCTTGACCGCGTCATGACTTAAAAGCGTAAAGCCGTATTTACAATGTTGTCAACATTTAAGAAACATTGTATTTTACTTGATTGCGCCGCAGTAGTGCGATGTAGATCTGTTCTATTGGCTGGCTGTCTGTTTACTATAGGTAAATACATAAGTACACAGTAAATACACAGTATATTATGTAAGTTAGAGTATTTTTCCTAGAACAAAATATATTATAAAGCTTATCCTATGTGTCCTTTTCTGCCCCATTAACAATTATACAGAGAAGTTCAGCATCCTATAAACATAAAATATTTATTCTTTATTAGTCAAAGAACAAAAAATTCTTACTGACAAAGATGAAACATAAAATACAAAAAATATAAAATTAGATACAAAAAATAAACATCAAAATTGAAATTAAAAAACATACATCAAAATTAAAATATAAAAAATTCATGATGAGATAAAAAGAAATGCAATGTGTTTGGGTTGGATTAGAAAGATTCCAGTCCAGTCCAAAGACTAAAATTTATCAGCATAAAATTCCTCCAGACTGTAGTATGCCCTTGATTTCAAGAGATTCTTGACAGATCTACCAAACATTTTCAAACTATTAACAGACTTAAGACGGAGCGGTAAGTGATTATACATTTTAATGCTTTCATACATTACTGAATTCTTTGTTGTTTCACTCCTCGGAATAGGTACTGGCAAATTCATTCCATTACGTGTATAAAAGTAGTTAGGCTGCACTGAATTCCCATTTCTTTTGTGAATCAACAAAACGGTCTCCAGAATAAAAAGACTGGGCAGCGTCAAAATTCCCTGTTGCATAAATAAGGATCTACAATGTTCCCTAGCCTTTGCCCTACATATATACCTCAATGCCCTTTTTTGTATCGCAAAAACAGATTGGAATAACCTTTTACAGCAAAAACCCCAAAAAGCAATCCCGTATCTCAAATGAGACTCAATGAGCGCATAATATGCCGATCTTGCCATACATAATCCCAATTCGTTACTAACTATGCGAACAGCATAACTTCCCGATGCTATTTTCCGATTCAGACACAAAATATGGTCTTTAAATTTCAGTTCAGAATCAATATAAAGGCCCAAAAACTTAGCAGTCCTCTTATTTACTATAAAATGATTCCCCACGTTAATGTCTCGCAAAATGAATTTAAATGAGACAACACCCGTTTTATTAACATTAAGGCAAAGATGATTTGCATCGCACCAGTCCTTTACACGTTGGAGGTCCTCAGAAATAATAGTCTGCAATTCCTCGGAATCTTCTCCAATCCATAGGATGGTGGTATCGTCAGCAAAGAGGGTAAATTTACCACGAATACCAAGAGAGGCAAGGTCATTCAAGTACAATAAAAAAAGAACAGGTCCAAGAACTGAACCCTGAGGAAAACCGTGCTGCACACTCATCTCATCAGACAAACCGTCGGCCGTTCGCACAACCTGACTTCTGCCCGACAAATATGACTGAAACCAGTCATAAGCCAATCCTCTAAAGCCATATCGATAAAGTTTCTCCAGCAGTATTCCATGATTAACACAGTCAAATGCCTTCGAAAAATCACAGAACACTGCTGCAGCCACACTACCCCCATTTAGGCAAACATAAACACTCTCCAAGAGATCAAACATGGCATCGCTTGTATTCTTACGGGTCTGGAAACCGAACTGGCACCGACCAATATATTATGGCTAGACATAAAAGCGACCATTCGACTTTTAATAAGCTTTTCGATTATTTTTGACAATGTTGCCAGTAATGAAATTGGACGGAAATCAGCCGGATTTTCAAGTCACCACCCTTAAACAATGGAACCACAGCCGCTGTCTTTAAACTCGCAGGAAATCCACCAAGATCGAAAGAATTGTTGATTGCCTCCACCAGCACCCGAAGTGCCTGCTCCGGCAAGGCTTCAAACACCCTAAGGGAGACGCCATCAATACCAGAGGACCATTTATTTTTAATTTCTCCAAAGACATGTCTAAGTTCAGTGACTGAGCAAAATGTATTAACTATCGATACATTACTCACATATGATATAGGATCTACATGAGAAGACAAGTTAGAAGTTAGATTTTCAGCAACCGAACAATAAAATGAATTTAAGATGTTAGTGTCTAGTTCAGCTTGATTTTTTGATGTGTTGGAGTTTCCTCGCAAATTATTAACTATACGCCAACTTTCTTTAGTTTTATTTTGGGCCTTAGCCATTCGTGAAGTGTAATACAAATTTTTTGCCGCTGTAATAACACGTCTATAAATAGCTCTATACCTACTAAAGTAATTTAAAAAATACTGGCTTGAAGTAAACTTTCTTAATCTGTGCAAGCATCTTAAATTTATTGAAGAATTCTTTATACCGGATGTGATCCAGGGCTTTTTTGTTTTATTTTGCAAATGGGAAAGCTTTTCCTAAAAGTTTCGGTTACGATAGCATTAAATTTATCTAGTGGCTCATGTGCTTGTAATATAGCATGCCAATTTATTTTTTCAGATTCTTGTTGAAACTTTTTAAAAATTTTTGAACTGTATATTCTCCCATGTCTAAAAGTCTTCAGATTTATTCTTTGATTAACAAAAAAAGATGAGATTACAGCCTCGTGATCTGACAGTCCCGAAGGTATCACGGCAGTATTGTTTCTAAGTAAGTCAGAAAAATTTGAACAGACATAATCAATAACTGTTTTCGAGTATTCTGAGATACGGGTAGGCTGCTCAACAAGCATGTGCATAGGCAGAAATCAGTCGAGTTAGCGTATACCCGGTTAGGTCAAGCGCGAAGAAAAAAGTAACAAAAACCATGCGATATGAGCTGATTTTATTTGGTTGCATTTATTATTAAATTGTCTTGCAGCCCCACAGCCCAGCTGAATCCATATATAGGTACATTCTCTCACTAGGTTCATTTATTTCAGAAATAAAATCTTGTAAAAATACTTTTTAAAAACAGCTTTTATTATTTAGATGTACTAAAACGAAAAAAATAAGTATAGTTCTTCTATTGTAGCAATGCTAAATGCTGTTTATAAGTGGACGTAGTTCGAGTGGATGGATCCTAATAAAAGTAGTATCAAAGTTATCACTGAAAACTGAAACAGATATAATATATTCTTAAAAGCTCGTCGCGCGCGAAAAGTTCATACAGGCAATAATTTTGTTTGGCAGAAATTGTAAGTACATAGATACCCAAGTATGTATATTTTCTTTTCTATTCACGCGACAAACTATAAGCGACAAGACAATAAATTTAACATAATCTATTATCTATATCTGTTTCAGTAATAACTATGATACTACTTTTATTAGGATCCACCCACGCGAACTACGTCCACTTATAAATAGCATTTAGCATGGCCACAATAAAAATATATTTATTTTTTTCGTTTTAGTACCCCTGGAGGTAATTGTTTACTATATCCATTTCTGTCATTCTTGCGTTTTTTGGAAAAATTCTTTTATGGTCACATTCTACAGTCTTTCCTGATTGCCAATATACTTGCGCAGATAAAAAATTATGTTGTTTTTTTATTAACTTTTAATGAAACAAACTTACGGGACCTGGGAGCGAATAGGGGTTTGCTCATGTTTGCCGGTGTTTGTTCAGGTTTTACCCACTTTTATTCAGCCTTTTTTTATATTGCATTGTTTTGGCAGTGCCATTGATTTCGATGTAGGTATTCTAAATTTATAATTTTGCGTTGCGATGGTCGCGCCACTCAGTAGAACGGACTTAATAGACAAGAATAAACAACTTTTAACCTAAAAATAGTACGAAATGTATATAAAATATATTAATTATTATTAATTTTAGTTACAATATTAAAAAAAGACTAAGTACAAGTGGGTAAAACCTGAACAAACCCCAGCAAACCCCTATTCGCTTCCACGTCCCGTAAGTTTGTTTCATTAAAAATTAATAAAAAACAACATAATTTTTTATCTGCGCAAGTATATTGGTAATCAGGAAAGACTGTAGAATGTGACCATAAAAGAATTTTTCCAAAAAACGCAAATATGTCAGAAATGGGTATAGTAAACAATTACCCATCTGGTTAATAAAAGCTTGTTTTTAAAAAGTATTTTTTACGAGATTTTAATTTTAAAATTTTAGTTACGTCTTACTTAACCTATGCATTTCTGATAATGCATCACTATTACTGTTGTAGTATAACTGTAACTAGCCTATAATATCCAGGAAGTTAACACTAGATTAATCTAAAGTGACCAGATTTCCACTCCAGGAATGCGGGACGCTGTAAGGGGGGGGGGGGGTCAAATATAATTATTTATTTTATATATATATATATATATATATATATATATATATATATATATATATATATATATATATATATATATATATATATATACAATGTGTAATGTTTTGATAATAAACTAAAAACAATAATAACGTACTCGTACCTATGTTTATAATATTATATTAAAACTCATCAAAAATATTAGAGAGATTGTATTAATGTTATATAGAAAATTACACAAAAATTACACAGCCCCACAAAAAAACAAGTGTTCGGACTTGTGGGTCAGACATATGTATTCCCATGTATTTTTCGACGCTGAATCCGATCCCGATCTCAGAAATGACCCTCCACGTCTGGAATTGGTCCCAGGGGCCAAAAATGGCCTCTATAGAGCTTGAAAGATAGATTCCGGGATGAGGGAGGTCGAAGGTGCATGCTAAAGGCAAAGCCGGATTTGTGGTCGAAAAGTTTATGGCCAACTGAAATTCCCCGTTTGGGACCGGGAAAATGACCCCTTAGGGGCCGGAACATCGTGTTTCGGACGTCGCAATCGCAACAGTGATATTTTTATGTACTCTCAAATTCTGGAACTCAGACTGTGCTCAAAAAGTTTATGGCCAACTGAAATTCCCCGTTTGGGACCGGGAAAGTGACCCCTTAGGGGCCGGGAAATCTTGTTTCGGACGTCGCAATCGCAACAGTGGTATTTTTATGTACTCTCAAATTCTGGAACTCAGACTGTGCTCGAAAATTTTCGGGCCAACTGGAATTCCCCGTTTGGGACCGGGAAAATGATCCCTTAGGGGCCGGAAAATTGTGTTTCGGACGTCGCAATCGCAACAGTGGTAGTCCCATGAAAAAATACCCCTGACGGGGTTGGAACATTGAGTGATTTCAATTTTTTTTCCGGCCCCTAAGGGACCATTTTCCCGGTCCCAAACGGGGAATTCCAGTTGGCCATAAACTTTTCGAGCACAGTCTGAGTTCCAGAATTTGAGAGTACATAAAAATACCACTGTTGCGATTGCGACGTCCGAAACACGATTTCCCGGCCCCTAAGGGGTCATTTTTCCTGTCCCAAACGGGGAATTTCAGTTGGCCATAAACTTTTCGAGCACAGTCTGAGTTCCAGAATTTGAGAGTACATAAAAATACCACTGTTGCGATTGCGACGTCCGAACCACGATTTTCCGGCCCCTAAGGGGTCACTTCCCCGGTCCCAATCGGGGAATTTCAGTTGGGCATAAACTTTTCGACCACAAATCCGGCTTTGGCTTAGCATGCACCTTCGACCTCGCCTCATCCCGGAATCCATCTTTCAGGCCCTATAGAGGCCATTTTTGGCCCCTGGGGCCAATTCCAGGCGTGGAGGGCCATTTCTGAGCTCGGGATCGGATTCAGCGTCGAAAAATACATGGGTATAAATAAGGTCCGTGAAGTTAGCGAACCATATACGGGTGCAAATTCTGAAAATGTATCCACCATTTAGCACCCAATTTGCACCATTTTGCACCGTCATTACCAACTTGATTCATCTTCTCAGTATCGATAAATTTTGAATTTCTTTTTTGGTTCGCCAACTTCACACCAGCGCACCATTTTTGTGAATATTAACCTTGTGTTAAAAATAAATAGCTTGGGATTTAGCACCTTCTTTGCACCATTTTGCACCTTCATTACTGATTTGATTCAGCTTCTCATTATCGAGAAATTTTGATTCCCCTTTTGGTTCGCCAACTTCACGCCGGCGAACCATTCTTGGAAATTTTACCCTTGTGCAAAAAATAAATAGCTTGACATTTAGCACCGATTTTGCACCATTTTGCACCTTTGTTACTGACTTGATCCATCTTCTCAGTATCGAGAAATTTTGAATTAATTTTTTGTTTCGCCAACTTCACGCTGGCGCTCCATTTTTGGGAATTTTAACCTTGTGTAAAAAATAAATAGCTTAACATTTAGCACCTCTTTTGCACTATTTTGCAGTTTTGTCACTGATGTTACAAACAATGTTCTTTATCCATATTAATGGTATACTCACTAAAGAAATCTGTAATATCGGCAATAACGCACTACTCTAGGCTACTACTAATATTATGTGTTTTCCTTTTAATAGGGTGATAGGTATATACTATATACTATATTTCGCCTAAAAGGTGTATAGTACTATATTCGCAATCAGAGTCACAGATATTAGGTTTTTCCCTAAAAACCTAATATCTAAAAACTATAATTTATATTTTATTATTTTTATTAAAAGTAACCCCGACAAATCCACGTCCAGCCTTGCTACTTTTATACCAACCTCGGTCATCAACTCTGCTTGATTAAAACAATAACAAGATCGTTGGATATAAGAGCAGCAGCTGGGCAGTTAGAGTTGGAAGTAGTAGCTGCAGTAGCAGTAGTTGCGGTGGTCGACAATCGAGTCATAGTGGTGATTCGGTGCGAGGGATCGAACAAGTGTCGATCCCTCCACAATCGACCCAACACATCGAGCCGTTATCTTCCCACAACAGCAGCGAGCCCTTAGTACAGGTAGTGTACGTGTTATTGGTAAGAGTTTATTTATTTACATGTGCTATTCCCATATAATATATTTATTTGTTTTTACCTGTGCGTTTATTTATTGAGCTACTGCCCCACAGTAGATATAGCATGCGCCCAATATTTTAGCCGTCCTTTCGCCGTGACATGGTGAGACTGGCTCCCCGCTTTTAGCGTGACAATATCACTGATGTGGCCAAAAACAAAAATATTTGCAAAGTATCTCATTCACAGTAGCAGCACACTTAGAACAGAACTTCAACTTTTATTTGATTTTGTGAACAGTCACTCCAGGACTCCAATCTGCTTTAAAACTAGTATCAAGAACTTACAATAATAAATTGAATAGCGTTTACCATTAATTTTAATACTAGATACCATCATTTTCTATAGAGAGTATATCATTAGCATGTCTAAAAAGAGAAAAATGTTTGTAACTTTTTATTTCAGATCCTAATTGTTTCAACACTTATGGTGCAAAATGGTGCAAAATCGGTGCTAAATGTCAAGCTATTTATTTTTTGCACAAGGGTAAAATTTCCAAGAATGGTTCGCCGGCGTGAAGTTGGCGAACCAAAAGAGGAATCAAAATTTCTCGATAATGAGAAGCTGAATCAAATCAGTAATGAAGGTGCAAAATGGTGCAAAGAAGGTGCTAAATCCCAAGCTATTTATTTTTAACACAAGGTTAATATTCACAAAAATGGTGCGCTGGTGTGAAGTTGGCGAACCAAAAAAGGAATTCAAAATTTATCGATACTGAGAAGATGAATCAAGTTGGTAATGACGGTGCAAAATGGTGCAAATTGGGTGCTAAATGGTGGATACATTTTCAGAATTTGCACCCGTATATGGTTCGCTAACTTCACGGACCTGTATAAATATGTCTGACCCACAAGTCCGAACACTTGTTTTTTTTTTGTGGGGCTGTGTTATATATTGGATAAATGCGGGACAGTTTGAATGCGGGACAGAGAGGTGACATGCGGGACTGTCCCGCCTAATGCGGGACGAATGGTCACTTTAGATTAATCATTGAAAAAATATTTATAATTCCCTGTATATTGGTCCTCCTCATCCTTCATTACTTGTTGAATTTCAAAGAAATTCGAGAATTACATGTGACAACATCGCAGTTAATTCTTATACCTCATTTCACGAAAAGCCGAGTCAGTTTCTGAATGAACGAACTTACCGACCAGGAACCAAGTACAGCCTCAACAGAAAGGTGGTTCTGACGACACACACAATGTGACTATTAGTGGCAAACATTTCTGAAAATGAATTTTTAAAACTGTTTTTGTTTACTGCAACAAAAATTTGCTGCTGCCCATGAAAGTACTACTAATTTATTTATGAGAATAAAAAATAGCATGGAAGAAAATGTATGTATATTTTTGTTTATATATTATTATAGTTTTCAGTAATATTTAATTCAATTGTGTCAATGACAATTTCATAGCTTGTGATACTTGTGACTTTTTCATATTTCGATATAAAGGACAATTTGTTTGCGTCTGTATAGCATATAATTCTTGATTAAGAATTAATTATTTATTATTAGTATGTAGGTATTTATTATATTATTCATTCTCGAACATTAAATTTAATACTTTGCGTTATATGAACCAAGTCGTAGCCGTAGAGCCGAGTTTGTCAAAGAATAAATCCTTCCCTCTTCGTTAAATGGAAAAAATAAAAACGATTCTTAAGTCTATCATGTCGAAAAACCTAAGGTCTTCCAATTTTTCTCCTTTTTTATCCATTACCATTACCTTTACTAGTAAGTTAGTAACTGAATAATTTATAATTAATATTTAATACATCATTAGAACCAGATATCGTCTCGCATACATTTAATTTTTGGAAACTCCACGGTCTAATTTTTTTTTCGTCTGTCACTGTAACCTAGAAACTATATTTTTTCTTTTGTTAGCGTGACTGGTAGTTATAACATTTTGTATTGTTTTTTTTATTGTTGTGAACTTACTTTCTACAGATATTATATTTATTTTATTAAGGTCCCTATCCTCTGTATGGTGTGACGTTCCAATTAATTTATTAAAGCTTTTAAATGTAACTATATACGATTAAATCGAACTAAAAAATGACCAAACGGAATTAAGAAATCTCCCATTGGAAGAAAATAATAATTAAATGAGCACCATACCTCAACACTAAAAATTGTTGCGGTGTGTTTGGTATTGAACTGAATGACGATACGATATACGAGGTGTGTCATGGAATTAAATAGATTTTACGATGGACCTTAAAAACTAACCCTTCATAAATATTTTTTAAAGCTAAGACGGCTTAAGCTTTCAACAGCAAACAAAGGTCTAATTTTTTCCATAATAAGTCATTTACATGTTATCTCATAAAGATGGAAGGTAATTTACTACATTTAAGATAATTACATATGATTATGTTAGCAAAAGCTTGTTATAAGGAAAAAACTGTACCTACTATAAAACTGCTTGTACGATACGGTACGTTCGTACGTTGTTGTTATGTAAACGGTTATTTACCTAACAGTATTGGTAAAAAAAGCAATAATTAACGAAACTATAGTGTGTTGGAAGAGTTTAATTTACCCCACTTTTAATTTAAGTTTGCGTTTTATAGCTCCGGATTACGTCTACAACTTTTAAATGATAACATGGTAACATCATTATTATACAGGGTATCCGAGGTAAGACGCCCTATCTCCTTATATGGAAAACTGTAAGAGATACTTTAAATTGTTTAAAATAAAATTGTCTTAGTTTTACCGGCCGTTTTAATTTATTTGGATTTTATTTACACCGGGTGTTATATTTTTCCTGGGCAGGTACGCACTTTAATATTTTCAATGGCACACCATATACATTATATATATATATATATATATATATATATATATATATATATATATATATATACATATATATATTTTTTATCTAAGACATCACACGTAGACTTCAAGTCTAAGCACTAACGTACCGCGGGCGTCTGAAGAGAAGGGAAATAAATATACCATATATTATTACAGATTTGAATACTGCCTTTAAAGGCGAGTTTAATAATATGTATATTATAGTAGTATGGGTATTACCTTCAGTTTTGACATTTTTTTTATATTAACATACTTAGGTTATTAATTGGCTTACTTAAATTTTAAAAAAATTAAAACGAACCTCATTTACAGCCTCAAGGAAAAAAAAAATAAAGGGATGTTACAGTACTTATTGCCATGTTTTTTTATGTTCTGACAGCCCACGAAGACCGAAGTCTAAGTACTATGTACCGTGGGTCTACTGGGGAAATCCGACTCACACATCCAGAGCTGGAAACATCCGTAGGGACTTCACCAG
The DNA here is from genome assembly GCA_963971165.1 of Philopedon plagiatum. Taxonomy (NCBI): domain Eukaryota; kingdom Metazoa; phylum Arthropoda; class Insecta; order Coleoptera; family Curculionidae; genus Philopedon; species Philopedon plagiatum. The sequence goes on along the minus strand of OZ020189.1, from coordinate 152,715,815 downwards.
CCCTTTTTAAGAGGATGTGTGGGGTGGTACCACCTCGGCCGAGGAAGAAATCCTCTACCACCTTCCAGTGTTTCGCGTATTGGGAAATTACTTGACTTTTTTAAGTGGAACCCCCTGTATATTATGTCAATTCTAAATAGGGAATTAAAAGACGAGTTCATTGATGTATAACAACATGGGTCTAGTACCTTAAAGTCTATCTTACAGTTCTTCATAGGGGATAGGGCGTCTTATTTCGGATACCCTGTACATACGTAATACAGCGCATTAGAGCATAATTATTTGCCATTTTCTAGGCAAAGTTAAGAAATAAATCTACTTTTTCTAATTTATTACAGATATAAGGTCACCAGAATGAGCAAAGTAAAAATGGATCCAGGAATTGTGTGCTTTCAGCACTGTGGACCGAGAGTTTTTTGTTTTTCCTTATTAGAAACTTGTCCAGTGTGCGATCAAGATTTAGCAAAAGCTAATTTTTCTGTATTGCCTTTTAGGTAAGAATGAACAGATAACGATTTTTTGTTAAATGAACTGTTTATATTACTTCTATACATTATACAGGGTGGTCCTTAAGTATGCCCCAGTATTTCAGAGGCCATTTTAAGAAAAAAAAGTTCATATAAAGGTGTTCGAAAGTGCTTTATTTTCAAGACATTACGGCCAGATTCTCCAACGCTAGTCCGGTCTAATTTGACAACCAAAAGTTTTAAACTGACAAGTGTAAGAATAAGAAAACTAAATTTTAAACTATGACTTTATTTCTGAGCTTTTTCACAAATTTATAAAGAAAAAACAATTTTAGTACGTACTGATGACAACTATAGAACTAAATTCATTTTAGCAACTCGAACCAAGATGAATACCTAATCATTTGGAAACCAAGCAAATTGCTGAAATATCAGAATAATTCATAAGATTTTAATGACGACTTATTAACAACGACAGGACAAAAACTTGTCAAAACATAACTGATCAACTAGAAGATCTTAATTTAAACCAGGACTAAATCTTAAACCTTCTTAGTGAATCTGAACGTCTCGTTCAGATTCACTAAGAAGGTTCACTGAAAAAACATTGTGGGACATTTCACTACAAGTGTGTACCTTTTTCCAACAATTTGTTCTCAAAAACGTCCAAGACCAATTTGTAGCAAAATTTGCTACAATTGTATGAAAATGTATAAAAACTGTTGCAACTAATAATTCAATTGGAGTAAATTGCTCTACAAAGACTTTGCTACAATTTTGTGTGAAAAAAAGTCCAAACGATCTTTTCAGTGTTTAAGATTTAGTCCTGGTTTAAATTAAGATCTTCTAGTTGATCAGTTATGTTTTGACAAGTTTTTGTCCTGTCGTTGTTAATAAGTCGTCATTAAAATCTTATGAATTATTCTGATATTTCAGCAATTTGCTTGGTTTCCAAATGATTATTCATCTTGGTTCGAGTTGCTAAAATGAATTTAGTTCTATAGTTGTCATCAGTACGTACTAAAATTGTTTTTTCTTTATAAATTTGTGAAAAAGCTCAGAAATAAAGTCATAGTTTAAAATTTAGTTTTCTTATTCTTACACTTGTCAGTTTAAAACTTTTGGTTGTCAAATTAGACCGGACTAGCGTTGGAAATGTTCAAATTTTAGTTTTTTCTTTCTTCCATTTATGTTTAACATTTTAACCTAAAATATTGTACAGTCCTATTTAACCTAATTTGGCATTTTAATAGAAAACACACAAGCTTCAAATATATTGGGTGATATACAGGGCCGTCGAGAGCCGGGACAGGCCCCGGGGCAGTAAAGTTTTTCTGGCCGCCAAAAGATGAGTTACTTTTTGATTAATTATTTTATGATTAAATTTTGAGTTAAGTGCCCCTCAAAGTAGTGCGGGCCCGGGTAGTTTGCACCCCTGCCCCCCCCCCCCCCCCACCCTCTTGACGGGCCTGGTGATATATACTTCGGTTATGATTCCTTTTACCCTCTCAAAGATTTTTACGACGCCACCCCTTTTAATTAAATAAATAAAACTGCAAAACATCTGTTTGCACATTAGGATAAAAATACTTATTTTTGAAAAAAGCATGCCCGGTCCCCATATTTATTTGCTAAATAACTGGTTAAAAATACAAAATATCAGAAAATCCACTAGACAGAAAAGTTTATTTTTGTTACAAAACACTAATGTAAGTCAGGTTGAGTGACAGTTTCTTTTTTGTGAAAAGTAGCCCTGTATCTTAAAATCAAATCATTTTGGGACCTACGAAGCTTTTTCTTTAATTGACTTTTCTTAACATATTCTCTGAAATATCGGAACGTAGTTAGAAATCATTATATATTATATTTTTCTATATACTACTATTTAACAAGAAACAAGTACTAATTATATATTATAATGTCATGTTCTATTACGAAAAATGGTAAATTATTCAACTATACCAACAGAACGCTTACAGTTTAAAAATTAAATTGTGCTAGTGACAGAGTAGTGTAATTAGAGCATACTAGGTAGGAAACCCTCGATATGCGACTACACAATTGACCTTTTTAAAGTCGTTTCTTAGAAGGACAAATTTATGAAAATAAATATTTTTTATTTTCCATAACCAGCTAAGTTAGTGCAGCGCCTTGTAAAAACTTATATTATCTCTATTGAGGTTTTGTTCATAAATTTTGAGTAGAATGAAGTTAGTAGGGAGTAGAATATTTACCCTGTAAATTCCTATGACCCGAGTTCTATAATAGTACACTGCAAATATTCAACTTATTAAATGGGCATTGTCAGTAAAGAAGGGTTAAACCAACTACAGAGAACATAACAGGATTTTCTAAATCTTTTAGGGGCGCACAATGAACATAGACATGAATAGGTTACTGATTTATTGTAAACATGAAAAACAGGTTTCTTACAAGATTTTAGAGTTGTATGAACTGAATCGCGAAACAGTTTCATTATTATAAAATGCAGGATATACATATAAACATAAATACAAATTTCAAATGATATGATAAATCATCTAATCATTCATATTATCATATTTATTTTATCCATGTTACAATTTCAGAGTTCCTTACCCGTTCATACGAGCCTCCCAGTATCCCTGTGCGGTAGTGATAAAGCCAACTACAGGAGATTTTCTAAAGTAAGTAAATAAATTCTGGGAACATTTCAGCAAAAATGTAGCATTACTTTCGAGTTTTTTAAAACATTAAAAACTCTAAGTAGTTTTAAAATGGTTAAGGTTCCCAAACCACGAGCTAATATTAATTTTGTTACATAACAAAGACATTTATAAGCTTTTACGAATTTCATGGCAACTTCAGTTATTGCTATTACTTTGACCTCCGCATGAACGAAGTGGTAATTGTTTTATTTACTCAAGTAGCTCGATTTTTTATTAATCTAACCTACGGTTTTGTTAAAGATCCATTGTATTTATATTATGTTAACTATTTAGTTTGGCCCAGTACCACTGGTAAGGTAAGACCAGCGCAAAGTTTTTTTTTTCAGTAAAACAAGATTTAGTAAAACAAAATATTCCGTACACTCAATAACAAATATTTATTTAAATACACGCACAACTTACATTAATTATTGTTAAAATGTTATTACATAAACTTTAATAAATAAAAGCAAAAGAATCGTTAAAAATTATACTATTCCAATAGTACTGACAGTTAAAAATCTAAAACCTACCTATATAAAGGGTGATTCAGTTTGGATTTCCACATTAATATATTGAAAAATACATGGAGATTTTTAAAAAACCATCAAAAGTTTTATTTGTTTTTTAGTTTCCTACATTACAATCCATATCTTCCAACTGTCCTTAAAAGAAAGCCCTTTATCATGCTCCGATATCGATCGCCAGTAACAGCGTTTTTCGCATGATCTTCGAAAAAAACGTGCAAATTACACCTTCAGACCAAAACGCACAACAAACAGTCGCAAGACTCAAAAATACCCTCCGCATTGACAGAATTTATGTCTTTTCTAGCGCTACACTGCATGTCTTTGCATACATAAATCGCACTACCACCATGTCGATTCTCCTCTTTCCGGCAGAAACTAGCTACCAGATTGTATCCAGCTCTGCCATAGTTTGCTAGTTGTGAGGTTGATCTCCAGTGCTCTGTTAAACACAGCACATGACACTTCCGATTTTCCTTAAGAAAATCTTCCAATAAATTTAAACTATTATTATATCTGTTTCAGTGATAACTTTGATACTACTTTTATTATGATCCACCCATGCGAACTACGTCCACTTATAAATAGCAAATAGCATTGCCACAATGAAAAAAACTATACTTATTTTTTTCGTGTTAGTACATCTAAATAATAAAAGCTTATTTCTAAGAAGTATTTATTACAAAATTTTATCTTATTGTTTGCCAGATTTTTTAAAAGTTATTTAACCATTATTTTGTTACCAATATTAATTTTCAGCGATTACTTCAATTCAATGGATCTTCACATAGGAGTTACTACATCAACTGGAACCATAGTTGAATTTGACAAACATGGATTAAGAAAACATAGATCAAATCATTGGAATCAGTGTCTATTGTTGGATCAAGTAAGTTCAGTCGACGCCGACCGGAGAAATAGTCTGAACATGAATTTCTATAATTATTATTTTTAAAGTTATATTGGTGTCACTTTTAGACTGAATATTTTGGCGGTTTATTTATTATACCTCAATTGTTTAAAACAAATTCTTTACAACCTAGGCATCCTCTCCATGGAGAGAACACTGGGACACCACCCTTTGGCAAGTCTGCAAACAAAAATGCTGGTCGGCGAAAACCTACAGCGAGGACAACCACAACTGCTATAGTTTTGTTTTAACATTTTTGGTTACATTGGCGTACGGTAACCTAAGTGAAGCTGCGCGAAACAGAACATTGTTTTGTGAACAGTTTATTGTGCCAAGGACTACGGCCGCCGGAAAGTATATATCGCTTTACCGGAAGCTAAAGGAGTATGGGTTTTATGTGCATAGAAATAAATAATGACGATATCTAGTTGCAAGTGTATTTCTAATTTATGGATTGTAAAAAATTGCGATGACTTGTGAAATCAGACTGTAGTTCATACCAGTAAAGAGATAAACAATAATTTTTAGCAGCCAGTCGTACAAACATTACCAGTTTTACTTATTAAGACCCTTTTGTTTTCTAGTAATTAAGGAACATACTACTTATTTTCAGATTTACACTCTTTCAGTCTTCTAATGGTTTACGAAAACTTTTCGTCGAAAAGTATGCTTTTTTTTTAAAAACCGAACCTTATTATTTATTTATCTTAATGGTAAACTTAATTGTATTTAAATAACGCCCAAGACCCTTTCACTGTTTATGAATCACCAGCTTTCTTGCGCGACTTCGTCCGCGTGGTATAGGTAATAAAAGTGTAGTTTTCATGTCATGATTACGAATACATGAAACATGAGTTAGATTAGGGTAGTTATATCTAAAGACCGGATTTCAATAATACGTGACGAAAAAACGTCGGACTCGGGTAACTAATAGAAAATGTAGGTAATGAAATAAAATTAATATTAGATTTTGTCAGGTTGTATTTATGAATTATTCCCCCTAAAAAATATTTCAATGAACCAACTTCACAAAAGGAAAAACACTGAAAAGGATGAAATAATATTGTTACGTACCTATTTATTATTGCGATTAATGGTCAACTTAATTCTGTTCAAGTTTCATGTTTATGAAAATGTTTTTCTCTTTAGTGCACCTATTCTTCCCCCCTCCCTACAGCTAAACAGGGCATACAAAAAACTTTTTTTAAATAAACGCTTCCACCACTAATATTCCGAATACCACTCATCCCGAAACTTTCGAACAAACACTTTAGCTTTTGATTTTCCTTTTTTGCCTACTTCAAGAGAATGCAGATGTCTCTCTGAATTTAAAAAATCTTTTTTATCCTCATTTTTCCATCTGGAAAATGGTGTTTCTGGCAAAACGCACACCGGATCGTACAACGGAAACATTGCTATGATTTTAACACTTAATTCACAAAAAAACAATACCGAAATGAACATAAGAACTTAACAATTTTCCGATTGATAAAAAACTATTCTTCGGTCGTATGATAAAATACCGGCGAAGCGGCTCGTAAGCCCCGCGACACCCGCAAGTATTTAGTCACCTATTAGCCGTCCCGTTGTCATAGCAACCGTCGCGTCGTAAATAACGTTGATAAAGTGCAGCAGGTTTTTTAATTAGAGTCGGAATCCGCGGCACTTGCTTATTTGTTGTGAATGTGCGGGGCTTATAGTCGCGCTCAGCCGGCTCAGCTAAGGCATTGTTTTTTGAAAATGCATTCGGCGCACTACGTTTTATAATATTTATTTATTCTTGTTGTACTGATTTTAATAAATTATGCACAAACATTATCATAACAACTTTTTTACCGCAAATTAGAACATATTTTTTTTCTTTACCAAAACATTCCTAATAGGCTGACTATCAAAAAACCTGAACTTGGCATGGGTCCCATAAGTAGCAACAGAGATATACAACTTTAAAATTTCACGGGCCGCGTCTGCTCTTAATGAGCTGTGTAAGACTGCTGTTTCATAAGTGTTTTTCTTTGAATACAATTTTGTAGCTCTTCATTGGTTTGAACCATCACGAGCTATCGACAAATGCAATGTTTTTTTATAAAACAAACTTTCCCCAAATGATTGTTAAAATTCATTTGGAACATTTGTTGTTGTTTAAAAATGTTTTTATAGACCAAAGTTACATTAATGTTAGTTAAATATTTTAATTAAATTAGACTATAAAAGAACCTCTTGAGATTTATTTTACCACCTCTTCTAACTAAAAGATAAGCTAATCTAGAAATGACTAATTATTAGACCATGCTCTCATAATAATATTTTTATAGGTATATAAACATACTAATTAATTGATACTTTTTCTTTAATTGATCCTAAAATGAAGAAGAAAATATGAAAAAAGCACTGAAACCTCATATTGGCATATTTTTAAATGTTCTTAAGTAAAAGAAGTCTTTTTATTTTGGATCACAATGCTTCTCATAAACTGTAACTCCACTAAGTTCCACTTGGCTGTATTTTAGATCTTAATTTATGGCCAAAAGCATTCTCAACAAATTAACTTTTTTTACAGTAATGTTTTTGTTGAGATATGTTTATCTTTTTACGTCCAGTGGAATAAAAAATGATTCTAAAACTTCCTGGCACATTTAGAACATGCTTACTAAAACCAAGAATATATTTTTTTATCGCTAAATGAGAAATTTAAATTAAGTTAGTCGTGAACCATCAAGTGCTATAAACAGTTTAGCGTAAAAAATACTTTTTAAAAACAAGCTTTTATTTAGATGTACTAAAACGAAAAAAATAAGTATAGTTTTTTCATTGTTGCAATGCTGAATGGTATTTATAAGTGGACGTAGTTCGCGTGGGTGGATCCTAATAAAAGTAGTATCGAAGTTATCACTGAAACAGATATATAGTATGTTAAATTTATTGTCTTAAATGCTTGTAGCGCGCGAAAGGTGCATAAAGGAATTAATGTTGTTTGGCAGAAATTGTAGGTACCTAAGTCTGTATTTTCTATTAATTTGATTTTTAGGGCATTTCCCGCTTCCCAAAACATATTTTTGCACTTCATTTTGGCCATAAATTCTAAGAAACCAATAAAAAAAAGTGTGAAACTGATCGCGCTACAATTTTTTAATCCTGATAATTTTGGCTCAATCTACACCTACTTCTCAATGTCCGTTATTTTTTTCAGATTTTTTGAGCGATCCTTTTGGTGATGATGGTGGGGAACAGCAATTTTTAAGCATTTTTCCGGAAAATGTTTAAAAAAATGCATAAAAAAATACGTGATACTCGTGCTTCAATAAGCTTTTATTTGACATCCTACACGATGCCCTTGAAAAAAAAATTATTTTCCATTTCCCAATTTACCCCTGAAATTAACCCCCAGAATCAAAATTTAACTTTTTATACTTCTCGTCTATAATTGGCCACCACACTCTATCTCTCTGCTAAAATTCAAATTTTTACGTCGAATAGTTTCAGAGAAAAGCGCCCGTGACAGACGGACGGACGGACGGACACCGAAGCGATTCCATAAGTGTTCCGTTTCGTTAATTTTAGCACGGAACACTAAAAATGATGCTATTTTACAAGCTTTTATTTAACTTCACCTGTTAGTTTGCTTGTATGTATGTATGTATGTATTTATGTATGCATGTATGTACATAATACGTTTAGGTCAAATATTGCAATCAAAATTTCGACTAGTTTTAACTAAGCTAGAACTGTGAAATTTTACACACGAGTGTAAAGTCCGGTAACAATTCAATATAGTAGGTATATATAATATAGTTCTAAATCCAATATGGCGGACACCCCAGATGGCGGATTACCTTTTTCTTTACAATCCCCTTGAGATGCGTATCAAATGAACGAGTCTGACGAGTAGAATACGATAAGCTATGTGACGTCATTCTAAACCCAATATGGCGGACGCCACAAGATGGCGGATTACCTTCTTTTTCACATGACATGGGTAATGAATGAAAGCGTTTGATCTCGCAGAATACGATCAGCTATGTGACGTCATTCTAAACCCAATATGGTGGACGCCACAAGATGGCGGATTACCGTTTTCTTCACAATCCCAAGCAAGAAAGCATGGGGGTTTAAATCTTGTAATGGAGTAAAATTGTTATACCGCGGACGAAGTCGCGGGCGCAAGCTAGTATCGTATAAATTAGAGATTCGAAAAGGCATTTATAATTTGGTTGGGCGGATACCTAAACCTGAAATAGTTGGGATTTTTGAAAATTAAAATATTTACCGTCCTACAATAGCCGAATGCGAACAGGTCATACCTTGTTTAAATCTCCCAAAAAGTGGAAGACCAAGGATTTTTACCCGAGAAAGAGCGGAAAGATTGGTAAGAAGAGCAAAAGACAGACTTGGGGTATCCGTAAGGAAATTAGGGCATGAGTACCGTACTTTAAAGAATACAGTACCGCGGGAATTTGAAAGTAACGGCCTAAAATATCGAAAAAGACGAAAGTGTCCTAAATATCCTCAAATCACTTAGCATGGACATCACGCTGCTGTCGTCAACTAAGGCGGGTACATTGTGCGAACGAAAGAGTCATTATCATGAAAGATGAAAAATACCTTAGGTACTCTTGCTATTAAATGGAAATTCCAAATTTAATGTTCTTGGGCTCTTGCCAACTTGGAAATCAAAGGAAACGATGGTTTCTATACGGATGATGTAGAAGAGTGTCCTGACAATGTAAAATACAAAGAAAAAGCAAAATTCGCCGATAAGATTTTGGTTTGGTGTGCGATTTCGACTAGAGGGATATCAAGGCCTTATGTCGGAAGGGCGAAGCTCTAAACAATGACAGGTAATTGTCTCACGCGCCCCGACGCGACGTTGAGCAACACGGGCCCCTTCATTTAGTTTAAGTAACTTAAAGAGCTTGTGAAATCATAGCGGATGTTTCCACCCTGGGTGCACGAGTCGTTTTTTTCTGTTCCTTTCCTCTTCCAACTCATTCTTTCTCTTATTTCTCTGTCATTTCTAATCCTACACTCTTCTAACTATCCACCTCTTAAAAAAAATTTTGAAAATGATATTGCGTTCTCAGGGGTAAAAAATTCCGGAGGTAAACTGTCCCTCCATTCGGATCTCCGAGCGAAGGTTGCTCAGGGGGGGCACCATCGATGAATTCCAAAAGTATACTAACCTTTGTCAACATCTGCGGCCTTAATTCCAATTTGGACTCTGTCCACCACTGCCTCCAATCACGCAAATTCCATATTCTTTTTCTGACCGAAACCCAAATCAGTCGTAAATCCGCAACCAATCATCTCCTGTTTTCAGGCTATGGACTTCTGTTATCTTTTCGTTTTCATGGTGGTGTATATGCGCCTACGTTCGCAGCGTCATTCTTGCACCAGAGTCCCGAACCTGGAATCTGGCAAGCCCGATGAGTTGTTTGACTTTCTCCCGGCAAAAATTGACCATCTTATCTCTGAATTTTCCTCTGCTGAAGTTACATCCTAGGCGACTTCAACGTCCAGAGCAAGGAATGGCTAGAATCCACAAAAACCTACCCAGAATTCAGAGCGGCAGAAAACTTCGCAATCAGTCCCCCGTTCACCAATTTAATTGAAGAGCCAACACTCTTTCCCATATTCATACCCATAATCCAAACTCTTACCACCCGTCCTGAGCCATACTTAACATCTGTATGCGCTCCCCTTGGTCGTTCAGATCACGGCCCCATTACCATCTCTTGTCTCATACATATCGAGTTCGTTAAAATCATGACAGAACGCACGATCTGGCAGTACAATTCTGCCGACTGGGATGGTCTTCGAAACGTCTTGCTTTCCCTTGGAACCCTGTCCGTTTTTCCACTCCCGATCCCTCCGAAATTTGCTTTCATATCATAGGTATCATTCAAGCAGGAACTGAAAGTTTCATTCCACATACCCGCAAGAAACCTAAACTCCGCCATCAAAAGCCATGGTGCTCCAAGGCCTGTGATAAAGCCAGGATCAAAAAAGTCCAAGCTCACAAAAAGTATCTTCAAAATCCGACACCCGAAAATCGTCAAATATTCGCCAAGGCAAGAAATCAGTACAATCAACCATCTTAGAGTCCAAAAATGCTTCTAACAGTCGCATAAAAGATAAAGTGCTTTCCTGTCCCAACGGCAGCAAATCTTTCTAGTCATTTGCCTAAAACATTAGTCAAAACTTCGGTAGAAATTATCTCCACCTCTAAGGGGAAAGCTGAACTATTTGCCAAACAATTCGTTGCCAATTCCACCCTAATTCCTCCTGCCAATTTCGTTCTTACAACCGCTACGTCTGTACCCCACAAAATGCCCGACATAACACTTAAGCACCACTTAAGGTCAAACAAGTTCAAAAAATTCCTCTATCCCTTGACACCAAAAAGTTCTCCAGTCTGGATGGCATACCCGCAAATGTTCTAAAAAAATGCGCTCCAGAACTTGCACCCATCTTTTGTGGGAATTTATCACTTTATCTACTTCCACGGATTTTTCTCTGAAGAACTACCCGCTATAATTCCTCCCTTGACTGTTCCTAATAGAACGACAAGAAGCGTATTGCGTATGCATCCATTTACTGTCCACTACAAAAGCCTAGAACATCCCACCTCTCTCGCTCATTCATACCTAGGGTCTCCAGATTAAGGAACAAATTGCCTGCAGATGTTTTCGCTTCTCCTCTCAACCTCCAATCCTTTAAGTTCCGTGTCAATCGATTACACTTCCCTTCTCTTCAGACGCCCACGGTACGTTAGTATTTAGGTTTGAAGTCTACGTGAGCTGTCTCAGATAAAAAAAGTAAATTATTTTGTTAGGTAATAGAAGTTAATTATAGCAAATAAAAGTTTAAATAAAGTTATTTATTACAAAAAAATATGACCACATAATATTTTGTGCCAAAACTTTTGGAACATACGTTACTGATAGTTATAAGTTATAAACTTATAATTAATTATATTAAGTCATGTACACTCTCTAACAAAATATTGTATTGTGTAATCATTAATTAATTACTACAAAAATGATTATTTTACAACTGATTTAAAACATCCGTGTCGCCTCTGTCTGGCCGCGCCGTGCGCCGCCGGCCGTCGGTATTTGCTGGGTCGTAGCAGGAATTGGCAATTCACGCACTGTGTTGCCACATTGTGCACAGCAGGAAGAATTTACTTTCCAATCCTTCGACTCCAGTTAAATTATATTATAATAATAATACATAATTATTCTGTACCTACACAAAATAACGGCTCTTGAATTTTAGAGGAAGACAATTTGCATTTGGTTGCTACTTACGGAGCCCATGCCAAGTGCCGGGTTTTTGATACTGAGTCTACTAGGAATGTTTTGGTAAAGAAAAAAATATTTTGTACGTTGCGAAAAAAAGTTTAATTTGTGCTTAGTGATTGCCGTTTATTCAAAAATGGTAATATTTAAGACGTAAAAATAGATTTATCATCGGTGTAGACCTTTGAGTGTGAGCCTGCATATTATTATGATTTCCAATAATTCTTTAAATCTAATATCGTTACACAGCTAAAAGATAATTCAATATTTGGCTTGTATGGAACTTTTAATCAACTTGTGATTATCCGTAAATTTTGGGAAATAGTTTTGTCATCATGCAACATCTCGGGGAAGTTCCCAAAAATGACGTATCCCGCGACATTCACGCGGCCCGTGAACAGCGCTGCGCGCTTACTATTTTTACATAACCTTCCGAAATGAACTGAAAAGTGAACTGCAATACTCAGTGAATGACATAAAAGGTAAATAATTTCAGTTCTTTTAATTTTTAAAATAAAACAAGACATCTGGCTGTTACTGGAATAATATTGGTCATTTTTATAAATTGAAATTGAGTAATGTTTGACATTGAAACGACTTCTAGTTCAAGTTTTAAACAATTTTGCTAGTCTGCTTAGTTTCGTAATAATTGTTTTAACCGAATTAGCAACTAGAATAATAAGAGTGAAATACAGAGGCACTTTTAAGTCATTCTTAGGGGCGTAGCGTGGCTCAAAGGGCGGGAGGGGCTCAGTTATCAAAGGGCTTTGTGCCGTCATAGATATTTTTTATTATCGGATAATAAAACGTTTTTGCAATGTATTGCTGCCTGTATCTGTAGAATTTACAGTCTAGGAATTTATACGCAAAAATTTGTCTGTAATCTGATTGGTCACCTTAAAGGGTCGGATATCCGATATAAACTTAAGCAAACCATTAGACATTATGCAATAAAATGCAGCTGGCAATGTCCTTAGGAGAAGTGATTTTACAGAGCTAACAGAAAGTGAAAAACTGATTTACAAATGGATCTAAAATGGACGAGAGTCGGTGCCGAAATTGTCGTTCTTATTTACACCAGCAACTTTCTTGATTCCGAGTTAAAAATTAGGACGGTATTACAAGTTTTAGCATTATGTCATCAATGCATTATGTCAGAAATACGAGTAAGTCAAGATAAACGAAAACGGATTAAAGTTCCCCCGACTGTAAGAGCCGTAAAAAGTGGTGAGATCTGATGTAGAGAGCAGAGCAGAGTCTTAAACTTTTTATTTATGTAAACTTTAATCAACCTACATGGTCTGCATAGCTTACTTAAGACGAAGAGTGTTGAACGCTGACTATTTCTTAAAATGAAGAGACAGAAACGTGACATGGCTGGTAACTATTTACCTAAAATGCCTAATGGCTAAGTCACATGAAGTCAGTACATATAGGTTGATCAAACTTTAGATAGATAGACCTAGTGAAAGTAACAATGAAGTTGAATTTGTATTGCCTCTACATCAGATCTTACTACCTTTGCATTTGTCGGCTGAAGCAGTGAAGAGTCATGTGGGCTTAGCTTCGTTTTACGGTAATGAGTAATGTTTTCATTGGAAGATTATACTTCTTTTTGTACGGTGGTTACTGAGTTTTGAGGATACAGTTTAACGCACGCGTAGGCTATATAGAGGTAGATTTTTGGGCTACATCCTAAAATCGCCACCAACCCCTTGTTAATGTATTGTCAAACATTTTACCTGCAGAGGGTATAGCCCAAAATCGCCACTACTCTTATCTTCTGAATAAATTAAATGAAATGTATTTTATGGTTTCTTGGTAATAATATAATAAAATTATTGTAAATATCGGCAAAACACCCTGGCGCACCGATCCCTCTTCGCTTGCGAGGAAAGAGACTGGTCAGGGCCCCTAACCAGGTGCTAACCCTGTTCCGACCTTAGGGTGCCCTCCGCTCCACCGTTCGCATAAAAAACCTTTCTATGGCAAATAATTTATTATGAACTATAAAGTTATTAAATATACTATTATCTTATAAATAAAAGGCTCATGGCGATTTTGGGCTATAGGTGTCCGGGTAACTCTGTAAGCCGTGGCGATTTTGGGCTGCCAATTTAAGGGCAAGTAATTATAGTGGCGATTTCGGGTAACACCGAGATTTTTGTTATGTATATTTATTTTACCATACTTATTATGCGTGTATTTTTTGTTGGTAAATTATACGTATTTACATATTGAGATGGAAAACAAAATATACTATGACCACTAATGAAATCACAATATATAAGATTATGATCTAGTTATTCTTTTTTCTGTATCAACCCCTGCTTTTGAAGGTGAAAAGAAAAAACTCTTTGTTTTTGGATTTTACTCTTTGTTTGCGTGCGTGCTAAATCGTAGTATCCTAGGATTTTGATAATCAGTGAGCCAGTTCAGCCAGTGAGTGTCAACATAGCTAATGTTTGCATTTGGTTAACTTGGAAAGTAAAACATGAAATTAAGAGGTTTATATACATAGAACGGAAGCTTTTGCGGCTTGAATCATTTAGAATATCATAGTTTTTGGTATTAGACCGTGTCAAAGTGAACTAACTTTCCAACGTTTCCCCTTCGATTTCCCGAGGTATCTTCACTGTGTGCTGGATCAAAACACTGAATTCAGTGTTTGCTTCGTGCAATCGAATTCGAAATGTCGGAAAGTTATTTCACTTTGAGACGGTCTAATTTGAAGAATTACGAGTTTCTAAAAGTTTTTTTAAAATTGCAAACGAACTTGGCGTGGACACTACTGCTGTGCCTCCAGATTAGGGGCGCTTCTCTTTCGGGAAAAATACATATCCGATCAAATTTTTCCTCAAGCTGTATTATAATTAAATCAAACAGATTCTAGAATAATAAGAAAATGAAATATGTAATAAAAGTTCAAAACTAATTTCTCGATGTAATGTATTTCAGTCATTAAAATTTATTGATTTTTCATTGTTTGTATAAAAATTATTGGCAGATAATTAAAAAGGCATAATATAGCTTTTAATTTGTTTTTTTAACGCGGTGTGCAATGTGATGTTTCCGATTTTCTAGAAATTAAAGCAATTTATAATTTGCTAACTGATCAGGTACTAGTATTACTCACACTCGATCACCTAGAAACAGCCTCTAATTCCGTTTTTAATTATTTACAATTTGTTTTTCAGCTATCACACTCACTCACTATTTGCTTATCCGAAGTGAAATAATAATAAAGCATTAGCGCGAGTGGCGCTTGTATTTTATGCCAATCGATAGAAAGAGTTCAAAAAATGAACAAAAGTCTTGTTTGACACAAAACTTGGTCGTACGAAATAAATCTATAAAAAGGATGAACAAAGGTAAAAAGAAGTCACAGATATTTGCAAAATATTTTCTATCGAATAATTTCAATATATACCAGATAAAAAGTGCCGCCGAGTCTGCCAAATACGTCTGCCAACGTATCATTCGATACATATGTTATAATATATATAATCTTAGTTTTCCAGTTTAGCAATATTGGCTAGAATTTAGTTTTTATCTAAATTGCCTCTCTCAGGGTAAATTCACGTCAGGCAAGATTTTATTTTTACTCTGTACCTAATAATTATAGAGAAAATTAAATGCTTATTTAAGGAACCTATTTGTTTGCAGGTTGTCTACTATTTTTAAACGACTTCGCGAGGCGGTTATCAATTCGCCCGCATGTGTCATTTTCTATCAATCTCCGTTCCTTTCTTTCGGAATTATGAGACAAACAAAATATTATTTTTACTATAATACTGTTCACCCGTACAATATACTGAAAGTTTGCCTTTAAATGATCAGATTTCTGAGGTAGGTACTAATAGAATTGGATTGACAAACTAATTTCTTAGAAGACTAGGTTGACAATGGATTTCTTATAGATGATAGATTCGATTAGAGATCGATTAACAAACAAACTCGTTCGTGTTCATGCATGTTCGGACGCGTGTCGGTAAATCAGCGAATCATCAAAGGAAATTTATGCTCAATGTGGACAGTACCAGTGCGTGCAGCGAACGAATAAGCCAAGTCGATCCAGAACCAGAATTTGTTCAAGTTTAGTCATTGTTAATTTGTTCAGCGCTTTTGTTAATTGTTTGTTTGAAACTGGTATCTTTAGAAATTAAAAGTCCAATCAAATTTAACAAATATTCTAAATCTACCATAGACATTCTACAGAAATTTGTTATTAGGCCCGAATTATCACTTGCTAAATCCGTTAACAAAATATGACCTCCGGTTTTGTTTCTTTTTTTTTAACAAATCAGAACACCACACTCTCTTCTTTTTTTCGGAAAGCCCAGCCATGATTAAATGTTAATTTTGATTGGTTGCACGGATCATCAACGAATACGAACGAATTCGTTCCTTCGTTTGTTCGCTCCTGTTCGTTTTAATTTAAACGCTCCTTTATGGATAGTTTTACAACCCGCATCACGGTTAATTTGTTTGAACTTAAATTTTCTCGTACACCTGGTTATTTAATGGATGTATATGTAATGTACATACGTACTTGTCAGTTTTCAATTTATCACTAACTTTCATTATTATGGTTGGCAGACCCGAACGGAATTTTTTAATTCATTTAGATTAAAGTTATATGGGTTTTTTAGTCACTTGAGTAGAACAATTTCGACTTCGATATTTTCGACAGCTTGGACCGATTCAAATTCCAGCCAATAAAATTTCTTTTTCCGAAGCATTCTTGATTAGTAAGCGAAAGGTTTAGTTATCAATAATTTTTTAGCGCAAAAGGAGTGCGATTAAACAAATATGAAGTTGGCTTTGGACTTTGACGGAGAATTTTAAACTTTTGTCTTTACAACTACCTTATAAATATTGAGTGACTACACCTTGTTGAGCAAAAATTATTTCTGTGCCTGATACGTAAAGTTTGAAATTTGAAACAAAATATTGTCTAGTATCAAAGTTGTACTTGGCTTTTTTAACCCGACGAACAACTTTGTTTCAATTTTTTCAATTTATATTTTGAATTTGCTTATAATAGATTATTAACAAAAGCTGTGTCTGTGTTCAGAAATAGCTACATTTTAACAACTGTAAATTGTTAGCAAGATATCTCTATTTTATCTGCGTCGCGTTATGTACTCGTATTGTAAAACTCAACCTAGCTTATAAAATTGCAACCCTTTAAAACATTTTTAGGTAGATACAATAAATGACTGGTACGTCAAAAATGTCATGTTCAAAATTTTTTTGTATTTTATATTTTGAATAAGTTGTATGTTGTTTTCACTTGTTTTAGATAAACTGGCACAATATAACTAGAAACAATGACATCAAAATTAGGAAAATTAGCAGTTGGTGGTTTAACCGGTACGGCCGGAGCCGGTTTGGCGGCATATTTATTGTTAAAAGATGATCATGAAAATGTAAGTACAATAATAAGCATATTACCACTATATTTATTTTACAAATATGAGATAACGTTTGAAGTCGAGTAAAAAAGTTTGCAAATTGCATCGACAGTATGTGTCCCCGGATTGGGTACTACACCCTTATTTTTGATTTTTCAAGATAGTTGTTCTTCATAAAAACTTTTGCTTCTCCTTGGATGCCACCTACCGTTAGAGTAATATAATATTTGCATAAAGCGTGTTAAAAATAATAAGATAATAATCTTAAAAAAAAACTCTTATTTTGAAGATCATAACTGAGCAAGTTTTCGAAAGCCGGCGCCATACATACGGCTTTCGGCGAAAGGCGAAATTCGGCTCTCGCCGAGGGGCTTTTTGCGCCAATTTACCGACATGAAACGGGAATGGCGAGAGACGAACGCCGATTAGGTACGCCCAGTGGCACAGCCACGGGGGCCTACAGATTATACAATACCCATTTCCCAAATTAACGAAAATAAAGCAATATTTGTCAAATTTTTTTGTCAAACCCCGTATTCCTGGCTGCGCCACTGGTTACGCCCATGCGGCTAACCGCTCGCCTTTCATCGAAAGTCGTATGTGTGGCGCCCGCCGGCTTAAATTTATTTGCCAGTAAAGCACGCGAATATCAGATATTCTCCATGGTCTATGGATGCACAGTCATAGCCAACTCAAACTTTCACGACATGTACACTGTACAGGGATATCCAAATAAAAGTGAACAGGCCTTATAATTTTTTTATTTTTAAAGATGGGAAAAATGTTAAATATGAAAGTTTTTGGCATTTTTATGGATCATTCATATATCAGCAAAACAATTAAGCATCGAATAAAAAAAATATAATATAAAACATCGATTTTTTCGCTTATTTTAAACTGGATGATATGATTTTTATCATGTTTTTGGATTCTAGGCGAAGTTATAGACATATTTTGTATAACATACCCTATGCGGATTTTTAATCGTCTTTGAAATATTTTAAATTAAAAATTAGTTCGCATAAATATGCTGTAAACGTAACTATCCAGGTTGCGAACGAAATATCTGCCACATTTTAAATTTTTTTTCGTAGCTAAGTCAAAGTTAATATCAAGGTTGGCAATAAGACTTTAGTCACCGTGAATTTATAATTTTTGTTTTGCAAAATGAGTTATTTTATTAAACCATAAATGTTGATTTTTATTAGTTATTAATATTTGAAAGCAATAACCAGTGATTATAAATAATAACAAATGAATTATAACATAAAATTGGAGATAACATTGGAAAATAAATATCAATATATACATTCATATATATATATATATATATATATTCATACATTCCCCTCTGCCTCTGAAGTGTGTTTATAATGCTTTCAGCATCATTTTCGTTCACATTTCTTAGTTCATTTCTCACCTTCCTTTGAATTACTTCAACATTTTCATTATGATTGCTGTATACGACATTTTTCAAATGACCCCAAAGAAATGTATCTAAAGGTGTGAGGTCTGGGCTATTTGCAAGCCAATGCTGTAACGTTCCATATCTACCGATCCATTCGTTATACTGATGGCTTTAAAAAATTGCGATTGTCAATTGTATTATGGAGAGCATGGGCGCACTAAGGATTATGTCTGAGGGGGCTGATTTGTCTTGGGGGGGGGGGGGGGGGGCTGAATAATGCAAGTCGGTGGATTTCTTCAATTAGTAGTGCATTTTTTGTGCGTGTCTAGGATGTTGGAATTGGGGGGGGGGGGGGCTGGCTGCAGCAATCCAGAGAATCCAAAAATATGATAAAAATCATCCAATTTAAAATAAGCGAGAAAATCGATGTTTTATACTTTTTTTTTTTATTCGATGCTCAAGTGTTTTGCTAATAAGACATATGAATGATCCATAAAAATCCTCAAAACTTTCGTGTTAAACATATTTTCTCATCTTTGTACATAAAAAAGTTATAAGGCCTTTATTTGGATATCCCTTGTACTACATGTAACTTTTTGTTTGTTTTAGTGGCCTGCAGTGAAAGCATCAGAAAAAAAATTACTCCGACCTCCCAAAAGGCCCCTTCCAACGAGAGCTGATCAAATTAAATCCCTGGAAAGAGATCAATTTGATGTGTTAATCATTGGCGGAGGCGCCACCGGGGTAGGATGTGCATTGGACGCGTGCACCAGAGGACTCAAAACGGCGCTAATTGAGGCTGACGATTTTTCCAGCGGAACAAGCAGTAGAAGTACAAAACTCATCCATGGAGGAGTTAGGTAGACAAAAATATCTTAAATGTAGAATTTTGTTCTCCATTTAGGAAGGTTTAAGATTTATTTATTATTGAGAGACGAACTAGGTGCAGACTAAAATATCTATTTTAGTTCTAATGATAATTATTAATTTTAGGTATCTTCAGAAAGCTATTATGCAGTTAGATTACGAGCAGTACAAAATGGTCAAAGAAGCGTTGAGCGAAAGAGCTGCCATGTTGGAACAGGCACCGCATTTGGCACACCCTCTGCCGATTATGTTGCCAGTTTACAAGTATGTAAAAATTGAACACGTTTTTTGTTCTAATCAAGGTATATTCCGCACTATATATTATAAAAGGTGAAAGGGCAGTTGCAGTGCAATAATTTTAAGGGATGGTAGGTGGCATGGGCATGTGCATAGTAGAAACAGTAAAGTCCAGGAATCTAAAACTATTAAAATTTTAAGTTTTTTTAAAAAGTTTAGCGAAATTGTAAATCAAATAATAACCAACATTTGCGCTGCTGTAAGGGGAATTGTTTTTAGCAAAGTACACAAAGAATCTGATAGTGTAGCTTAACTATCAAGAAAAATATTGATAAATTAATCACTTAAAATAAGTGAAATCATTTATTGAAAGCCGATTTCATTTTCCTTGATAATTAAGCGGTGAAATCAATCACAATATTTTCTGTGCATTTTCCTGAAAATAATAATTCCTCCTACATCAGTGCAAAATTTGGTCATAATTCTCGTTACACTTTAATAAGAAAAATAAAGAAAATTCAAGTTTTAGGTAAACGGTTGATTTTCGAGCCATGTTATGCATGTTTGTTTTATTACATTTAAACGCCCCTTTCACCTTGTAATTACACATATCTTTGTACAAAAGTAGATAAAACATGTCTAAATATTTCTGCAAACTTCACAAAGGGTATATTCAATTTTGAGAATTAATCCATAGGTAAACATACGTAGGTATGTACTTATCTTTTTACATGTTCAAACATATATTTAGATACTGCTTTATTTAGCAAAGTCATTACAAAATCGCTATAATGGAATAATTTTATTATAATATATACAGGATCAATCGCTATAATGGAATAATCATAATATATACCATGGGGCAACTGGAAATATTGAAGATCGAAATAGTTAGCTTGGGTTAAGCGGTTAAGCGAAATATGGCTCAGTAAAATTTTGCTGAGTATGGATACAGGTTGAATGTGACACTTTTTAAAATTTAAAAGTCGTTCAACATTTTATTAAATAGGAAATTGGGGGATTATGTTTCTAAAGATAACGAATAAGAATTTGTAAATATTTTAAGGTTTTTCCCAGATGGCGCACTTAGTTAAATTTGGCAGGTTCAATAAATACCTCATAATTAGTAGCAATAAGCTATGCCAATTAATATATTTCATTAAAATAATACAATAGTAACAGCCAAATACACACAACAATACTGTGCCTAATATAGAAATTTTACTAATTTGGTGACGAGACAAATGTTAATTACGTAGAACGGGATATTTCTTATTGTTTTTATTGATTCATCATGATCCATCTTTCTTGCTGTCTTCATGCTTACCTTTATGTTTTTGATTTTCGTTTAGATAGGGTAAAACATAATACTGGTATTTGAAACCCCTATAGAACATCAAACCTTGAATAAGACATACAAATAGGTTGACACTTAATAGCATGTAATTAACCGGAATGATCACTACTGAATATCTGGACCTAAAAAAGGCAAAGAAATTAGTAAAAATACTGGAATACCTATGTACATAACACCTCTAATATCCTTAGACAATACTAACATATTAAATTACTAATAATAATTCTAAATTTTGGAGTGTGCATAATTAAATCTGCGAAATGCTAATATTCTTACCATATTGCCCCTGAAACCATCAAAGACCCTGCTTGATATAAACTAACTTGATCGCCTTGTCTGGTGATCAAATCGGAAATTCCGGCCAAAACTAGTCCCCACTTGAATAGAGGAGCCCAAAAAAATACCGTTTTAAATCCTGCGGGATGATTCCACAAAACTTGAACTTGTCGAGGGGTATATTGATTTACTGTATCATCGACATATTTCGCAATTTTTTTGTAATTCGAGACTGCCGAATAATTTCTCACGACATAGTACCGCACCGACATTTTAAATTTTTCAAACTTAAAATTTTATTTAAACATTATTTTAACGAATAATTTTGAAAGTGTACTTGACATTGACATAAAAATTTAACCCTACACATTACCTGCTTACGAGGTAGAGCACAAAAATTTTCAATATAAAGTAGCGTCATGGGGAATTAATGCACCAGATATATTAAAACCTTGCCCGGTCATGCAGGCCCGCACCGTGTCCATAAGGGCAAATGGGTCGGCACCCCAGGTCGCCGCAAAGGACTTTACCAAAAAACCATTGACGTTCAGATTCACTGAGAAAGTTTAAGATTTAGTAGTGGTTTAAGTTAAGATCTTATAGTTGATCAGTTAATTTTTGACAGGTTTTTGTCCTGTCATTGTTAATAAGTCGTCATTAAAAATTATGAGTTATTGTGATATTTCAGCGATTTGCTTGGTTTCCAAATGATTTTCATCTTGGAATGAGATGCTGTAATAAATTTAGTTCTATTTTGTTGAAAGCACGTACTAAAATTGTCCTTTTCTTGATAAATTTGCGAAAAAGCTCAGAAATAGTATAAAACTTAGTTGTCTTATTCTTACACTTGTCAGTTTAAAACTTTTGGTTGTCAAATTAGACCGGACTAGCGTTGGAGAATCTGGCTGTATTAGTTTAGTTCTGGAAGAACTTCTAAAAAGGTCGATAGATTAGTTCCGGGAAGAATTTCCAATAAAAAGAATCACTAAATTTTGCAAAACAGTTCGACGATTGGGAACGTCGGAAAGCTGCGAACTGCAATTTTGTCCCAGGGCGCTGCAACTGCGCAACAGGACGCGGTCCTGATGGCATGTTTAACGAAACACTTTTTAGTTAACACGACACAGTTTTTTAAATTATCGAACTGAACATCTTATTTACATCTGGATTGCCTGTGCTCTTAATTAAACGTGATCCGATCAAGGAATTTGGAAGGGGTAATAAAAGAAGGTCATTGCCAAGTAGAGTGCAGGCCATGTCCGGACTTTAGAAGTTTGTGTATTCACTGTAATTACATGGACATAGTCTTACATATTTATGTCTTACAATACAAAGATAAATATTACAAAGAGTTTTACTGTATACTGCCACAGAGAAAATATATAATAGAGAAATAATGTCATTTGCGAATGTGGCAAATTTACCAAGCTGAATCCGTAAACAAAGACGGTCTTCTGCGGGCTTGCGCCTTGTCGAACGTTTGCCTCGTGATAGACAGGACCGTACTTAAAAATTTATTTCACATGACGTGAATCTTTTATCGAGTAATAAATGCTAAATATATTACTTGTAAAATTATTCTTTTTATTAATGATAAAAATGTAACCATTAGTGAGATTTAATTAATTTGTTGGCTTAAATCTGAGTTTTCTTGCTATACAAAACTGTCGATAATTCCTCGAAAATAGCTCAGTTTATATACATATACAGCGCGTCTCTTTAATGTCCCCCCTCTTAATTTTTGAAACGTTACATTTACAAAATTGACAGTTGAAGTAAAATATAAACATAGTATTCTAAACAATAGAAATAAAATATGCAACTGTTTTAAGAAGTAAAATAGTAAATAAAAAAATTACCAAAACTATGTGTATATTTTATTGGATTGGCATCCCATCCTGTATAATTATTGAACAAACCAAGTTCTATGGTAAGATGTAAATATTTTTACACTTATTTACAGTGTGTGCACTTGATACTTTGGTGAAAGCGCTACTTACTTACGACCCCATGTCAATATAATCCACCGATATCTTAGCGATCCTTTGGCGAAAGCGCTATACTCCCCTCTACCCTAATCCACTAGTATTTTTAGTGCCCCTTTGACGAAAGCGCAAATATGCCTTTGGGACACTCACCCTTCTAATCCACTGATATCTTAGCGATCCTTTGGCGAAAGTGCTTTTTTCTTTCGCCATCCCTTTTAAAATACTCCCCTCTACCCTAATCCACTAGTATGTTTAGTGCCCCTTTGGCGAAAGTGCAAATATGCCTTTTGGACACTCACTCTTATGCAATATAGGGGAAGGAGGCATTGACACTATATATGACCGTCTTACACCATCTTACCCCTTATACAATGCCCCTAATACACACATACCCCATCAGTGCCTTTCTGACACCTTGACCACACTCAATATACGTCACTGACAAATATTTCTACTTCTCCGTGTGTATATTCACTTCAACACACACATTTAACACATTTAAAATAAATTATATTTTTTACCTACTATTCTTTCACATATTGATATAATTTAAATTTGGAATTAAACTATTTGTATTTATGCACTAATTGTAAGAAATAGACTACGAAATAATTCCTTATATTTAAAAGTTGGATACATAATTGGCGAAACATATGAAATGTCTTTAACACTTTGTAAAGACTATTTTCGTATCGAAATAACAAGCTTCAGAGGTTCGCTATATTCGCCACCCCAACCAAAAATACCATAACATAAAAATGACTGAGATTTTTTCGGCCCGGTTCTGATCGCCGAGTTGCGTCATTGAGTTCAACAATCAACAATGCGTACAAACGCACTTTTTCGCCCATACATTGGACGGATTCAGCTGGTGTCGCGAATACGTTGTGATGGTCTAAATATATTTTGTCTATGGTCTATGTATACTACACATATGATGAAATAGAAGATACAAGATGCGTCACCGTACAGATAATTCCCAGAAGTTTTAAAAAGGTCCAAACCTAGAATGGATTTAATGTTGTGAAAGGTACACTTATGGCATACAGAACTGTGCCAAGCTTTTTATCTACCGACCGTGAACGGTATTCGCAAACCATGAAACGTTTTCTTCTTTAGTGTAATATATATATTGTGAACAGATAATTCGTAATATGCCATTACTATACCTACATAATATATTCAGGATGGCCCATCGAAAACGTACCGCAAGGCATTACAGGCTGGCAAAGAACTTTTCGACAAAATTCAACAACACGTCAAGTTTGTTTGTCAGGGGGACAACTTCTGATTTTTGATTTTTTTATATCGGGGTAATAAAATACTTATAGAGTAATTTTTGAGAAATTGGAGTATTTAATAAAAAGAATTACGCTCATTCTGCAAACTTTCAAATTCGTGCCGTAAAATTATACTTTTAACACTTATATCATAAATAACTATTAAGGTTTGCAATGCCTTGCATGTAACAAAAAAAAATACGTGAATATTCTATTGGCTTCCGTTCCATTTAACTGAAAATTGTGACACCACCCGCTTAAATTGGAGTAGCGTCAATTGATTACCGGTTTATAATTAAGTCGTCCATCATAATAAAATAAGTACAGTCCTGTTTAGCTCTGTTTAGATAGTGTTACACCATTTTCCTCAACTTTTCAGAATTCTCTTTTAGGTGGTGGCAGGTTCCTTACTTCTGGGTTGGTATTAAAATGTACGATGTAGTAGCAGGATCAAAAACGCTTAAGAGTTCATATTATTTATCAAAAAAGAATGCATTAGAGCTGTTTCCAATGTTAAAGGGTAATAAGTTATGCGGTGGAATAGTATATTATGATGGTAAGTCAAACAATAATTTACTAATATTACCTAACTGTAAACTGGGTGAGTGCTATCAAAGTGAGTCATTTTGACGGGACACTATCTTTGTCCGGTATAAAAAATGCAGAAATAATAATGCATTTGACGAATACAGTACAAAGTTTACCCTCTTTTGGCATACCTACATATAACAACTAATTAAATGTAGTTAATTTATTGAAATATTTTAATTTTTTTGCCCATGACGTTTGACACATAAGACATAAAAATACAAAGTCACCATTACCACTAATCTATACCAGTTCTAATAATTTATAGCCGACACTCGCATAGATGTTTAGTTTTTACAAGGGCCTAGTTGCTTAACCTAGAGACAGAATGTACCTGGGGACACTAAAGATTGCTATCGTTGAGCTTACGCTATTTCGCATTTTATTTTACGGGAGCGTCTGGATGCCGCCATTTCCTACATTCTTTATTGCACGGAAAGATTTTCTACCAATAATTTAGTGACTTGGTGCCTAAAAAGTAATTATTTTATTTTGTCACTGTGTTCGTTGTATTATTTAGTTGGTTAGTATGGCTATTTAAAGGGTTCATAGTTGCAGTTTATAGTATTCGTATCAATTTGTAGGTTCTTAACCAGAGGTGCAAATATTCCACCTGTGGATAATTGAAATTTAGGGATAATTTTAGGATACCCTGAAATAATTATTATTTTTATTTGTCTATTATTCAGTAAAAAATATGTTGCGTCGGAAATAACTAGTAAGTGTCTACTTGGTATTTTACTTATAGATATAGTCGTTTAATTTATTACTTGCACCCACTTATAAAACTGTTGTTATTGTTTATTAAAACGTTTTTTGATAGGTAAATCATACCCACCAAAAATTCACAACTTCTTTAGAATTCATGTTATTTAGAAAAGGCAGTGTTTTCCGACAGTTTTCTCGTAAACAATTTCCACTTAAGAATGGAAACCTTAAACAACCAAATTTTGGAGTATGTTACTACTTCAAACAGATTTTATTTAGGTAAATAATGGAAATAAGTAAGTCCAGGATAAACATAACAACCCGGAAAGCATTTAATAATGTTGCGCAAGATTTTAAATATGTCCCTTGGTGCATATCCGGTGAGTACTAAGACGCAAATAAGGTATTGACGAAGAAATATAATTTATATCTGTAAATTAAACTATACTAAGTGACAAAGAAAGGTAAACACCCATTTATCTTTAATATATTTTAATAATTTTTGGCTTACATGTTTAGTAGGGAATGGTTAATAATTGTTTAGGTTTCCAGCCAAATCCGATAAACACCAATGGACTTAAGTTCAATAATGTGTCGAATATCCTCGGTTTCTTATACACTCATTGACACGCCTGGGCATTGTTCCTATAAGATGGTCTATATCGTCTTGGGGTATCTCATTTCAGGCTACCTCTACCTCATGTGTAGGAGCTGCCAGGGTCTGAGGGGGGTGCTGTAAGTTTAACAACTTGCGACCAATGATGTCCCACACATGTTCGATCGGTGACAGATCAGGTGATCTTGGTGGCTATGGTAAGCGGTTAATGTGGTGTTGGTTCATGAAGTCCAGGACTTGTCTAGCTACATGCGGTCTGGCGCTATCTTATTGAAAACTAGGGTTCTGGAGGGTTTCAAGATATGGAAGGACATGTGGTTCCACTAGTTCATGAATGTAACGGCGCGCTGTCATGTTACCTCTAATGAAGACTAGAGGTGTCCTGCTACCATATGACCCCATACCATTACCCCCACGGTATGATGAACATGCCTCTCCATGTCAAACTGTGGATAACGTCTTTCACCACGTCGCCTTCTTACCCTTGCACGACCATCATGCATACCCAAACAAAAGCGGGATTAATCGCTAAAGACCAGTCTGTTCCATTGTAGTCTGTCTCTGCACCATTGCAGTGGATTGCGTCGATGTTTAGGAGTGAGGGGACACCCAATGGGGACGGTAAGAAAAAAGACCAAAACTTCTTATCAGTCGATATACTGTACGCATCCCAACCACCCTTCCATGTTCTTCAAACCACTGATTCGCAATCGCCCGACTGGTACTAAAGCGGTCTGTAAGAGCCAAAAGTCTAAAAGACGACGATCTTGACGCTCGGTTGTTCCCCTGCGACGTCCAGTGTCCCTAGCTCTGTGTTCACGGGCTTCTTGGGTCCATGCCTGCCAACATCTCAAAATGGTGCGTAAAGATCTGTTGGTTCTTCTGTTAATTTCTCTAACTGAAAGACCTGCTTCTCGTAAGCCCACAATCCGCCCCCTCTCAAAGTCACTAAGCTGAGGAATTTGACCAAGTCTACGCACTCGCGGCATAATCATGCCTTAAAACAACACTTTGCAAAACACTTTTTATCAGTCAAGCCACAAATGTGAACACAAAAGTGCTAAAACTACAATCGCATGCAGCTCAAACCAGTGTAAAATAGCCGGGTAAAAACGACAAGATAGTGCATAGATAAGGCTGAAAATTTAATCAGTTTTTAATTGACCCAAAATCAATTGGCATGCAAAAAATTATTACAATGAAATTATAAATATTGGGTGTTTACTTTTCTTTGTCCCGTAGTATATTTAGTTCCGAAAACAGGGACAAATGTTGCTTTTTCATCTTTAGTTTAGATGACAATTTAACTTTTCTATTATTTAAACAAAAATATCCATAGTGAAAAAGAGTGTCTCTAGGTAGAGCAACTTCTCCTTACACGTAGGTACATCTTTACTGAAATGCAAATTTTTAAAGCACTTTGATTTTGTTCGGGCGTTGATAAAGATGTTTTACACCACAAACAAAATCATTAATTTTTTTTCGTTTTTACAAAACTGTCAATATTATACTAAAATAGCAGTGCCAGGAGCTATTATTATATTCAGTCAGTTTATGACTAACATTTATTTGACAAGCAACACCCAGGCTTATTACGCTTTTAGGACAGATGGATGATGCTAGAATGAATCTGGCCGTTGGCTTAACAGCTGCTAGATTGGGTGCCACTGTCGCCAATCACATCAAAGTAACAGGTTTGATAAAAGAGAAAAAAGGCGAAAGAGAAATTATTTCGGGTGTTCACTGTCGAGACGAACTGACAGGTAAACAGGTATTTACTAAGTTTATAATATGTAAGATTTCCAACTTTTTCTAAATATCTACTCCTGTACGAATAATGTAACTAAATAAAAAACATTTTCAAAAAATCAGAGTATTCCAGAATTTTAGTTTACGTAATGAAATATTTCAAAATTTCTATATATTGAATTATGCTCTCCGTCTGATTTTAATAAAAAAAACTATATAAACCGTTATCTAAAATATTAGTTTAGAAAAGAAACTTTAAGGCATTTCCAGTTATCTACCTTAATCCTAGCTCTAATAAGCTGATCAATAGCAACGCTTTTTACTTTTGGTAATATTGGTAATTTTAATATTGGCAATGACAATATATTGACAATTGACATTAAAATCCAAACGTCGATATATAATAATTCTATTTTTTTTTAAGTAATAAGAAATATCTTTGATCCTCATATCCTAATTAAAAAATAAACTATGCCAAAACGAAATACAACATATTTTCAGGTAAAACTTGGTCAATTCCTGCAAGATGTGTCATAAATGCAACTGGACCCTTTACTGATAGCATTAGAAAAATGGACAATCCGGAAGTTAAATTAATATGTTCCCCAAGTAGTGGCGTTCATATTACATTACCCGGTAAGCTTGTTGAATATCTTTCAATGAAGGCTGTCACGTAATGAGCTCCATTACACTACTCGTAATATAGTTGAACATCTTATTTTGAACTTAAAAAATTATAAACAAAAAGTAATAAAAGAGAGCCAAGTGACTTTTACCACGAGTCGTACATAATTATTGAAAAAATATCAAATCTGAATTTTTTAGTGAAAATTCTATTTTGATTAATTTTTTCTTATTCAAGCAGTCTTTTGCGCATTTGAAGGTGCTCGGCCGCCGGAACAAAATATATAATTTTTAAAAAGCCGATTTTAACATAGATATTATGTATGTATCTCTTTAATATATAAGAAAACAAACTGACTGACTGACAGATCAACGCACAGCCCACACCGCTGGGTCTAGAAACTTGAAATGAGGTTCCTTACAGTGGTGCCGCACTCAATTTTATAGATGTACTAACGACTTGTCAAAAAATGTACTAATTGCGTCATGTAATATTGAAATCGCTCTAGATATAACTAACCTAACCTAACTATTGCTTGATGCATTCATAATCATGACATCAAAACTACACTGTTATCTCCTATACCACCTGGACGAAGTCGCGGGAGAAACTATTATATTTACATATATGAACGAAAAAATGTTGTCACTTAACTTATTTTAGGATATTATAGTCCAGAGCAAATGGGTCTTCTAGATCCATCAACCAGCGACGGTAGGGTAATTTTCTTTCTTCCATGGCAAAAACACACCATTGCCGGTACCACAGATTTACCATGTGAAGTAACGCACAACCCAAAACCAACTGAAGATGAAATTTTGTTTATTTTAGAAGAAGTTAAGAACTATTTAAATCCAGATGTTGAAGGTGAGTAATTTCGTAAAGTAAACGATTACTTTACGAATCTTGGTAACTCACAAAATTGATGAAACATCACAGGTTTTGATAAAGCTAAATATAGACGATGTGAATATAATATTCTTTTGATTTTCAGTAAGACGAGGCGACGTTCTATCAGCATGGAGTGGTATCCGACCCTTGGTATCGGACCCGAACAAACCCGACACACAGTCATTGGCTAGGAATCACATTGTGCACGTTAGTGATTCCAAACTGGTTACGATTGCTGGCGGTAAATGGACCACTTACAGATCAATGGCAGAAGAAACCATTGATGCAGCTATAAAGGGTAAATTTCAATATTATTAATTTAATACGAAGTAGTGACAACGATAATAATTAGCCGAGTAAAAAGTGTAAAAAATTACCATTTTGACACAGGAAATGGGTTTGGGAAATGATGTTTGGTTTCTTCAATGCTTCTTTCTCTTAAAAAAAATCCTTTTTTTTATAACGGAATAAAATAATGTCATTTATCAAAAAAGTGGCTTTATTACCACTGGCTTGTACTGGAAACTGAAATTCTAGATGCAATGAATACTAAGTACTATATATGTATGCTCTTATTGCTTCAGCCATTTTTTCTTAAACATTGTTTATCGAATTCATATAAAATATGTTTAGATTAAAACAGGGGATGTATTGTAAAACTTACTGTTGGGTAAAAGGAATGAATCGAATTTTCCAATACTGTTTCGGTTAATTCATGAAATCTTCTATTCCCTCATCAGAGACAATCGGGGCCCAGATATGGCGAAGAACAAAATTATAATTCCACCACTTATTTTATTACACATAAATCTTGCAGCTTGTCACTTGGAGTCAAGATGTAAATACCCAACGTCTCAAACGAAGGGCCTTCTTTTGGAAGGTGCCGGTGAATGGACCCCCACCATGTACATTAGACTGGTACAAGACTTCGGATTAGAATGTGAAGTGGCGCAGCATTTGGCCAAATCGTACGGAGACAGAGCTTTTGCAGTGGCTAAAATGGCCAGTTTAACAGGCAAACGGTGGCCGATTATCGGAAAGAAGATACATCCCGAATTTCCTTATATCGATGCCGAAGTTAGGTAAAACTTACACCAAGTTCGTAAATAAGAAATATTAAATTCTAACTAATTATCATAAAAATTGTAATACCTAGAAGTAATACATACATTATTCTCACCTAAACTGCCATAAACATTTTTCTATAGCAATAGTGGTAATATTTTATTAATGCGAATTTAAAGGAAGACGAACAAAAAATTTCGATTTGCTGCTGATACACTTTAGGCGATTATTTGTTAGTCGTTGAAAGTTGTACCCGTTATTAGGCTTTAAAAAATGTTCCCAATTTCGCTTGTTTCTAAAGTGTTATCAGTTTTTCTATGCCACAGCAATCTACATAACTATACGAAATTTCCTTAAGTTTGGTGTACTATGTCTAGGCCTTACAACTTATATGTATGTACATAAATACTATGATATATGATTTATGTAAGCTACTCGTATTTTCCTTGTGCGTAATAAAATTTATTATAGGAAATTTTCAAGAGTTGCTTAGTCGCCATTTTAAAAATCTGCTGAGGTATTTATTAATTGGCGACTCAAATTAAGGAACCCAGCTGCAATCAGCTGATAACGGGGAAGAAGGGCTCACTAGACGACAAAATGGACAAAGATGACAAATAACACGATAATGAAGACAAAGACGAAACGAAAACATTCCCGGCTATAGTAGTTAGCAAATCGATCGATGAGGACGTCTCAAGTTCTTAAATTCAGTCGCCAAAAACTTGATCCGCCAAAATGTTGACATTTTAATTGCTATGGAAACTAGCAGGTTCTTTTGCCCCTCGACTTGTACCTACCTATATAGAAGTTATGCTTGTTATTTGTTTCTTAAGTTTTACATGACACCAAGAACTGATGAGTTACCTTGCAATTTAAAGACAGACAATTAATATTTATGCTGGCACGAAATATACTAATAACCGTACTTGGCTTTGTTTTCTAGATATGGATGCAGAGAATACGCTATGACGGCTGTCGACATGATCGCTAGAAGAGTAAGATTAGCCTTTTTGAATGTTCAAGCCGCTCAAGAGGCCTTGCCTGAAATTGTAAATATAATGGCGGAAGAACTGGGCTGGACGGAGGGTAATACATTGTTAATTAAATTTAATCAATACAATTTTATTTTACTTTTTGAACCACAAACTGCGACAGGAGACCAAAAAAGCATCGGTCCAAAGCAATTTCATACGGCCGCCTAGATAGAAATAAGTCGTACTTATTTGCTTTGGCCCGATGTTCTTTTAACCTTCTGTCGGAAGGTTCGACTTTACATCTTAAGATAAAATCGCGGTGCACTTCAAGGACTGTATAAATCTTCAACCATAGAAGTCTAACGAAGAAATAAATATACACATTGTTGCAAAAATCAAAATGGCGCGCTGTCCAAATTTGCAAATTTTTTAGAAATGTGGTTCATTTTTTTTTAAACCATTAAGAAGAATAAAAATCGAGGAGCTCAGAAGAAATATGGAAGACTTCAGTCTTAAGCAGGCGCGGCCAGTGAGCTTTTTTACCGGTGGGGCAAATTTTGTAGGCAATTAGTGATATCAACGTAACAAGCAAAATACACTTTTTTAATTAAAGAAGGTTTTTTAGTAATGTGCCTTGTTCTGTCAAGTGATTATTTACCTACACATAAACACCGCAAAAAACAAAATACTGCAATTGCATTTTTTCTGTTACTTTTTTAACTTACATGCACACAGTTTCTTGCACCGTTAAAGCCATTGTTAACACAAGGGGTCTTGTGCCCTTAAAGCATGACGAAATTAACAACTTTTGGAATAGGCGAAGGAAAGGTTACCTTCTTTGGAGCACTTCAAAAAAAAATCGATGGATGATCCAGTTTGTCAAAGACAACAGCCGAAAAAATAAAAATTTGGAACGTAGCACAGCACTGATTTTTACATGTAGACGGACGACACACAACACCAAAAATATGTTATAATCATCGCTAAGGATATCACATTGAGATGAGAATTCACCGAAACATAGTTTTTTTTTAATTTTTACTTTTCTATCTATATTTTGTGATTATGTACCCACCGAATTTTGACACATCGAGTAAACCATAGTTGAAAGATATCACAACCTAGAGCGCATGCCCGCAACTTTAAATCGATAGATGGGTCCGATGCTGCGTTGCCAAGTTACTGTCAAAGTCGTTATTTGTAGGTTTTAATGTTTTATAGGCACAGTTACAATTATTATTATTAGTAATTATTACCTAAATATCTAAATAAAATTAGGTAAGCTTACATTAAATGTATAAATGTATCGCGAATATTGTTCTAATAATAAATTGGTCAGATTTAAATTAGTGAGCCAGAATTTGCGACAACCGGCGTGGCGGCGTTGTCGGCCACGCGCGCCCCGAAAGCGCTATTATTGGTGGGCCGTCGACAAATTGTGTCTCTTTTTAACTTCCTAAAGCGCGTATGTTTGTTTCTTTCTTAGCTTTAATGCGTTTAATATAGTCCATATGCACCTATGAGGTCAATTTAAAATACGGCGAGTCCGGAGCAAGCTTGGCTTGATTCTTTCTTGGGGAGTTTTCGCATGGAACTTGCACATTTTTGAAACAAAAAATTTTTTGGTTTTCAAAAATAAATTATTAGGTAATTATTGGAAATAAATTTAGGTGGTTCATTGACAAAATGACCTTATGGTCAATCCATTGACTCATCTTATACATTTTGTGCTTTTTTATTTAATATTCGTTATTTTATTTTACAATAATTTAATTTGTTTAACTTTATAATTTTTTTATGCCTTTGTTTTATTTTTTAGACGAAAAAATAAAACAAACCAAATCGGCAACGGAATTTTTACAGAACGAAATGGGTCAAAATGTAAATAGAGCTAGCAGAGATAGAATTCCGATACATCTTAGTAAAGATGAAATTCAGTTGTACATTAAGAGGTTCCAGATAATTGACAAGGACAGAAAAGGCTACGTGTCTATCAATGATATAAGAAGGAGTCTAAAGGTAAAAAAAGCAAAACAGAACCATTTAAAAAATAGCTTATCATTCGGTCTCAACAAACTAGACTAGTGCGCATTTAGAAGCCTGATCCTAGATGTACCAACCGCGATTTTATTGAAGAATAGACCAACAGTCCGACATGATTTTTATCTAATTATTGCAAGTTCAAATCCGCTTTTTGTTTTAGTTTTTCAACATACGACCGATTTCACTGCCATTGTAACTTTTTGGAAAATTTGGTACGATAAACGGTTTATTTATAAACGTTATTACATCGAGTAAGTTCTCTATGCAGCTATATTTTTTTATGTAAGCTCATATTAACGTCTAACTGATTCCCTAATGAAAATGCACTAAGATATATTACTTTAGTTCAGTCCCATACATCTGCGATTTCTAGCTCATTGAGTTGTATTATAACCATTTTTATGGCAGAAAACTTTAGGTATTAATAAAAAAACCCCAAATTTTCACAGACGTGTAAATACTTGGTTCAATATTAGATTGAACAAGATGATTGAGGCTGCATATGCCATTCAACACTTGCATCCTTTTCGGTCCAATGTTTATAAAGCAATAGGAAAGTATACATTTCGGTCAAATATTATGTCTCGTTGTCCGAAGTATAATAGGTACATACGTAACAAAGTTATTATAAGCAATAATAGTCGTCGACTCCGGTCGACTTGCTATTATTACCCTTTTTGTATTGTTAAACATATTAAACAAAAATAAGTTAGTTGTGTATTTAAACCATATTTTACTTTTACTAGTCTCTAGGTATGAAACTGACAGATGAAGAAATCCACACTCTACTCTCTGATATAAATGTTACATTCAATGGACAATTAGAAATGGCTGATTATCTACAAGTAAGTCATTTTCAATTATACTAATATTATTTTTTGTAATATTACAGCAACATGGTGAAAAAGAAGTAGCCGGAGAGGAACTTCACGAAATTCTACGGGAAATTGATACGAATAGGAACGGACAAGTTGAACTAGATGAATATTTACAGGTTTGACTCCGTATGCCATTTGGTTTTGGTTTAGTTGACTAATGGCGATCTTTGTTCTCCATTTTAACGGCTTGTTTTTTGTTTATTTGTGCACGACTATTTTTAATTTGATACGCAAGAGTCTGCTTTATTAGTATTTTTAACAGTTTGTATTTATTGTCTGGTTGAAGTTAAAATTAGTTAAAGCATGTTTTCTTTTATTTTACTGCTTTACGATACTTGGTTATATTTTTTTACTTAAAAGTTACATTTTAATAAAAAAAGTTTTATATTTTCATTTAAAAACTCTATAAACTGGATTGGAATTTAAAGTATATTACAAGATGGTACGCAATAAAAATATTTAAAAAAAAACTCCAAAATATACCAAGGTTGACAGTTCCAGTTAACAGTGCGTACGATTCCAGGGCAACTGAACACAGGAAAATATTCTCTTTACGCAGGACGACATACAAAAATTTTACACAAAACCCTAGGGATACAGAAGATTACAATGCATGATGCCCTAACAACTTCTCGCAAAATAAAAAGATGTAGTATCTATTAAGAATAAGTCTTAGGTATTTTAATTAAATTGCGATTCTTTTCAGATGATGTCAGCTATCAAGTCCGGCCACGTGACATATTCAAGATTCGCCAGGATGGCAGAACTTGAGGAGCAGAAACATGAAAAAGAACGGCTTAAGAAGCAAATTTCTGTGGAAAGGAGTGGGGGCGGACTATAATTCGGTTTTAAATACTACTAATACACAAAAAACCTGTTTTTGTTACAATAGTATCTAATAATAGTAATATTGGGGTGTTGTGGAATCGTATCGAAAAAGGTCATTTTGAGATATCTACCTCTGTATTATGTATTTAACGTTTATTCTCAAAATAAATGCTGTCCAAATCTGTCTTAATAATATGATTGGGTTATTCATTTTCGTTAAAAAAACTTTAAATCTCACTTTTTTTAAAAGTTTTGCGGAAACCAAACTAAATTACAAATAAATGTATATAAAAAAATAATATATAATCTGAATCTTTCGATTCGCGTAAAATAATTAGGTTTGTTTTGTTCATTTTTTATTTTCAGGTTCAGGTATAATTTTTTTAAAACTTTTTTCTCGTTTTAGTCCAGGCGGATACTGTGATTTTTTATTAAATGTACAGGGATATCCAAATAAAAGTGAACGGGCCTTATAACTTTTTTATTTTTAATATTTTTTATAATTACTGGTTATTGCTTTCAAATATTAGTAACTACTAAAAATCAACATTTACTGTTTAATAGAATAACTCATTTTGCATAAAAGTAAAATTATAAATTTACAGTGACTAAAGTATTATTGTCAACCTTATTTGATTTACCTACGAAGAAAATTTAAAAAATATTTCGTTCGCAACCTTTTCGTTTAAAGTATATTTATGCAAAATAATTTTTAATTTGAAATATTTCAAAAACGATTAAAAAACCGCATTGTTATACAAAATATCTCTGGAACTTCTCCTAGAATCCAAAAATATGGTAAAAATCATACCATCCAAATTAAAATATGCGAAAAAATCTATGGTTTTATACTATAATTTTTTTATTCGATGCTCAATTATTGTTTTGCTGATAAGATCCATAAAAATACCCAAAACTTTCATATTTAACATTTTTTCCCATCTTTGAAAATAAAAAAGTTATAAGGCCTGTTCCCTTTTATTTGGATAGCTCTGTACCTGTGTAAATAATGTACAGAAATATCAGACTAACTAAGTCTTGGCTGACTATGTACATATTATGTACAGGGTGTCCGGATTTCGTTGTAATTGCAGGGTATCTCGGTTGTTATTAGAGATAGAGGGTTGCGGTTTTCGCGAAGTGTTTCTATGTAGAAAACTCTAATGGGACCCATTTTTACTTTTTTTATAAGTTACGAGATAACTGAAATGCGAGGGGGTCCGAAAATGGAAAAAAATCAATTTCGTCCTTTATATCAAAAACGAAGGGGGCCATGAAAAATATTTGTATGCCATCTTTCGTTTCATCAAAAAGTAGCAACCCTTGCAACTCTCTATCTCTATAACAACCGAGATACCCTGCAATTACAACGAAATCCGGACACCCTGTACATATACTAGAATGTTTTATTTTTGGTAATTATGTTGTTTTCTTTTGAGGCACCTATTTATTGCCATTTTCTGTACTTGTAATTCGTTTTAGTTTTATTTGTAAACTTAAGGTCCCGGTATTTGATGTTGAACACTAATGCTGATGATGTTTATCAACATTTTTTCAACAAAAATAACAATATCATGTAAAACTCTGGTACTATTTTAAAGAGTATATATTGTTCAATCGCAAAGTTCTCTTTATTTTAGAATCGCAGGACATATGTCTGTTTGCCAAGGGCATCTAGAAAAATACGTGATGAAGGAATAAATCGCTTTTATTTTTTTGTGTGTAGTAGCATATGGGTATGCAGATATAAAGGATATGTTTATATCAAACTAAGTCTGCTATTTAAAATGGTAGCAAATTTTTACACAATCTTATTGTTTTTACTAAATAAAATGTTGAAAAATTTTGAAAAACACAAGTACCTGGTCCTTAAACGTTCTACAGATACCCAGTATACGTTAAAAGCGTATTCTCTATATATCAAAACACAGAATTACTAGGCACAGTTTACAATAAGCTGTGTACTAGGCTCGATTGTTTGAGTGATTCCAGTGTCAAATTCAAATCAGCGAAAGCATTAGTTACTTAATATTCACAGTCGTCAAAAGCATAAAATATAAATTGATATCGCATACTTGTGTTTACATACAGTGCGGCTCTTGAATGTCCCCCTCTCCGCTTAATGAACCGTTACATTTAGAAAATTAAAAGTTGACATACGGTACGTAGTAGTGACCCAGATAAACTGGGGTAGTGATGTAAGGATACGTATCCAAAAATCCGTTGGATCCGAATATTAAAAGAATCCGGATTATCCGTAACCGGCCGAGAACTTGATTTGGAATCAAAATAAATTCGCATCGGGTACTAATGCAAAGTGCAAAGAGAAAACGGAATCGGAATCGAGTGTAAGCGAACAACACGGTCTGCGATTTGGCATATTTGATCTTATGCTTTCTCTTTCTAATGACATTTCCTAAAAAAAGATAGCATAGTTATCGGGGTAACGGGTATCATATGGGATGAGACCCATTGGTTAAACTTGGCCCGCCTCACCCGAACCGAATTCAAACGAGAACGTACGACGGTGCCTTCTTATCCCTAACCTTCGACTTCGAATGATATGATACCGCATCCGCCGTATCCGGATAGAAAATGTTTTAGTGTTGCATACGTAACCCAATCAAACCCTTTTATTTTCTTTGCATACGTATACATGATTTGTAACGGCTTTCGTGCGGGTCAAGAAATGGATACGGATATTAGCTGATTCCGATTCCGTGTTATTCGGATATCTAAAGAATACGGATATTTACAACACTAGTACGTAGTACAAAAATACTAGGTTTTGGTGTACAAGTGACTCTCGGAAAAGTCAAGATGGCTGCTGGGCGCAATCTTGGAAAAGAAATTTGAATGGAAAGAGGGCTCTTGAGATACATCATTTTAAAGGTCTCATTGGGTACTTTATGATCCTATAATATTACGTCATTATTCGCCCTAAGAACAAAATGACGGATTGTTGAAACAAATATTTTTTACGTAAAATATAATGAATATTGCTAAAGCTTTTTAATTCGCGGTTTGAAAATATGCTTCTGCTGATAGCAAGAGTTTAAAAAATATTATTAAGCCCTCCCCCATTTTCTCAAGGTCGTTTCAATAATTTCAGGTTTAATTTTTAACACGATTTCAATTTTATTTCAATTAGAGGGGGTGGAGGAGAGCTTAATATTTTTTTAACCTCCTGCTATCATCAGAAGCGTATTTTCAAACCGCCAGTTAAAAAACTTCAGCAATATTTATTACATTTTTAATGATTCAACAAGCCGCCATTTTGTTCTCAGGGCGAATAATGACGTAATATTATAGGATCATAATGTACTCAATGAGACCTTTAAAATGATATATCTCAAGACCCCTCTTTCTATTCAAATTTCTTTTACGAGATGGCTTCCAGCAGCCATCTTCATTTTTCCGAGAGTCACTTGTGCACCAGAACATAGTATTTTTGTATTATTTACCGTATGCCAACTTTCAATTTTCTAAATACGACTTAAAAATTAAGAGGGGGAGGACATGAAAGGGCCGCACTGTGTGTATATTTTTTTGTTGTTTTATATAGTATATATTTTTCTAACAAAAATAATTAATTACTTATGTACATATATTATTAGTAAAGTCAAAGAGTATTTAAATTTGTGAATATATAATTATAAAAAAATCAGTGGTAGTGATTACTGTAAGAGTATTGATAACCTTTTGTATAAATGTGTAGATCTCTACCTATGATACTGTCAAAGAGGTTGTAAAAAACTGTGTTGCTGTAACATACAGCTATTAAGGCTTTAATAAAGATGATTAAATAAAAAAAATGTATTTTACTCTTTGCGTTGGTTCGGCAAAGTAAATTTGTAGGATAAAAAAGATAAGTTGAAATAAGTCATTTTTATTAATATAATATCAAATAGATTTTATTTATTAAATGTTTACACTAAAATATAGTTTAATAACAGATTGTATAAGATCAAACGACAACAATAAATAAATTTATACTAAATTTACAAAGGAAAACCTTAATACGATATACATAATATTTTAAAAGTTTTGAGTGGTTCTTTTAAATATCATTGGCCAAAAACACTTAAACTTAACATGGGTAAAATCCTTGGTCTACCTGATAAAGCATTTTAATTAAATATAAAGAGCCATCTTATAGAAATTAGATCAGAGATCAGGTCCAAAAAGAATAACAAAAAATGGGGGTCTAACTTTGAATTTTCGAGTTACATAGTGGTTTCAAATTTTGGTTAGAAATTTTTGCCTATCTAGAGTTACGTTACTTCTTAATTGATGATAGTGACAAAAAAATGTTTGAGAAATTTAAACTTCTTAGTATCCTTAAGCTGTAGAATCGGTCCAAAATAAGAACGTGTTGAAGGGTGCATTTTTAATTTACATAAACAATTATTTACTCTGCTCACTGATTTCCTTTATCAAAGTGATGGATTATCACGCTTCAGCAGTACTACACTGGTGAACGAGTTTGTCAGACCCAATCAAACCCAACCAAAACTGACAGCTGAATCTTTAAAACTTTTATTTTTGTAAACTAAGAAGAAAATTTAAAACCTACATTAGATTTTTTTCTTTTGAGTTTTAAACGTATATCCAGAGAATATATGTAAATAAAAACATTATGCTTGGTTCCTAAAGAATTTACTGCTAAATTTTGAGAAAAAATTGCTAGAAATATTCTGGTATTACATATTTTTAATTCAAAATTAGCAAGTTGCAATAAGGTTATATAATATGATTTAAGTCTTCCGAGTCTATAGAGAGTATTTTTATAATTAATTTTACCTTATGTAAAAAATGGATTTATTGTAAAATAACTCTACTTTGAATAAAGGTAAATTAGTAACAAAATAGCCTCAACAGCAAATACTAGATATTTAAAAAAGAAAATTAATAATTATAAAATTTAAAAAAATATGTGAATAAAAATTACTTGCCACTACACTTGCCTATAATGTCAGCCAAAATAAAGAAAAAAATTACTAACCAAAACTTTATCTCATAAATTTTTAAAAGGTGAAAAATCAATTTTCTTTATTGAAGTACTCTGATCTCGTTAGTAACTGTAAAGTTTTATAGAAAAACTAATCTTAGAAAAGAAGAAATAGAAATTTCCAATAGTGGAGACTATTTTTTACGACCTTCTAGATAATAATAACTACCCTATTAAAATATTTGCTTCATATTAGCAATAAAAATAACTTCTAATAAGTTTATTAAAATATAAGATAAACGATTTACTTGTCTAGTAAATATTTAGCATTATTTTAATTTTCATATAATGTATTATTTTTAATAACAGCATAATAAATAATTAAATAAATTTTTATCTATACTTAACACATATTAACAAAATATTATCCTAATTATACAATTTTGAGCAAACTAACAAATATACAATAAATAATAGTAATACAATTTAAAAAGCTACCTTTACCAAAATAAATAAATTCAAAACGATGCAAAAAACACAAAAAAGTAGCACATATATGCTTATGGAATACGAAGAAATGTCAGTAAATTCTTTGAATTCTTCTCTCGCGACTCGTGACTTATGTTTAGAACCTGAAAAGGTTTGGTTTAATAAAAAATTATAAAATAACAACCAACTCAATCGAAAACTCATCTGCTTTTTAATTCAGGAAAAGATAGTTGCTTTGGCCATATGCCTTTGGATACTTGCCCCTTGCCCTTTACTATAAAGAACGTTTACAATTACAACGACGCACTGCAAGTGCACAACGAAGCGAACACAGAAACGCAGCGCCCTAGCTCAGTTTCTGCATACGAGTGCATATCGTATTCTCGACCAGTTCTATTGCATGATACAATAAAAGGAAGATATGATACCAAAACCGTGTTAAATCAATAACTACTTGAATATTGAAGTAGTTATTGGTTAAATTCGTCCGGGTTCGCGCATGA
The DNA here is from genome assembly GCA_963971165.1 of Philopedon plagiatum. Classification (NCBI taxonomy): domain Eukaryota; kingdom Metazoa; phylum Arthropoda; class Insecta; order Coleoptera; family Curculionidae; genus Philopedon; species Philopedon plagiatum. The sequence continues at coordinate 152,674,182 of OZ020189.1, read as the reverse complement.
CGTCACGCTCTGAGTTATTTTTGAAATTTATAAAGCGTAATATAGAGGTTAGTTAGAGGCGATTTTAATAAATTCTATTGGCAATATACTTTGGCCTCCTGCTTATAATACAAATTTTAAAGTACCTATATGATTTAAAATAATCATGTAAATAAAGGGATAAATTAATTTAAAATAATAGATATTGGTAAATTGCCTGCCCATTGCGTTCTATGTATTTATTTACGTGAAAAGAAAAGGTAAATAATTTTATAAAATAAACTAGGTATAATAATTTTTATTTAGAGGCATATTCTTATTAAAATATATATGTACCTACAGAGTCTTCCGAAAATATACAGTGACCGGCAAAAAGTTCGCAACATATGGGAAAATTTTTTATTAGGAGAGTATCGGAAAAACTTTCCCAGGGGATCGGTTCTGCATGTCCGATAACCTAAAAATCGATTTTGACATACGTCACGTGACCACTGGTATAGCGTCAAATTAAAAAAAAAATTGTTAATTTACAAAAAGTGAGGTTAGTTGACGAGATATCAAAAAAAGTTATTTGAAAAAATTGCTTAGAATTAAATTCTAGGTCCTTGTGCAAAATTTTAAGATTTTATTTAAAAAAATTGGAAAACTCAATTTTTTTTAAATATTTTTTTATCGATTTACAAATTTCCGGTTTTTTTCGTTTAGATAGCTTGGCTAATGTAAAGCCCATGTATCTGGATGAAAATAAACGAATGTAGTAGTTTTTTCTACAATTGACAGGACAAAATTAAAAAAAACAGGGTTTCGCCGGACGCTAGCTGTTGCAATGATTTGTATCTAGCAGCAGTGTCAAAATTTTAGAGACATTTCAATGAGATTACATTGAGAAAACCTTAATCGTCTTAAATATATCTGAAGTTCGACTTTTTGTAAAGTTAAGGGGATTAAAATAGATAATAAACAAAAAATTACCTGTTTATTTAATCGAAATTTTATAAACGAAAACCAATGTAAGAAAAACTTAAAAGTAGTCAAATTCTGTACTAACAACACAAAAAATCATTGTTTTTCCTTGGGTGCACAAAATTTAAAACTCAGTATGACCACCATTTCTCTCCATACATACTGTTGTTCTCGAGCGCAACTCTCGATTAACATTTCGGAGCATTTTACGATTTATTTGCAATACACAATTTATAATGACATTCTCTAAATTTTGTATATTCCTAAAGGGTCGATGTTTGTACACAGGGTTCTTTAGGTAGCCCCACATAAAAAAATCTAACGGAGTCAGATCTACAATTCTACAATTGACAGGACAAAATCGAAAAAATAGGTGTTCGCCGGACGCTCGCTGTTGCAATGGTTTGGATCTAATGAAATGACTGTATCAAGATTTTATTAAGATTTTTCGCACATAAATTTAACAACCAGGTCTATTTAGTTGTACTTAAAACTACCAAAGCAGGCTCTGAAATTAAAACAACCAAATAATCTAGTAGGTTAAAAACAACAGAAAAATGTCAAACAAATTATAATTTGTTTGATTTCAACCTATGTCATTGGTTTATGTCTCGCATCTTACTAAGTTTGATATTTTACATAAGTTTATTAATATTTTATTCCTTAAAATGGCACCCACACTACTTCTTCAGGAAAAGATAGAAATTATTTTAATTTCTGGAGATAATTACAAAAGCCATAGAGAAACAGCAGCAATTTTTAATGAGAGGCACCCCGATAAATCCCTCCATTATTCCACAGTATCTCGTCTAGTCAATAAATTTAAAGAAACGGGATCGGTAGAAAATCAGTATAAAGTTTCCCATGAAAAACCGGTAACAGGTGACGAAGGTTCTCTGGATGTGTGTTTGTCGATCACAGAAACACCCCAATTAGCAGTTAGTCAAATATCGGAGATCACTAACATTCACGAAAGATCTGTGCGGAGGATATTAAAAAGAAACAAATTTCATCCGTACAAACCTAAATTTGTACAAGTATTAAAAGATAGGGATTATGACGCCCGCTTCGATTTTTGTGCCTGGTTCCAGGGTATGATTCAGGAAGATTTTAATTTCCCAAAGAACTTTCTTTTCTCGGATGAAGCTACATTTACCTCTAACGGAACCGTCAGTTCACAAAACTGTAGATGGTGGGCCACCGAAAACCCAGATTTTGTAATTCAGAGTAAAGACCAATATAGTTTTAAGGTTAATGTGTGGTGCGGAATTTTCAACCTCAGAATAGTGGGACCTTTTTTCTTTAGAGACAATTTAAATTCAGAACGATATTTAGAATTTCTACAAACTGAGATATCTGACTTTTTAGACAATTTGTCATTAGCCGAAGGAAGAAATTTATACTTTCAACAAGACGGAGCTAGCATTCATTCCACAAATGAGGTGAAGAGATGGCTGGATCAAGAATTTGGAAACCAGTGGATAGGACGGTTTTCTGAAAATCCGTGGCCTGCGAGATCACCAGATCTGACTCCGTTAGATTTCTTTATGTGGGGATACCTAAAGAACTCTGTGTACAAACATCGACCCTTTAGGAATATACAAAATCTAGAGAATGTCATTAGAAATTGTGTATTGCAAATAAATCGTAAAATGCTCCGAAATGTTAATCGAGAGTTGCGCTCGAGAACAATAGTATGTATGGAGAGAAATGGTGGTCATACTGAGTTTTAAATTTTGTGCACCCAAGGAAAAACAATGATTTTTTATGTTGTTAGTACAGAATTTGACTACTTTTAAGTTTTTCTTACATTGGTTTTCGTTTATGAAATTTCGATTAAATAAACAGGTAATTTTTTGTTTATTATCTATTTTACTCCCCTTAACTTTACAAAAAGTCGAACTTCAGGTATATTTAAGACGATTAAGGTTTTCTCAATGTAATCTCATTGAAATGTCTCTAAAATTTTGACACTGCTGCTAGATACAACTCATTGCAACAGCTAGCGTCCGGCGAAACCCTGTTTTTTTTAATTTTGTCCTGTCAATTGTAGAAAAAACTACTACATTCGTTTATTTTCATCCAGATACATGGGCTTTACATTAGCCAAGCTATCTAAACGAAAAAAACTGGAAATTTGTAAATCGATAAAAAAATATTTAAAAAAAATTGAGTTTTCCAATTTTTTTAAATAAAATCTTAAAATTTTGCACAAGGACCTAGAATTTAATTCTAAGCAATTTTTTCAAATAACTTTTTTTGATATCTCGTCAACTAACCTCACTTTTTGTAAATTAACAATTTTTTTTTTAATTTGACGCTATACCAGTGGTCACGTGACGTATGTCAAAATCGATTTTTAGGTTATCGGACATGCAGAACCGATCCCCCGGAAAAGTTTTTCCAATACTCACCTAATAAAAATTTTTCCCATATGTTGCGAACTTTTTGCCGGTCACTGTATATATATATATATATATATATATATATATATATATATATATATATATATATATATATATATATATATATATATATATATATATACCTTTTAAACAAAATTGGATTCGGAGTCGACAATTTTCAGATTGATAAAACTGTGCAAATATCTAAAAAATACTAAGCTCAATTTGTATGTGCGAGGCGATGCCGATGGTCCCAGCACTGGGCTACGCAATGAACGGCGCGTTGTCACGTACGCTTACAGCAATGGATGTATTTACGTGGTATGTATGTAACAAGGCTGTGGTCTAGGCTAGATGGGAAACGATGTGAAGTGCGTCGTTGTGGACATAACTTACGGTGCATTTGCGTCTCTACCTATGTATACGAGAGCATACTGCGCTAGCGTTCCTGTGGAGTTAAAATGACCTACGTGACTATGAATGGACCTTTAAATATCGGCAGTCCATTAATATTCTCATGTCGCTGGTCCATAACCGTGTAGTTAAATGAATATGCACGAAGATAGTTTCCATTTCCTATTTGAGTTGCCCACCCGTCTATCCGATTTTTATGAACTTTTGTACACTTAGGTACGAAATTACGCCCGATCCAATGGTGAGCTCCGCGTTGTTGTCAAGTTTGCCGTTTTTCTGATATCGACAGGAACTTTTTTTTTTAAATGGAACGCTCTATATTTTATTTGATTTTCGAATTCAGCTTAAAATTCTGAATACTTCTTATTGGGAACATCTCATACGTAAGTTAACAGTTATTGAGAAAATGGTGGTCAAAAGTCGTTATTTTATTGTATTTTACCTTAAAATACCTGTACTAAAAAGTTTACCGGAAATGTCTGACATTGCCAGTTTCGTTTATTTATAAGAAATGGATCATTTAACAGAAACCCAAAGAATTGAAATTTTAATAATATGTACTGGGTTATGCATGGGGACAGAATGCGAACGCAACAAGAAGTTTGTAATATTTTTAATGACAAATATCCTGACAGAAATCTATTAACTAAATCTACTGTAAGTAAAGTTTTTAAAAAATTTCGTCAAACTGGAAACGTAACTAATGCAATACTATTTTGATATTTATTTACTACAAGAATAAATAATACAGGAGGAAATAATTTAAAAGTTGATGAAGAAAACTAAATCAAATGCTTAAAATGTTGTCCATTTACTTGGCAGTAAGCCAAATACTGCGGAAAAACATTCAAAACGTTTAGAAGAATTTTCGCTCTGTCAGTTAAAGAGTGAGTTTGTGAGAGATGTTGATTAAATATAGTTTTACTTTAAGAAATCCTGTATAATAACAAGGTATGTCTTTTTATGTATGTTTATAAACTAGACAAAAGTCGCGCACTTTTCTATTTGTACAAATATATGTAATTATTTTAGCTCTGAAGATGGTAATATACCGAAACGTCAGCTACAAATAACTTTTTTTTATTTATAACCATTGACCGATATGCCCAGGAAACCACACACTCAATTATTGTTTAGAAGAATGTTAGTTTCCTCGATTCTTCTACATTCTGTTTCTATCCTTAACTTTAAATTATCGAGGTCATTTGGCTTACTTTTGAAAACAATATTTTTGAGGTGGCCCCACAAGAAGTAGTCGAGGGGCGTCAAGTCCGGATACCGAACTGGCCACTCGATTGTACCCCTACGTCCGATCCATATTCGAAAAAAAAAACCATCGAGATATTGCCGAATATTATTGGCATAGTGCGGTGGGGCACCATCCTGCTGAAACCATATTTCATCATTTGCTGCTTAATTATTGCCTAAAAAATCGTATTCGAATAATCAATACAACAGGTAAAATAAAGGAACAACACTTACGATTATTTGGAAATAGTTGTGCAAGAGCCGGGACAATTTCATTTCTTAGAAGATCCAAATATCTTTCTCCATTTAATGTCTCTTGCATGGAGAAGGGGTCAATTATTTTCTGACCTTTTATATCCGCCCAAACAGTTATCTTTTGGGAGAACTGGGTATGATTTTCACATATCCAGTGAGGATTTTCCCTGGCCCAATATCGACAATTATGCCTATTAACTTTCCCATTTAAAAAAATGTTGATTCGTTAGAAAAAATTATTCGGTAGACAAAATCTGGATTGGTGTTGAAACGTTCCATCATGGTTTCGCAAAATTCCAAGCGCCCATCGTAATCACCTTCTGAGAGGTCTTGCACAAGTCTTATTTTGTACGGATGCAACTTTTCGGTTTTCAGAAGGTGGTCTACGGCCATGTGTGAAGTGTTATTTTCTTTTCCCAGTGTTCTGGTAGAAAGATGTGGATTTTCCTCTAAACTGAGTAAAACATTCAGAGCCTTATCACTATCTGTTGCACTTTTAGGTCGGCCAGAGCATAAAGCGTTTTTTACGTTTCCAGTTTGACGAAATTTTTTAAAAACTTCACTTACAGTAGATTTAGTTAATGGATTTCTGTCAGGATATTTGTCATTAAAAATATTACAAACTTCTTGTTCCGTTCGCATTCCGTCCCCATAACCCTGTATTATTAAAATTTCAGTTCTTTGGGTTTCTGTTAAATGATCCATTTTTTTGTAAATAAACGAGACTGACAATGTCAGACATTTCAGGTAAACTTTCGTGTACAGGCATTTTAAAGTAAAATACAATAAAATAGCGATTTTTGACCATCATTTTCTCAAAAACTGTTGATTTTAGGATAAAATGTTCCAAATAAGTATTCAGATGTAAGCTGAATTCAAAAATCGAATAAAATATAAAGCGTTCCATTAAAAATAGGTTCCTGTAGTAAAATCGACAAATTCCGTATAAACGAAAATAATGCAAAAAACGTTTATTTGCAAAACTTTAACTTCACAGAACACACTAAGTCCGTTGTTAGAAAAAGTTCCCATTAAAGCATTTCTTTTTGGGTATTAGAAATGTACCTATCTTTTCCATTATTACTGTCTATTTTTAATGTTCTTAATTTAAGCTTTTTCTAATTCACCGAACATCATATTGAACGCTGTTCCACTGCCTCCGACGCGCATGTCCGCAACATTTTCTATTTCGATTTTCCAAGACATAAACATTCGACTTTGACAGTGGGGTTTTCTATTTTAGTGGTGAACTAAACTTTTTATGCAACAGCATTTATTTTAAAATTGTTTTTAGATTGGATGCTTTTGGACGAATCTCCTGTTATCAAATAACGTTCGATTGGTATTGTAGTTAATTTTCCAAAATTTTTATATTATGTAGTTCGCCAATATGGTTTAAGAAAAATAATATTATCTTTAAACAATGTTTGTGAGATGTTCTGTACATAATAATATACTAATTCCTGATGTTATTCTAAAAAGATCGTTAGTCCACACCCAATCCCAATGTTATATGTAAATAAACGTGAAATTCGAATACATATTATGTTCCTAGCAGTACATAACCACAATTCCTGGTGCAGCATCTATGCAGCAATTATTCGATTTATTATAATAACACATTCTATTTAAAGGCTCGAACCACATTATAGTTAGTATCGCTCAATTTTTGTTTATAACACTATAGGTCCGGTCACCGGTCACGTTTAGATTTAATGCATCGCATCGATTGCATGAACCTTACTGCATCGTCAATGATCGAATATTTGCTGTACTTCAACCGATTATCGATTACTCTGGTTTCCTAAGTATATTGAAAAAACATTATCAGAACTAAAAAAAAAAAAATCGTGCAAATAAAAAGGTAGGTATTCAAAAGACAAATTTGATCAAACCGGGGCGGGGCACTATTATAGGTGGTTTGAGCCTAAATTACTTTCAAAACACACGAAAAAGTGCAGAAAAGTCTACATTTTTTATTAAATATGTTTTAATAATAAACTTACTCGAAAGATGGATGTTAAGCTGAATTTGACTATTGGCAGTTATGTCACATAGTTCACATCGGAAAATTTTTCCTCTGCGTTCGAATTTGGATATATGTTTCTTACCTTCCAAATGTCTTTGGAGTATTTTTGCACTTGTTACTCTTATATTGCAAATATCACAGCATAGCTAAAACAATGACAACAAATTATAGTTTATAAAAAAATGGTATTCTCTCTATTTTCAAGGAGATCAAATTTTATGAAGTAAAATCTGCAGAAGCCTCATATATAATATAGTTATACTTAATAAATTTACTTTTTAAAGTAATTTGGAAAATATACAGATCAGTTAGTTGATACAACGATACTTACAATTTTAAGAACTTTGGTAAAAATTAATGCATTTAATGTGTTCACAAAAATGCATTATCTTGTACTACGGAATTTCCTTATATTAAAGAGAACAAAGTAAATTGAATTTTGACGTGTACAAAATCATTATAACTTACCGATCCTTCACTAGCATTACTGATGATACTCAATTGGGTACTCAAAACATTTAATTTTTCAGCTTTGTCAACGCTGTCATTTAACAGACCCCTAAGCTCATTTTCTAATGGTTTAGTCGCATCGTTGGAACTCGGCAAAATTACTTCTTGAACCCCACTATGTATTTCACCAGACATAGTAACGATTTAATAAAAAAATACTAAGGAATTTTAAAAAACACAAGTTACCCGACGACCTTACACATGTTACAAACATTTAACACTGGGCGACTTTTTACTGACTAGGCCTTAAGGCAAAAACTAACCATTTTAAATCTTACACCACAAAAAAGTACAAGTATGTGGCACAGTCATACAGATAAGAAAATAAAACCTTTTTGAAAATTATTGATTATTTTATTCGTTAGTTATTATTTATAGTAATACGATATGGGCAAGTAAATAAAAAAAAATACCAGAGGGAAGATTTTTCAATCGGTATCTAAAATTTCAACTGGGCATTTTTTTTCAAAGCACTGACGGGAACAGGCATAGAAGGAAGCACATACATATTATGTACGTATGTGAAGCCTCGATTTAAGGGCGGATTTAGCTTTCTGTCGTGGAGGGAGGGGTAGATTTGTTTTATCTTCTGAGCCCACGACGCCGAAGTCTAAATACCGTGTACCGTGGGTGCACTGGGCAAGTCCGACTCACACATCCAGAGCTGGAAACAAGGGCGTACCCAGGATCTGAAATAGGGGGGGGGGGGGGGCGTGCTGACCAAAAAAAAAAAAACAATGGATTTTGCATTTCTCTTTTTTACTTACTAAATTTTGACATAACTCGCTTAATTTTTACTTCAATAACAATTTTCTTGGATTTGTCGCAAATTTATTTAAAACTTGATTTTCAAATTGCTCTCGATTTGATTTAATTAAATCACGATGCACACTCATCAGACATAATCCTGTTAGCCTTTCCTCTCCCATGGTACTTCTCAACCAAGTCTTCACTCTTCTAAGAGTACTGAAGGATCGTTGTACAGTGGCAGTGGTGCATGGAATTGTGATTAAAATCAAAACGTCTATGAATATATTTTAGTAGTAGTGTCCTATATTTTTCGGTTTTGTAATTTTTTTAGTAAAACCATAGTGGTTTATTTTGATTTTTTTATTTTCTGCACTTAGCGGTGCTTTTTTATAATTTATAAATTTCTAGGGGGGGCAGCTGCCCCCCCCCCCCCCTGCCCCTCGCTGGGTACGCCCATGGCTGGAAACATCTGTTCTGGGATGAGTAAGATTTTTAAATCTATGCAATATTAAAATTATTAAGCTGTAAATAAATGTTTTACAGTAAATACGTCTGTTCTTTTGATCAACCGTATTTTCATTAAATCGTAAAGTAATAGAGATACAGGGTGTTAAAAAAGTCTGGAATATTTTTAAAACTACTGAATATATATTTTTGAAAATTGGTACGTCTATAAACTTATTAAAATCTTGTACAAAATACTTTTTAAAAACAAGCTTTTATTATTTAGATGTACTAAAACGAAAAAAATAAGTATAATTTTTTCATTGTGGCAATGCTAAATGCTATTTATAAGTGACCGTAGTTCGCGTGGGTGGATTCTATTAAAAGTAGTGTCAAAGTTATCAGTTATCACTGAAACATATATAATATATTATGATAAATTTGTCTTAAAAGCTCGTCGCGCGCAAAAAGTTAATAAAGGCATTAATTTTGTTTGGCAGAACTTGTAAGTAGATACCTAAGTATGCATTTTTTTCGATTCACGCGACAAGCTTTTAAGACAATAAATTTAACATTATATATTATATATGTTTCAGTGATAACTTTGACACTACTTTTAATAGGATCCACCCACGCGAACTACGTCCACTTATAAATAGCATTCAGTATTGCCACAATGAAAAAACTACACTTATTTTTTTCGTTTTAGTATATCTAAATAATAAAAGCTTGTTTTTAAAAAGTACATATTTTTTACAAGATTTTATTAACTGTATAAAGACTTTCCAATTTTCAAAAATATATTTTCAATAGACTTTGAAATATTTTCAATATTCCAGACTTTTTTAACATCCGTATACTATTTACTTGTTTGTTTTGTAGGTACCCAGGTATTTCTAAGTTTTGGGATTTTGGAAAAATAAATTTTAATGCATCACAAAGTAAGAGAATCTAAAATATTTATTTCGGCAGCAATTCTTTTTATAATTTTGGAATTCATGGAGTAATTACCCCATCGACCCCCCCCCCCCCTCGTAAATCCGCCCTTGCCTCGATTACTGAAAAGCCTTATTAAAAATTAAACTACTTTAAGTAAATTAATATTTTTTATGAATTTTTTCCTGAGGCTAACAACAAACCTGGCATATTTAAATTAAATACGTAAAATTGAGAATAAGTTCTCTAAACCACCTGAAAATTCCTTATATATAAGGATTTGAACAAATCATGGTAAAACTAGTGTTGGGATCACTCGAGTGAAAAATAACCTATCATCCGGTTTTTTCAATAACCTGAATCATCCGGTTATCATCGGCTATAATTCGAGTGACGAAAAATCGGTTTTTATTTTCCAACACGTCTATAATTAGTTGCTGATTTACCTACTACCGACTACCGAACTACCGAGTTAAATCACTCGATTCTCGATCGTCGCGTCCTTCAAGGTCGCGTCGCAAGTAGTGTTGGGATCACTCGAGTGAAAAATAACCTATCATCCGGTTTTTTCAATAACCTGAATCATCCGGTTATCATCGGCTATAATTCGAGTGACGAAAAATCGGTTTTTATTTTCCAACACGTCTATAATTAGTTGCTGATTTACCTACTACCGACTACCGAACTACCGAGTTAAATCACTCGATTCTCGATCGTCGCGTCCTTCAAGGTCGCGTCGCAAGTAGTGTTGGGATCACTCGAGTGAAAAATAACCTATCATCCGGTTTTTCAATAACCTGAATCATCGGTTATAATTCGAGTGACGAAAATTCGGTTTTTACTAAACTACATATACATTTATCAATATAAAAGAACCATTGTTCGGCTCGCCACACAGCACAACGGAGACTAGACTGACGATAAAGATAAATAAAAATATTGAATGCTAAGAACTTTTAACCCTTTGCTTCAACACCCATGTATGTAAACATTCGCATTCGAATTCGTGTGAAAAACCGACGAGTGATAAATTAGTTTTTAAAATAAAATCATTTGAATTCTCAGTAGTCAGTAATTCTCAATACAAATGATGTAGATGAACGATGAACCGTCAGGATTAATATTAGTAGTCGAGTGAAAAACCGGTTATCATCCGGTTTTTAAAATCACTTGAATACTCAGTAGTCGGTTATTAAAATAAGTCGGTTATTCCCAACACTAGGTAAAACAGCTATTCTCCGGGCTATATGCCCCTACGAGCGCTGGATTACATACCAAAATTTGCCGTATTTTGACTAACACTGTTAGACAACAAAATACTTGGTTTGACTGCAAGAAACTACCAGGAAGGAGGAAGCTTTTTTCTTTAGTTAGGTTAGGATGTCGTACCTGCATACCGGTTTCGAACTCTTTAGTTCTCATCAGTACAGGATAAACGAACATACCTACCTTCCGAAAAAGCATACTCTTTAAGCTAGCCATGTCACACTGCATAAGCAGTATAAAACAGGCAGCGCCATCCATTAGCAGTTTCAAGCAGTCGGAGTAGAATTTACCGTGAGGTAAAATATTACAACAATGAAATGAAGTCTACTTGTCAGGGGTACATATATAAATACGTAAAATTGAGAATAAGTTCTCTAAACCACCTGAAAATTCCTTATACTATAAGGATTTGAACAAATCATGGTAAAACAGCTATTCTCCGGGCTATATGCCCCTACGAGCGCTGGATTACATACCAAAATAATATAGCTGTTTTACCATGATTTGTTCAAATCCTTATAGTATAAGGAATTTTCAGGTGGTTTAGAGAACTTATTCTCAATTTTACGTATTTATATATGTACCCCTGACAAGTAGACTTCATTTCATTGTTGTAATATTTAAATTAAATGACATATTCACCAAGGTTATAAGCTTTTAACTCGGCGCAACTACTTAAGTATATATTTCAATTTTTATAGGTTTCTTGTAAACTATTGCAAAAAAGTATTCATATTAAGGCATAAAACTAATTTACTTTTACATTTTTGGTAGCCCAGTATAGGTATGATACATGAATATAAAAAATATAATAAGGTAAATTAGGCTAATTAATTTATTTCGTCATATACCGAATAAATTCCGAATGTAAGCAAAAGCTACTTGTTGTGCATACAAATAAAAATGAAAAAACGTCATACTACGTACATCCTTATCGATAAGAAAATATCTTTTTACAACACTGTACGTGCATGACGTGAGGTTAATGGCTAGACTTAAGAGACCCAAAAACACCAGCCATTTTTCTTTCCGGGGCTATAAAACTGAAAATGTACATCTGTGCACAGTCTCTCATAATCTTGTATCTAATCTTGTATGATGCTAAACAAAATGTGTACAATTTTGACAAAAAGCCATTGGATTTACTTGTGGACTTAAAACCAGATAATGTAAAATAAAATATGTTTTACATAATTAAGAAAAATATGTCTTAAGTCTTAAACTGCATGGTAAAAGAATAATTTACACAGTGTCCGCTTTAGCCAAATTGCCGCGCCGCGCCGCCGCCGCCACCCTGAACAAATTTTTTTTCTTGTTTGGTTCCATATATGAAAGCTTTTTCGATATCGTTTTCAGTATCGTATTAAGCTTTTTATGAAACCGCTTTTTTATTTTTTAGAAGTTCGTAATGCGGTGCGTAGTCATGTATAATAAAATGATTTGTTAATTTATCAAGGCTGCTGTGGTTAATAATAATTTGATATTATTACCACCATAAAATTTTGACATAAAAATTTACAAAATTTGTATGTCATATTTTCTTTTTGAATATGTATTTCTTATTTTAAAAGCTTCAAAATGGAAAAAATAGTATAAACTGATGTTTATGATGTTTTATAAAGCTAGTAACGCACTTGTCCCGTTAGAAAACTCGCCGCAAGCGGCTCGTTTTCTAACATGGTCGCGTTCTCTAAAATGATGCTTTATAAAACTTTAATATACTATTGTGGCGTCCCAAGTTCAGGAATGTATCGAAAGCACTATATCTTTTAAGGGAGGGTGTTGGAAAATTTACGGATGCGAAGATAAACGTCCCAACTAAACAGAAAGAATGTCGACTTTTCTGGCAAATCTTTCCTGACACTGTCAATTATTTTTTATAAATATAGTCCTTCCTACAAATTCTTCTTGAACAAAATTGTAGACATTTTTTTTGTAAATGGTCCCAATCTGCAGTCTAATCCTGCACCCTTGGGCGTTTGCCCACCTCGTCCACTGCACAGGACGTGCCATGAATTTACAATTTTTATAAAGGACATGCACACGACGATAATTTAGAATGGAAAGTTTAAAAAATTACAAGAAGGAAACCTTATAATAAAAGTCATCAATTAGATTAGATTTGGCATCGAAAGAGAACGAAATTCAAGAATTACATATAAACGCATTCAAAGTTAAAAACCCAGCTTACGGTACGAACGTATATATTCCAGACGAACTTATAAAAATTCTAAAAACAAGAGCCTCTTTAGGGTATCCCACCTAAACCATTTCAAACATATCTATTAATCAAAACTATTTTACAGCATCAAAAAACTACTTAAACTATGTACAGTTTTGCAGTGGCACGCGCTACAACCCACAGCCCACAGCTAGGGAGGTCCAACGCTGCAAGGCTTGGTAGCCGTTTGACGCGTTGGCGCTAGTGTCCGAGAAGACCACCGAGAAGCGACAATATCCGCAAATCCTTTGTTCTTTCGTGTTCACGAATATTTACGAATATTTAACGATAATCAGGTCCGGTACACTGAGGAAAATGCTGCGACCGCGTAAAAATTGCTTGTACACTGAGAAACTAAATTATATTTTATACGAAATTGTAAGAAATTAATCTGATTTAAAGTTTAATGTATATTCCTTGCACACTTTGATCTAAATGTTATTATACAGGGTGCTGATATAGTCTGAAATAATGAAAATATCTGGATAACGATTCACTTTCGGATAAAATGCTCAAACCTCTAAATTGCATCGTTTTTTTCTGGCGCTCTTTTAGTAAATGGGTCTTTTCATATTGATTTCATAAATATTAGACTGTGTATAATTTTTTGTCTCGGATTTTAAACATTTTTACGTTTAGGGCATATAGAAGATATTTTGCGCCTGTCTGTCAGTCGGTCTATCTGTAGACAAATCCTTGGAACGCGCTCAGCTCAAGAACTGTTGGATCGATTTTAATAAAATTTGGTAGAAAGATTAGTACCTGCTGCCGAGTAGATGGTCCTGTTTTAAAATTAATAATTTTTTCTTTCCAATTGAATTCTAAACTTATAAAAATTTTAAAGAAACAGAATAAATTAAAGTACTACCTAAAATAGGTACTACCTGGGTCTAAATCGGAAAGAAATCATAAGCAGGTACCAGTATAACTTATTTTTATACCTAAAAAACCATAATTTGTAATAAACAAGAAGGACGAAGGCACTATAATAATATTTAATAATAGAATAAACCCCTTATTTTTTTTGTTTACACCTTTCTGAATATTTCAGCTACTTTTTTATAACAATTTAAATTATAGTCAGCTATAGCAAAGCCTAAGATTTTACAAAATATTAAATATAATGATTTTTTCATCCCTACTGAATCCCAAACTTATACACATTTTAAAGAAAAACAACAAACTGAAATTAAATATTTAATGTAATTGCCTAAAATAGGTACTACCGGGGTGTAAATAAAATACAATTGTACCTTATTTTTATACCTAAACAACCATAATCTGTAGTGAACAAAAGAAGACAGTATAATAAGAAAAATATCCGTTAGGAAACATCCCAATAATATTTAACAATAGAAAATAACAAACTTAAGTAAATAAGCTATAATAAACAATTACTTAGGGATAATTAAATGCATATTGTGTTTACTAGAGACTAGAGACACAAGAATGCTTAACTAAGTAAGCTAGCGATCCATCAGTAAAGGGACCAGATCTTGTTGCTGCCAAAACTCATCTCTTTAATTTTTAGTACTGTTTGAAATTTTTAATTTCAACTATAATACACTTTAATGCGGGACGGAATCCGGCCAACCAGGACATTTTTGGGACGTTGTAAATGCGGGAAGGCTTGTCTGAAAACTGACCGTTCCGCAAAATCTGGAACGAATGGTCACGTTACCCATCACCCAAACTTGTAATTTTTTAATTTAATATGATTAGATTTTTAAAACAAGTTTGGGTAAAATGATGTTTAAAAAAAATTAGAACGATATGGATTTTAAAGTAGGTTGTCTGAAAGTCTAATTAATTAACCCTAAGTTTGCATTTTTCTGTGAGGTATGATTCGTTGTATGTCCAAAACGCTACATTTAAATTTTAAAAAAGACATTGGACCTAAATCCTATAGGTACCAAAAATTAGTTAAAATAAAATTTAAAACAATCTTGTAAACAGCTACGCTTTACCCTGGGGTCTAGTCTAAACCCAGCGTTTTCGGTCCCATAAAATGGAAATGTATTTTATCAATATGTTCCTTTTTTTGTCATTATCAATGGACATAAATCTGATGTCAGTGTTGTTTAGATAGTATAATGAGTGTTAAAAATTCTAGTACTTAAGCATTCTAGAGAAGGAAAAATTGTTCCTGCTTTAGACTAGAAAAAGTGAGTTTGTCCTTTTAAATGCTAAAATGTTAGAAAAAATAACATTGGGCCTGGTAATTTTAATTTAAAATCTGTTTTTGGCCCTAGAAATAATTCTGTTTTATACAAAAAACGCAAACTTAGGATATGAAGCTATGCCTATATTTTAACAATTACTTAAGAGCAACTATTTCAGAAAGCTTATTTAACTATAAAATATATTCCTCACAGGATTTTTTAAAATATTTTTTGTGTCAGACAGTTGTACCCGAGATAAGATTTTACCAAAAAGTGCCTTTTTGGGGGAAAGTAATTTGGTACATGTTATAATAAAAAAATGCAAATTTGCTTAATGGAAATATAGTAAACATTTACCTTACTTCTTTAGAAAAGCTTCTGCAACTACAAAAGACATAGATATAGCACAATTTTCTTAACCATGTTTTTCCCAGATAATTGTAGTGAAAATGAACTTTCTGGGGGCTAAAATAATCTCATTTACCAAGAAAATTACAAACTTGGATCATGGGGCTATGGTAAACAATTACTGTAAGTCCTGCTTTTATATATTTTAAGAAAAAAAATAAGAAATTTAACATTTCAAAATACATAAACACTATTGATATTGAAAAGGTGTATATGTACTTACGGTTCAAGATCCTTGGGGAATGTAAACATACTTATTTTTTGTCCTCCTTGGGTACTGCATCCGCGAAAGGCACAACAATTTCCAGGCATATTTTTGCACGACACAAGATAGAAAACTAAACAGTTAAAAACTTTAATAGCACAGACAACAGCACTGTTAACATAAGTTAGACATCGACTCCCGGACTACCCGATCCGGTCGAAGCTTTGCCAGTAATCAGGTTTTACCCCCACTACTTTTTTTTTGGCGGGAAGCCGATTGTCGCTTCTCGTTGATCGGTCTTCTCGGCTAGTGTTGTAAATATCCGTATTCTTTGGATATCCGAATAATACGGAATCGGAATCAGCTAATATCCGTATCCATTATCCGAATACGTATCCATTTCTTATTGACCCGCGCGAAACCGGTTACAAATCATGTATACGTATGCAACACTAAAACATTTTCTATCCGGATACGGCTAGGTAGGTGGATGCGGTATCATATCATTCGAAGTCGAAGGTTAGGGATAGGAAGGCACCGTCGTTCGTTCTCGTTTGAATTCGGTTCGAGTGAGGCGGGCCAAGTTTAACCAATGGGTCTCATCCCATATGATACCCGTTACCCCGATAACTATACTATCTTTTTTTAGGAAATGACATTAGAAAGAAAAAGCACTCGATTCCGATTCCGTTTTCTCTTTGCATTTCGCATTAGTAACCACCCGATGCGAATTTATTTTGATTCCGAATCCGTATTCAAGTTCTCGGCCGGTTACGGATAATCAGGATTCTTTTAATATTCGTATTCAACGGATTTTTGGATACGTATCCTTACATCACTAGTTGGTGCATAGAGGCGGCTCTTACCGTGATAGCTTGCAGAGCCAAGGAGAGAATATTTTTACAACAGGGGTTGCTTGAAGAGCTTAAGAGTTAAAATTTCTTATTCTAGTGTTTCCTTATTGGAATTTGCTAGGAAAAGCACTGAAAAGCCCAGCTTAAAGATTCCAACTAAACCATATACACTTCAAAATATAAACAGGACTGTGTCGCACTTAATAAGAAATATGATACGGCAGACACAACCCCGTTAACAAATCAACTTCTAGCCTAGATAATCTTATTTTTAAAAGTGGATACAGGGCGTCCTTTTCTTAAGTTGTTACACACATTTTGATGGAACAGTTAAAGTAATGTCCAAGTACAAAAGGAAAAGAAATAAACTATTTTTTTTTAATTAAATAGCGGGAAACTTGCTACACGCTTTGTGATAAAACTGGAGCGTAACTTACATTGGCATTTCCACATCACCATTCACGCACAATGCGAGACAAACAAATTTTATTGAGGCTTAATATTTTACAATATTCTATCAATTTCGAAAACATATAAGAGCTGTCTAAAATATTTGGTAGACCTCTTAATTTCTTGCTAAAATGTCGGTATTTAAAAGAGACATCATAGGCTGTGGCGCCCTGCTAATGTTGCATTGATTGAAATTCAAAGTGATTTCGTATGTCGTCAGTTTTTCAAAAATATATTTGTAGTTGATGTGTCGTGGTGGCTCGTTTGAATTTTGAGGTTTACATTGATTCGTATTGCAAATTATATTCACGTAAAAACTTTACATCCCACTTTGTTTCTACTTTCTACAACAGAGATTTTAACAGTGCAAAAAAGGTAACATGAATCTTCAATATTTTAACTGTGATAGTACCAATAATAGCATATCAATTACCTTGCGTCAAACAACACTAATATTAAAATAATTCTTATAATCGGAAAGAAGTGATTGGTTTGTCTTGTTTTTTTTTCATGAATAAAAGTCAAGATTAAGAAGTGCACTGTATTTTTCGAATTAAATAAGTAGTATAAAACGTTTTACGAGCTGCTACTGCTAAACCACGTACAATGTATAAGGCTCGATTCAAGGTTTTCACTCGGGGGGGGGGGGGGGGGCGTCTGGCAATTCTTATGGGAGTTACCTATAAGTTTATAACGATTCTTGAGGCGGGGGGGGGGGGGGGAATTGCACCGTTTGCCCCCCCGTCCTTGTATCCGCGCCAGCAATGTATTAGGTTTTGTCAAAAAAGATGCTACTGTTTGAAGCTTTTTGGTCCGCTTATCTACCTACTTGTTTATGTGCAAATCAATTTAAAATTTACTGATCCTATTATATTCTTATTTGGATTATTAATTAAGAAGGTCTAGGTGTAAATTTAACATCTTCAATTTTTACGAAAAACGAGTTATTTAATCTTGTCGCGAAACTAATAGTTAGTTTACACCGGTGCCTTTAAAATTAAAAATTGAAATCTGGCACAGGGATAGAGTGTGATTATGGCCCAGTTATAGACATGAAGTATAAAAAGTTAAATTTTATTTCTGGGGTTAATTTCCGGGGGTAAATTGGGAAAGAAAAAAATTCACGGGCGTGATGTATGGTGTCAAATGAAAGCTTATTGAAGCACGAATTCAACGATATATAATATTATTTTTTAAAACATTTTTCGGGAAAAACGCTTAAAAATTGCTGTCCCCCACCCTTATCACCAGAAGAATCGTTCAGAAAAATCAGAAAAAATTATGAACATTGAGAATTAGGTGTAGATTGAGCAAAAATTATCAGGATTGAAAAATTCTAGCGCCGTCAACTGTTATAAACAATTTAATGGTGAATTTCCTTATAACTGCTGAACCATTGGTTTAAGAGAAAAAGTTTTTCGACAAAAAATATTTCTCACAATGTAAGGAACAACTTTTTTCTTTGCACGTTTTTTAAAATTTTTAATTTGGCCCACTCCCAGATGAACGGAGATCGGGCGGCCGAGGTTTTCTCAGGTTACGTAAGAGGCTGATGGCACGGAACCAGTGTTGTTCCAGAGTGTACTTCTGCACCAAATTTGGCACATTTTAGAAAACTTTGGTACTGTGGTACCCCTTTTAACTTTTAGGCACACTATTGTGCCAGTAAAATTAATTCTGTTATACAAAATAAGCTTGCCAATATCCTATATTTAGTGTATATTATTAATCAATTATTAAAAAATGATATTGTCTGGAAACACATGCATACGAGTATATTATCATAAATACACCGACATTTTCCATGAAATTATTAAACTGTCACTAATTTATTATTAGTTGGTATAATTTTACCCAATTTGGTACAATTTACACAGACCTAAAGGTACAAAAATTTCAAGCCACGGAACAACACTGCACGGAACACTACGTGTGCAAGTATAGCTTGCACCTGAGCGATTTTTTACACAAAGAATGAAACTTTGGTACTGCGTCCAGTGCTTTAATTTTGAGTTAATGAATAAACCTCTTTGCCACTTTAATTGGGCGCTCAAAAGTTCATGTAATTCTTGTTGCTCTAAATGGGACTGCGACGCGATCTTATCCACTCAGTTCATTTTTTGTGGATCTACTTAAATCCGAGAAGTCGGCTTAAATCGTGTACCATAAACAACAACTACATATATACCGTACGCAATTAAATTGAAACCATTAAAACTGTCAAAAATGTATAAAATGTTTGGCTAAGCTAAATATTTAAATACGCTCGCTAGTTGTACGTACCGGTACCAACAAAAAAATTTACTTTACACTTTGCCATTACACCACATGATATAATAATATTTAAAATAGCAGGTTTAATATTTCAAGCACATTAAAGATTTTGAAATTAACAAGTTACTACATTGAGTATCGGTTTATCTCGTTAATTCTAAAAATAAAAACTAAAAAAACAGGAATCATGTACTTCCCGCAAAACTAATGTTAAATACTATGTTTTAACTGATATGCAAGTATTCGTTCAGTTTGGTGTTGTTGCCGCAAGTGATAATAAGGTGCGGTCAGTGATTAAGTTAACTTAGTATTGACGAATTGTATTTATCTGGTAATTTTAATACTGTTTAAATTTAGCAAACTCAAGTGCGCATAATAATTTTGTAAACAAATATTACGAGAAAATTTATAGCATAAAAAAATATGTATATTTCTTACTCTTTTTTTAATAATACATCGTATTATAAGCCAATAGAAATTAAAGGATAACATAGGATTTTTGGGGAGAATGTCTGTCTTCTGCCGTTGCCGTTGATTTTATATTTTTCATATCGAACCGCTTTGATGCATATGAAACCCGAATGATCATCAGAACCGTGAAAAATAAAACCGTGTATCTGAAAATTATATAAGCAAAAAATAACGCAATAAGGACGCATAAATCGTGAAAGTCATTACAAACCAAAAAAAAATATTTTAAGGAAAATATCTAGGATAATTTAGCTACAAAAAATGTATACTTTTCGGTATAATTTATTACAATTTAAAAACCAGCCATTTGTCCTTAATGAATAATTACGTCAGGAGATCAGCAAAAAAATATGTGTCAACTACATGTTAACGTAAAGGTTAACCTAAAGTCGAATAGGTTTGTTTTTCTCGGAAAGTCAGAGGGGGAGCAATCGAATTTTCTGGGTTAATAGAGGAATAGTTCAACTAGCTTCGGTAAAAAATTCAGTTATACAAGATGTTTCGTTTCGGAGCTATTAAATGTCAAATTCGAAATTTCCGCAATTTCCCTTAAAATCGGGAACAGGTCGCAAAAGTGGATTAAAACGATGTAAGTTTTCGCAGTTTGTAGAGGACCCGGAGCTTCAGTACTCTATTGAAACTGGTGAAGATCGGAAAATGGCAAGTAATTCTTTTGAATTTTTTTATGGCGAAAAATGCCCTTTGCAGACCCCTCTTTGGTACCTAATAACTCTAAAACAAAACGACGGATCGAAAAACGGATTCATAAGTGAAACTTCAAAATCTCAAATACTTTCTTTTTGCAATACATTTACCTAAACCTAAAATCACTGGAAAATTGATATATCGTCGTTAATTTCACAAAGTGACGTACCTCAAAAAGAGCTACTTTGAGATTCGGTCAAAAATTCTGACCTTATATCAAACTTTTTCATCTCACAAAGTGCTGTAACTCTTTCTGTTATACTTTTCTCGTAATTATGATGTCGGTCGATGGCGCTCTAACAAAGAGTCGTATCTCGAGTTAAGTTACTGTGTGAGCTTTATTTTTTAAATAAATTTGTGCATGTCGCCGACGTAACTCAATTTGACGAGTTAGGACTCGAATAAATAATCGATCGCTTCTATTTATTTTGAGTCAATATGAGTTAAGTCTGGTTTTAAACGGAGAATGGTGCAGTAAAGAGATAGTTGACGGTGGTTCGCTCACAATTTTTGAAGGATTCGCCGATTATGAAAAAAAAAAATGTTTTGTAGATGAGTTCTCTCGGATGGTCCCATTTTAAGGTTTTTTTTTGCTTAAGTGAGTGGAAACCTGAATTTTTTTTAAAACTAAATAAAACTCGAGGAGATCGACAATTTTTGCTTGTATACTTTCAACAACTTTTCCACCGGTGGTTCTGTTGGTACGTGATTTTAAAAAAGAAGTAACAAAAATCACTCACAACAATTTTTTTTCAAGATTAGCCATCTTGCGGAAGACAACAAGGTTCTATCTTTGAAACGCCTGGGCACAGACCTCAGAAAGGTGGTTCCAAATCGTTTGAATATCCAGCTAAATAAAATTTCCGAAGAAAAATATTCGGATTTAAAATCTTTGTCATCCGCCTGGATGAAAGCAAAAATTTTTATCGTTCAGTACCACAGTAAAAAATGTTGCAATGTTTATGAACTTTTCTATTTCCATGTTTTAATTACTTTTTGTGCGTTTTTGGTAGTTAATTTAACCTTGATATTTACATATTAAAGATATTTTTCACGTATCTGTTTTTCATACTATGTCAAGTTATTTAGCTTTATGTCCTATTGCAAAGTTTACTGAATAAACTTTGCTTATTGTATGCTTCTTCATTCGAGTTCTTTCTATTAGAATAAAAAGCTACTTTTGTGTTAAATGATTTTATCAGCTCAAGATATTTTATCGTACATAAGCAGAATATCTCACGGTGTATCGTATTTTCATTACTCATTTTTTGCTTATGTGTTTTCTGCTACATTGTACAGCAAGTAATATTTTTTGTGAGATTAGCGGTTGTACTCTAGTCTAGTATTTCAAATAAAACGTGTTTATTTGCCATATTTTTCTATTACAATAATACATTATTAGCGGCGTTCGATAATTCAATTTTTTCTATCGTTTTACTCGGCATTTTTGACTTGCACGTGGTCAGTCGTTCTGATTACAACAATGAATCATGTGCCTGTCAAAAATTCCGAGCAAAACGATAGAAAAAATTGAATTACCGAACGCCGTTATTTTATCATAAATTACAAAGACGTATCTCAACATTCAGTAAAATTTTGATGCTCACAATGGTCGTATTTCATTATTTTTTTTTTAGACCCAAAGTAAAAAATTTATATTACATAATATTATGAAACTAGCAAATAAAGTCATGAAACTATAAAACAAAACCAAATAAATATTACCTTACCAAATATTTTTCTACTTTTATCGCAAACCTCCGTATTTAAAAATTACAAAAAATGAGATACGTCACTTTGTGAAATTACCGACGATGCTTGGGAAAAACTGGAAATTTCGATTTTTGACCCAAATATTTCACGGTTTTTAATTTTTTGTGGCGTCAAAATGCTTCAAATGAAAATCCCATATATACGTCATCGGAAAGAGCTCGTCAAAATATATGATATCCATATTTTTTTGTTTCTTCGTTCTTTATAGGAAGGGAGCAATCGCTGATTAAATTTCGATTTTTTTAGTTTTTTGCCCTCGACGTCGGTACTTTTGAGTCACTCTATTTTTTTCTCAATTTTTCAACACTACCCTTTAAAGGGATAATCACACTTTAAAATGAATACCGAATGGCTCATCCAGGAGCGTATTTAAGGGGTAAAAACCGAACCTTCTTGATTTTTTCCGACAAATCCTATTTTTAACCGACATTTGTCCACACTATTTTTCTTATTTAGTGATTCTTCATGAGTTTATTTTATCCGTTAATTATCTAAGAATATCTACGACTAATTTAAATCGCTTATTTTTTCGTTAAAGATATAAATACATAGGTTTATTTGCATCGAGGACATGCAAAATTTGAAATTTTTTGAATTTTCGAAGATTGCCATGAAAACAAAGAATTGCAGTTTATTTACTCGAAATTATTAAGATATGATGTGTCAACATTTCGCAAAAATGTCAGTTTTTGTTGCAAAATTAAAAGATTCCTGGACCGATTTCGGCATGAAATATACATGAATAAGATTTTAGGAACCTTCTACTTTCAGTGCAGAGATATTTCATTGGATGAGTTACGTATTAAATACCATTTTTATTGATTTTTCGATAACCCTACAACACTGGAATTTGCCATGTGAGTCATAAATACACTTTTGATGACACAGCCAATGGGATCACGTTTTACAAGTTTCGATGTTCGCGTGAAAATTTGCAGTAGAAAATTATTTTTCTTTTTTGTTTATAACGACTAAAATAAATGGATAACAGCAACCGCAATAAACATTTAATTTAGAGACTATAAAAAAAGATTTCAGATTTATTTGGGTTTTATGGAATTTCCTATTTAATGGGATTTAATATACACAGTGTTTCAATAAAAACTCCCAGGCCAATTATTTCGAAAACTAAAAGTGACATCTAAATTCTGTAAACGCCAGTTTTTAGCCTCTATGATTGGCTTCACAACTGTGTAAAAAATGTGTTTGAATAATACAAGATGTAGGTGGCGCCACGGTGCAAAGAATTTTTTCGATGACAGGAACTTTTAAATGTTGTGGTTCTTAAAGATAATTAATTTTTGATCAAATTATGTCCCATAAAAATTTTTCATAAATCCAACATGAACGGAGATATTTGGGGTTAAGTTTTTTTTTGAATAATTTTAAGGAATATTTTAATTATAATTATTTTTAATATCCTTTAGCAGATTTTAATTTAATTTTGGTAATGATAATTTTAGTGATAAAACGCTCGTGTAGCGCTAAATTATTACGTCCAGTGACGTCTCAGGGGGCACCTTAACAAATAATATTGGTAAAAAATAAGACGCCACTGAGTTTTTGGTAATTTTTATATTTTTTTCGGATTAAGCGACTACTTAATTAAAAAATTATTTAAAAATTAGACATTAAAGCATAATAAAATTAAATTAAAAGATGTTTTAAATTTTATGAAAGAACTGATGAGAAATTATACAAAATTATTAATGAAAATTAGAACATTACGAAAAACTAACTAATGGGGTCGAATGATGTGTTCAAAATTATTGCCGTTTTCATACACACACATAGCAAATCGATATAATAATTCGGATCTGCATAGCGGCTATAGTAGCATACATTTTGTTGTACAGGTCAGCCATGTCTTCTATTGGTTCCTTGTAGATTTCATTTTGTAAGTAGCCCCATAAATAAAAGTCCATCGGGGTGGGATTAGGGGACCTTGCTGGCCATCTAAGATCCCCATTTGTTCTGATCACTTTTCCTGGAAACGTCACATTTAGATGATTCATAACGATATTGCTATTGTGTGCTGGGGCACCGTCTTGATGAAACCACATAGTATTTACGTCAATTCCTACATTTTGTAACAGCAAAGGAAGATCGTTTTGCAGGATATTTTTAGTTGCTTAATCCGAAAAAAATATAAAAATTACCAAAAACTCAGTGGCGTCTTATTTTTTGCCAATATTATTTGTTAAGGCGCCCCCTGAGACGTCACTGGACGTAATAATATAGCGCTACACGAGCGTTTTGTCACCAAAATTATCATTACCAAAATTAAATTAAAATCTGCTAAAGGATATTAAAAATATTTATAATTAAAATACTCGTTAAAATTATTTAAAAAAAAAACTTAACCCCAAATATCTCCGTTCATGTTGGATTTATGAAAAATTTTAATGGGACATAATTTGATCAAAAATTAATTATCTTTAAGAACCACAACATTTAAAAGTTCCTGTCATCGAAAAAATTCTTTGCACCGTGGCGCCACCTACATCTTGTATTATTCAAACACATTTTTTACACAGTTGTGAAGCCAATGATAGAGGCTAAAAACTGGCGCTTACAGAATTTAGATGTCACTTTTAGTTTTCGAAATAATTGGCCTGGGAGTTTTTATTGAAACACCCTGTATATTTCTTCCCAGTGACCAATAAGGTATAAGGTTTGCTGTGGCAATGGTACTTAATGCAGGGTTAGTAAAAACATTTTGTAATTATACAGGGTGGTGCAACCAAGATGGGGTGGACGATTGTGAGTAAACAGTGAAGAATTTCGAAAAACTTTTTTTTTGGATATTATCGATAGTCAAACACGCTATGTTTTAAAATTATAGCCATAATACAGGGTGGTCACAGTTCGGCCATTTTTAAAAAAAATTTGAAACATGTATGGAAAAACCAAATATTCCATAAAACGTTACATATCCTTGAATACATTAATCGCTTGCAATTTGTTTCAAATTATTCACTGTTATACAGGGCGGTCAAGTTTTGCAAATAAGCCCTGGACTCATTTTTTTTAAATGGAACACCCTATATATTTTATTTTCATGCTAAAGATAACATTACTAGCTTTCAAAAAATACCATGCATGATGCCTTTCTGACCAACAGTTTTTTAGTAAACTAGCCGTAAAAGCAAAGTTCCATTCTAATACGATTATACTGAATTTACGTTGTTTATTATTAAATATCTAATATTAGGTGGCCACGACACTATCATAAATGAAACAAAAGATTGACGAACTTGTCAAAGCTGCTGCCGCATAATCCATTATTTACAAGTTAAGCGTAGGTGAGATAAGAAAACTGAGACCCGAAACCTTTACATGTTTATTAGAGATATTTCAAAAAACAGAAAATATTGTTTTTAGGAATTTTAAAGTAATTAATAAACCAGTTATAAACAAAGATAATCAGTTATCAGTATTATTAATAGTGTAAGAAAATTAATTAAGCAAAATCAGAACACCTTGTAAAATTATTTAGTTATGTGTTATGTACTTACTTGTCAACCTAATTTAATATAAACAATTAAAAAAGCTCATAAAAGGTGTTCAACTAAGCCACCATTTTGCTGAAGGCAAAGTCTATCCATAAGTGAAAGTTTCACTTTTCCCAAAGTCTGTTCTGAAATGTTGCGAAAACTGTTTCTTATTCTCGCCTTCATATCTTTCACTGTGGTTGGAACCTCTTTATAGACTTCATTTTTAACATGCCCCCATAAAAAAAATCTAGTGGTGTTAAGTCGGGTGATCTGACTGGCCACTTAACTGGTTCACCTCGCCCAATCCAACGATCTGTCTTCCAATTATCGACAAAATATATTACATTCCTATGGTAATGCGGGGGCGCACCATCATGTTGAAACCATAAGGATCCCCTTACCATTAAAGGTAAATCTTCAAGCAATACTGGAAACTCGTTTCTCAAAAAGTTGTTTATAACTGGTTTATTAATTACTTTACATTACCTAAAAACAATACGTTCTGTTTCTTGAAATATCTCTAATAAACATTTAAATAAAGGTTTCGGGTCTCAGTTTTCTTACCTCACCTACGAACTTGTAAATAATGGATTATGCGGCAGTAGCTTTGACAAGTTCGTCAATCTTTTGTTTCATTATGATAGTGTCATGGCCTCCTAATATTAGATATTTAATAATATTACATATTTAATAAAACGTAAATTCAGTATAATCGTATTAGAATGAGGAAACCTTGCTTTCACGGCTAGTTTACTAAAAAACTGTTGGTCAGAAAGGCATCATGTATGGTATTTTTTGAAAGCTAGTAATGTTATCTTTAACATGAAAATAAAATATATAGGGTGTTCCATTTAAAAAAATGAGTCCAGGGCGTATTTGCAAACCTTGACCACCCTGTATAACAGTGAATAATTTTAAACAAATTGCAAGCGATTAATGTATTCAAGGATATGTAACGTTTTATGGAATATTTGGTTTTTCCATACCTGTTTTTCCATGCCTGTTTCAAATTTTTATAAAAAATGGCCGAACTGTGAGCATTTTTTCAACTTTAACCGCGTCCCATTCCCTTACTATAAATTTTAGACCCAATAAACCCTATATCAAAATGGTCGTAACGAATAGGAGAATCAATTGGAATAATTATATACAGGGTGTCCCATTTAAAAAAATACAAGTTTGGTTCGCCACGAGTTTTTCGGACCACCCTGTATTATGGCTATAATTTTAAAACATAGCGTGTTTGACTATCGATAATATCCAATAAAAAAATTTTCGAAATTCCTCACCGTTTACTCACAATCGTCCACACCATCTTGGTTGCACCACCCTGTATAGTAATAAACAATCTATATAGCAGCATGACCCCAACAAATATTGTTTATCTACAACTACTTTGGTGACAACAAGCCCTCATATCATGAGCAAAAAGCGGCATGTTAAATAGAGAGAGAAAACATATCCTTTAGAACTCACGCCTTTTACTTATTGTAAAATATCTATTTTTGAATTTATTTTATTTATTTGGTAATTTTGGTTTACATTCAAAAAATTTGTTTAATTCTAACGTTCGTTTTTCTTTCCAAAAAATTTGATACAGCGGAAACTTTCATAATCCTAATTACTTTACTGTTAGAGGTAAATGCGGTGTTTTTATATCTTTTTCCTACCTCGAAAGTCGAAAGGCTCAGCAGTAAATGCATATGAAGCTCCTACAGAGCTTTTCATTAGAAGGATACCTATATCGTTTATTTTCTAAGTATAAGAAAAAAATTACATTTACCTAAATAGAGTTTTTTTAATGCAAGGGAGTATTGGGTTTGACTTGGGAGTACAGACTGACATTTATCTACTCCTTTGGCAAACAATGATTAATTGTATTATAGTAATTTCTATTTGAGTGCTACATACATAATAAGTAGGTATGCATGTGACTTATTTGATTTTATACCAACATACTAGGTGATAATTGCTTACATTGTGTTATAAATTTGCTCTTCAAGTAACATCGCATATTTTCAAACATTGTTTCAAGGCAAATACATAATTATATGATTGAAAATTAGTTACTGTCGCAAAATAAAACATAATTATTCGTCAGTGATAGTAAATACTGATTGGTGATGCAATGATGGAACACGCTTCTAACCGCAAAAAACACTCGACGAAAATATTATGACTGCATAAATAAAATATTCTTATACTTATAATAATCTTATAAATAAAAACGGAAAAATAAAATATAGATAAGAATTAGCTGTATATCCGCATGTACAAATATATTTTAAAAAACAGATAAACACAATTATTTCTCTTAAGTTTTTTCCTCTTAATTCTTTAGTTGAATAGTTTCTTTGATTTGCTCTCTTATACAAATAATGAAAGTGTACAAAATACTGTCTAATACAATTCACGTTTTATCTTCAACTAGGATAGAAGCTTATCGACGGAGGTGATAAGATTCGCCCAGGAATTATCTAAAAAATTGATGGTGTGTGTGTGTGCGAAAAATGATTCAGTATTTATTGGACTCGAAAAGTGACAGAAATGGATCAAGGAGAAGATACGATTAAGGAGAAAAATCCCAGAAAAGACGCTTCAATCCTTTCTATAATATTTTTTTGGTAAGTTTTTTCAAATAACACGGTATTCCCCGACTAAGTTTAACCCAAAGGTCTTCCCACTTCCGTTTTTTGTTCAGACTGTGTTAAAGTGGTGTCGCCTAAGTAATTTAAGCCAAAAATTAATATCCTAAATCAACAGTTTGAAAAGAAACCTTTTATATTACTAATTTTTTTTGGTTAAGTGACTATTTTATGAAAAATAGTATCAAAAGTTTTTACGGCGTACCAAAACAACATTTTATTAGTGAAAAAATTTAATATTTTTAAATTGTTTTCATAATCCTAAAAAAAGATGGAAGAATGCGTTTTTCGTCACTTTTTGGTACCTATCTCCGAAATGGTACTTTCAAATACGGTGGTTTATAAATTAATTTTAAAGATAATGCGATTATCTACAAATCAAAAAAAATTGCCCCTCTAACTACAGCTGTTCAAAAGATATAGCTAATAGAAGGTTGAAAAACTCAAACAAAAAAATTATGGAATCATAATGTTGTGATATATCTCAATAATTAAAAGTTATGGTTAAAACTGTTCATCATTTTTAAAAAGTTAACTCAATTTCAAGCAAAATTAAAATAAAATCATCTGTTATCTGGTATAAAACCATCAAAGATGGGATCGTCGGAAACTGTATGTCCGCGCCGACCGCGACGCGACGCACAGTGGGCCCGATTTAAGAAAACGCGATCGAAAGTCATTTTTTTATCTTAACCAATTTAGTTAGAATTGCATGAATATCTAGTAATACCTGTAAATTACTTATTTTACTAGTATTTAACATCAGCATATGCATTCCAACTTCATGCTTTATGCGCGAAGTGCGAACAAATTAAGAACTTGTAATAATACACAAATTAAAGCAAGTATATTTTTCTTTTCTTTTACTTTATAGTCATAAACTCGCTGTTGGTGTATAAATTACCTTATAAAGCATTCTTTGGGCTACAAAATGCATATTTACTTTTTGTTCCTTTTTGTATATACAGTTATAAAATACGTCCTCGTCGAAAATCCTACAGATTACAATACATATAAAAGAAAATCCGGCCTTGCAATACAAAGAATCCACCAGGATTTTATCAATTGCTTATGGTCAGCTCGTTTAGTGTCTAAGGAAGACAATTATACCAAGAAATGCTGCAGACACGTGCCGACTTGTACAATACCAGCTCGCGCGGCGGCGCCGGTTGGGGTGGCAAGTAAACGGTAAATTGCGTTGTCCCGCATTTTATTTCATTAGTCGAGCCCCAAGGGGTGTCATATTTGTTCATAATTTTCCCCTTTATTACTTTAATGCCATAAAAGCTCACTACCAAAAAGCAGGCTGTTTATATTTCCCACCCCCTAACCGCACCCCCAGGGGGTGCCAATTTATTATGACAATTTTTTCGTGAGTATTTTAATACCATAAGCAAATATAAGAAGTTTCAGAATTTCGATCGACAAAATCCAATTTGGGCCCACTGTGCGCGACGGTGCTGACAGTGCTAACCGCGTAGAGCTGTAGAGCACCGACAAAATGCATTTAATAGCTGTATAATTAAGTTTTTTTCCAAGTTTTACTTACTTAGTGAAAATTTAAAATTAATTTCCTTTAAATGAATTTTATTTTAAATGTATCATTCTATATTTAAAAGGACAAAATGATACATTGAAAATAATTCATTTAAAGGAAATTAAATTAAAAGGAATTATTTTTAAATTTTCACTAAGTAAGTAAAACGCGAAAAAAACTTAATTATACAGCTATAAAATGCATTTCGTCGGCGTTCTACGCGGTTGGCACTGTCAACACCGCCGCGTCGCGTCGGCGCGACCTACAGTTTCCGACGATCCTATCTTTGGCTTTACTTCAGATAAAAGTTTTTTTTCCTTTTGATGAACAGTTTTAACCATAACTTTTAATTATTGAGATATATCATAATATTTTGATTCCATAATTTTTCTGTTCGAATTTTTCGACCTTAACTTTTGAACAGATGTATATAGAGAGGCAATTTTTTTTTGATTTGTAGATAATTGCATGGTCTTTAAAATGAATTCATAAACCATCATATTTGAACGTACCATTTAAGAGATAGGTACCAAAAAGTGACGAAAAATCATTTTTTCATCTTTTTAGTGTTCCGTGAAACGGAATTGTGCCTGTTACAGGCGATGTTCTCTGAAACTATCCGACGTAAAAATTTGAAATTTAGCACAGAGATAGAGTGTGGTGGCCCAATAATAGACGTGAAGTGTAAAAAGTTGAAATTTGATTCTGAGGGTTAATTTCAAGGGGTAAATTGGGAACTGGAAAAAAAATTCAAGGGCATCGTGTATGGTGTCAAATGAAAGCTTATTGAAGCACGAATTCGACGATAATTGTTGATAAATTTTCTTTCCCTTTGGCTATTTCTGCCTTTTGTAAGGTCAGAAAGTGCAAAGAAATAAGAAAAATTTAAGTAAATCCTTATTGTCTACGCTTACATAGCAGTCACTTAAAAAAAACATATTTTCTCAAAAGTAGAAGGAACATAATATTGATCATGATTATGATCCATGATCGTAAAAATTCAACGACAGGTAAATATTTACCAAAAAAATGTGAATTTGAAAACAAGTAAATAATGTAGTCTTTGAAGAACGCCAAGTCACACTTATACCAACACATTTTCAAATAATAAACCAGAAAACATCTATAGTAACATGTTTACTTTGTAGATAAAGCACTACACGATATTGATAAATTCCTTAGTTTTAGAAATATCAATAACATTTTTCCTAATATGTAATACATTATCGCAAAATTTTAACTTCGATCATATATAAAATCATAGCTTAATATAGAGTTATCTTATCTATGTAGTTGACACTCATATAATTAAATCTTAATCTTAATATTAATTCGTTTTATTTATACAACCACAGTATGGCTTGATGTTTTTTTTAACTGTGATGAAACTATATATTTTTTAAATTTGAAGCTCATTAAAAGTACCCATTTAACAATAAATAAAAAATCAAGTCCTAACGGAATCCGGTGTTAGGTGTTATGGTTACTATTAATATGTTGTTGATACTGACGTTACAATCCTAGAATAAACCCTAGTCGATCTTGCGCTAGATCTTCTACTTCTCAGTAACTATTTATACTATACCCACTACCCATATCTCTTCTATTTGTTAAATATTAGGTGTCTCGGTCTATCTCTATCTCTCTTTCCCAACGATCAACTGCGTAGGCACCATGTCGTAATATGTCCTATAAGCTATAGGACCCTATAGGTACCATATATGTATGTATATATGTATTGAGGAATCGCTTTCTTATTTACATATATATATATATATATATATATATATATATAGTGCGACCTCGATAATCCGGACTAATTAAAACCGCGGTGATCCGGATTAGTAAATAATTCGGATTACTGAAGCGGGACAGTTTTTTATTGGAAAGTGAAATATGTAATACAAAATAATTAGCAAATAGTACAGATACATATTAACAAAAAAGTTATAGTCATTTGAATTTTTGTTTAATTATATTTTAGGTTTAAAAAAATTCAAATGACAATAACTTTCTACTAACACATTTTTTTCTGTTAAAATTTAAGAATTGTCGACAAAATGATGTAAAATTTGTTTAGAAAAAATAATAAATAAAATATCTAAGCGTGTTAATTTTTTACCCAGGTGGGTCAATTCAAAAATTCAACTTTTTTTCGCAAATTATAAAATATTTTTTTTTCGCCAAAACATTCCTAGTAGGCCCACTATTAAAAAACCTGAACTTGGCGTGGGTCCCATAAGTAGCAACAGAGATATACAACTTTAAAATTTCACGGGCCGCGCCTAGTCAACACAAAGGCACGCACTTCGCTCAGGGGGACAATTTTGGCTGGAGGGGGGGGGGGGGGGGGCAATTTTCATGAGAGTCCTATCTTTCAAGAAATTTGTCCTAATTTTGTGATTTGCGTGTGTGTCTGTGCGAAACCAAAAATTGGGTGAAAATTTAGTTGAATATTCATCATACTCAGGCTGGTGGGGGTGGGGGGGCAATTGCATCCATTGCCCCCTCCTCCGGTATTCGCGCCTACGTCCTGCTCTTCACGTTGCGCTTGCTTTGACTATCTTTTTTTGTATCTTACTACCTAAGTATCAAGGTAATCGATTTCTTGCAGTCTTATACGTTTACTGTTCTGCTATTTTTTGTTTTTCTACATTTCATTACCTTAGTTTTATTAATTTGTTTTCATTTTCTATTTCAACATCACTTCTTCTATCCGATTTAGGGTATCTTGTAGATTCCTCTTTTTTTCTGCAGGGATGGCCATACCATTGGAAAATCTAGTTCTTGGTATTTTAACTGCAGCACTCAGGGTTTTCTTCTGTTTACTTCTCTCTCCTAAACGTTAAGGCGGCATTCTCCACGCGGCGTCCACGTTGACCAACCCAATTTCATTTTGACATGGTTATTCGGTTTTAAAATTTTTAACAATATCATTATAGGTATATTGAGTATAGATTCATATTCTGCAAGCAATTTTCAATCAGTTATTTAAATTTTCATTCAGAAGATTAATATGTAAAAAGATGTATGGTATCATTTTTTCTGTCACTAGGACCTCAATATTCTTTTTACATGATATTTTTCTAAAATAAATCATAAAATATCTTGAAACTTTTATTAATACGCTAAAAAATACTTATAGAATATGATTCTACGGTTAATATTGTCACAATATTCATACAAGGTGGTACCACCCCATACATCCTCTTAAAGGGCTGGTGAAGTCCCTACGGATGTTTCCAGCTCTGGATGTGTGAGTCGGATTTCCCCAGTACACCGACGGTACATAGTACTTAGACTTCGGTCTTCGTGGGCTGTCAGAACATAAAAGTACAAAAGAAAATTAAAGCAAAAAATTGTACTAAAATTAAATTAAGTGGACCAACGTGGACGCCACGTGGAGAGTACCGCCTTAAGCCAAGTTGCAAGCATGACAAAGCTGCTCATTTTTGAGCTCGAATACCTACATAATGTATCTTATGTTTGGAATGCTGTATAATATCGTAAAATTAATTTGTTAGAATAACAGATTGTAGAGATTGCAGAGGAACCTGTGTATATTTAGTATATTTAGTATATTTAGTATCATGTTCCGTTGGGTTTAAAACAGAAATCTGTAACGCATAATTTATTAATACATATAGTAAATAATATGTTTTGTTTGCTTTAGTTTTACTAAACCGATTTTGGAAAAAGGGCGAAAACGGGATTTGCAAGAGAAAGATGTATACCAAGTGCTGTCAAAATTTGAGTCCGAAAAACTTGGAAATTTACTCGAATCATACTGGAACAAAGGTTTTGAAAAAAGATCAACAACAAAAAAACAAGAGATAAAGAATAATAATGAAAAACAAACCAATAGTTTGGAAAAGGCGGATGTGGAAGAAGAAAAATATCCATATATATTTGAATGTTTAATAAAATGTTTCGGATTCTCCTATTTGATGCTGGGCATATTACAACTTATTATGAGGACTGGTCTAATGTAAGTAAAATTAAAAATAAATGGTAAGACCGTTTCCGAGAAAATCAATTGCCTTTTTTTTCAGTTTTCCCTTGTCATTTTTTTGGGAAAAAAATAGTAATGACGTATCGTTAGGTTTATAATATTATGATAAATTAATAGAACATACAAAATTTTGGAAGTTATTTTTCAAAAAAATTAACTCTTTTAATTTTTTTTACAATAAATACAACTCTTATTTGGGGTGGGGGAATTGAAAAAATGGTTAGAGATATTTGTTAAAGGACCGTAAATATTAAATTTAAACGAGATCGGTTAACGGTCTTCGACGCTGTTGCAAGCGACGGACATTCATACACACAGACATTTTTTCCAAAACCTCTTTTTCGGTATCTGGGACTAGTATAGGACCAAAATTGTTAATATATCGAAGTCAAATTGTTGGAATTATTATTACAAAATGATGTAAAATTTGTTTAGAAAAAATAATAAATAAAATACCTAAGCGTGTTAATTTTTCACCCAGGTGGGTCAATTAAATTTAAAAATTCAACTTTTTCTCTGAAATCACAAAAGATTTTTTTTCTTTACCAAAACATTCCTACTGGGCTCACTATTAAAAAATCTGAACTTGGCATGGGTCCCACAAATAGCAACAGAGATATAAAACTTTAAAATTTCACGGGCCGGGCCTGTGTTCCACAGACATTTTGTAGGACATAAAAATTTATAATACAACAGTAAATCCTATAAATGCTATTTAGAGACACGCAACTTGATCCTTCTAACTTGTCTTTGCGTAGTCTTATCTTTTATTCTTTATTTTTAGATTACTGCTACCCAGAGCTTTATCGAAATTTATAGCTTATTTTGAGAAAGACCAAACCGCCATCTCTAAATCAGAATTTTGGGGCTATGCTCTTTTGGTGATAGGTTTAAACTTGGGAAATTGTATATATAATCATAATTATCAACAAATGATCATGGAGTATGCTGTACGAGTCCGGACTGCATTGTGTTCACTTATCTACAGGAAAGCGTTAAAATTAAGTCCAGTAGCATTTTCGGATACTTCCATGGGAAAGGTATATAACTGATTTTGTCAATAATTTTTTGGGTAAAAAGAATAATTTGTGTATCCACTGTTCTAGGTTGTGACTTTAATTACTAAAGATGTGTATAGTATAGATGGTGCTATGACTTTTATAAATGACATGTGGATCGGAGTTGTGCAGACCATTATCATTACTATAGTTTTATATAGAAGAATAGGATATTCGGTATTTGTTGGGATTGGATTCTTTATTCTAATTATTCCAATACAGTGTAAGGAATACTTTATCAATCATAAGCGAATTGAAATTTTTAATCAACAATTTGTAATTATTTAACACATGTTGTGTGATGATAACCACAGCAAGTTTAATCTATTTTAATAAACGACGATACTGACACTGACTACAACATTTTTAAATGGAATTTTGTAAATTATCAAACTCTGTCTAGAAATTCCAAATACACATTGTACCTATAACAAGTGATTATTTATATGATACATATTTCAGTTTTTACTTATATTGGTTTAAAAATGACATAAAGGTAAAATTAAATCGTCACCCACGGCTACTTGGAGGATGTATTCTATTTTACCTAAATTTATTTTTATAAAGATATTTTAATATGACATTTTTAGCATACTGTGGAAGGAAATTTTCGCTAACACGATTAAAGGCAGCGAAAAAGGCCGAAGAAAGATTAGAATTGGTGAAAGAAGCTCTAAATGCTATCAAGATTATTAAAATGTATACATGGGAAAAATATTTCGAAAAACTCATAACTGCTGCAAGAATGTAAGTAGGATAATTACTTATAACATTGAATTTGGAATATCTAAATTTAATAGTAATATATACGAATTTGTTTACGAGTTTTTTCGCAAATTTATAAAGAAGGCAATTTTAGTGTGTGATTTCCACCATAATAGAACTAAGTTCATTCTAGCAGCACGTTTCAAGATGAAAATCATGAAACCAAGCAAATCGCTGAAATATTAAAATAATTCATAGTTTAATGAAGATTTATTAACAATGACAGGACAAAAACCTGTCAAAACCTAATTGTTCAACTAGAAGATCTTAATTTACACCAGTATACTAAATCTTAAACCTCTTTAGTGGAATCTAACAAGCATACATAAGTTAATTTTGATCATGGTGCGTACTCATCTATATCTATTATGCACGGTATGCTACAAACATGGATGGTAAGCCATAAGTAGTTGCTGTTTTTAAAAACCTGTCATCGACTAATGGGTCAATTGCTAAAACTTTGCTCGTGAAAGTATGAATCAACCTCATTAATTATATAATTAAAGAGACCTTATTAACCTAAGTGAATTAAAATTAAAATATCAATTTTTTTTAGTAAAGAAACTGACAAACTGAAAGTAATATATTATCTAAAAGCTACTATCCTTACACTGGGAGGACTTACCATGAAGGTGGCATTTTATCTACTCATTATCACATATACAATGACTGGACACACAGTAACAGCCGAAACAGTGTACTTCATCCAGCAGTGCTTTTTTGCATTGCGCTCCTGCATTACTACTTCCATTCCGCTGGGAATCAGCACCACTGCAGAATTATGGGCAGCACTAAAACGGTTTGTAACCAAGTTTCTTAATTTAGATACCTCTTGTATGAAATACTAAAATGATAAAACCATTTAACCAATAAAAATAAGCAAAGCTTTAAAGATTTAAATACCTTTTAAAATTATGAGGGTGCCCTAGATTCCAGATGAACCCTGGATGTTTTTTAGATCTCACTATTTGGCACGGTCAAGTAATTACGAAAATTTTCTCTCTTGATCATAGGCACAGCGAACAAGACAAGATAAACAATAAACAAGTCTGCAATCTGTCATACTTATATTGTTTGTGTTTGTTGTTGAAAACAACTGAAGTAGCTAGCCTACTAATATCTAAAGAAAGATTCACAAGCTCGCTCCATCCCGAGGACGATGTGATTTAGCTACTGGTCGCTAGATATCCTCCTAATCAAACTGCCTTGAAATTACATTGGCCGAATGTTTGTTTGCAGAGACTTGCTTGGAGCTGCTCTCTGTTTGTTCTAATTCTAAAGTTTTTAATGGCCAAAATGGAGATCGACTAGTGTAACGAATAAAACCCGTTTTTTGATTGATTTATTATATTGCCACATCAGTTTTTATTTCTGCTTAGAGCAAAAAGGGCAGACAAATAAACACCCCTTAGAATAACAGCAAATATGCTAAATTGTTTATAGTAAAAATATTTATAAATCGTATCAGGCAATTTGTTCTTTATTAAAGATAAGAACATAACCTTCTCGACAAATTCTGTCACGTCGAGAAAGTTATGGGTAAGAGAACAAAAATAAAATAAAAAAATAATTAAAACTATAGTTTCAGATATACATATGTGTACTATTGCAAGCATTTTTTATTTATTTAAGGTTTCAGCAATTCCTAAGTGCTCCAGAATTTAAACTTAAAAACGACGCAAACGTTGAAACTTCAGTTATGAATCCCAAAGTATATCTGAATAAAGTATCGGTGAAGATTCAAGATCAAGTAATCTTACGCTCTGTTTCACTGGACGTGGAAAAAGGACTAATATTAAGTAAGAAAAAATTCAGCTAGTTTTCAGAAAGATAAATCTTGTTGTAATGAAAGCCACCATAACTTTTTTTAATAGAGTATACTAATTTCAATTTTTTAGTAAGATATTCGAGCAGGTATTGCAAAAAAAAACATATTCAATATTCATGCAGTGCAACTACCACTTTGGAAGTCAATATTTCTGTCGGAAGCATAGAGTATAGCAAGAAGAACATACGTATTTTGACTTAGAAGTGCCTGAGAGATGTTCACAATTTCTGGGCTACTCATTATATAAATCAGAATTTGTAATAATCACCGTCCACATTTTAGGGATTTGTAGGATTCATATTCATACAGAATCCCACTGTTCCCGTGCGTTAAATCTGTATAGGCCACTAAATTGACATAGAATTCTCTGTGTAAAATTAAAACTAATTTTAGACAGATTATAAGAATATATAATACGATATTATCATAGTTACCTATCGTTACCTTAATTCTAATAGGACGTATCCCAAAGGAAACTTATTTTTCAGGGCGCTAAAAAAATAGGTCGTACCACATTAAACAACTTTCTAGATAGGTATTCAACAATAAATTTTACAAGAAGTTTAAAGAAATACGAAGTAAACTGTTCCAAAAGCTTGGTTATGAAGAATAGGTAACACCTTTTTACTAACTATTTTATTTTTCATACAAAAAGATTGTAATAGGCAGCAAAACAGTTTCACGCACGCTGTTACCATTAGGTTAATCAGGGTGTCTTATCAGTATTATAAAGCGCATATGCCCTATTAAAAGGCGCCAATTTTAAATATTAAGCCTTGAATGTTTTTATGACGTATTGAAATTAGGTGCATAAAAGCTTTAAAAAAGCGTAAATACATTAAATAGTCGAATTTCAATTAAAAATATTAAAATTAAACTAACGATATTATACGAAAAAAATTGTTCATGTGGTGTCAGACCCTCAAGAGTTCCATACCGATTTAGCGATATACTAGTATGGACACTGTGCGTCTAACTAAATAATTAACGATGTTAACAGCAACGCAGAGGTAACATTTGCACCGTTTTATTTAATAAAAATGGATGCAAATTCCCATAGAGTTTTTTCTTCAGTTGCAGGCAATATAGGGAGTGGTAAAAGTTCACTCTTAAAAACAATTCTGAATGAGTACCCAGCTACAAGTGGCCAAATCACAGTTCGCGGTTCCATATCTTACGCTCCGGAGGAACCGTGGTTATTTCCTTCCACAATCCGCCAAAATATTCTATTTGGACAAACGTATGATGCGAAACGTTACGAAGAGGTTGTGCACGTTTGTGCCCTCTCACACGACCTTAATCAATTTGAAAAACTGGACAACACCGTTGTAGGGGACAAAGGAATTAATTTAAGTAAAGGACAGCAAGCTAGAATATGTCTGGCAAGAGCTATTTACAAAAATAGCGATATTTATTTATTAGATGACTGTTTATCTGCATTAGATGCTCATGTAAGTAGTATTTTGAAAAATCTCACTCCCCAAATATTTTATATAGGTACTTAGGTAAAAAACAAGGATTTTATAAAGGTGCTCAGCTTAAAATTACCCTTATGCCCAACTTAGACCAAATAGCCTAAACAACGGACAATTTCTCAAAGCGATAATAAAACTAAAAAGAATGAAGGTCATTCTTGAAAGAAACATATTACAGATTAGAATCGTCAGATTTTGATCTCAGAAAAGCAAGACTAATTGCCAGTTATCAACCATTCCTTTCTGAGTACCTTGTATTAATTGCAAAGCAATAACGACGGAGAAAGGTTGAATTCCTTTTTAAGCCCTGGTTTTTATAATACGACTTACGACCCTTCCGGTGACACACACCGTGTATACTGTATACCACATACGTATTAAATAAATATACCGCTGGTTGTCTTAAATTCGTGATGGACATATACAATGTCGCGTAAGTCTATCCTTTCTTCTGATATTTCTGTATAAGCGCATGCGCTAAAACGAATTTTTTCTTTGGTCAGATATTGTACTTAATTAGATGGTGAATTGTACTAATCATCGACTGTTGTGCGTATATTTGGGCTTCTTTCAGCTTTCTGGTTTATTGATTTACAGTTGGATCGCCATTCGCCATTTTTTCTTTGTGTCGTGTTGTATTTTGTATTCGGTGTTCTTGTGGTTTATTTTGAAGCGTGCTAACTTATGCCCTGATGTACAAAAAGTAATAAACTAGTTCAATTATACTAAAAAACCAGCCCTGTCAAGAAACTTATGAAGCGTGACGCTGTAAGATTGCCATATTGCCAATAGCAACACAAAATTTAGCGCAATCGCAGTTTACGAAATATCTGAAGAAAGGATAGACTTATGCGAGATTATATATCTCCATTTTACATTGTTGGCATCAAAAACCGCACATTGGGTAAATGAGGAACCCGCGGTATATTTATTTAGTACGTATATGCTGTATACTAATAATAATAGAAATAGGTCCATTAATAATTTTTAAATGTCTGTGAGTCTATTTTTGCTTTTAAATAAAATTAATTTTTAGGTTAACAAACATGTATTTAAAGAATGCATCAGAAGCTTTCTAAAAGACAAAATAGTTATACTGAATAACAACAATATAAGTAACATCAAGTGCATGCCATCAGGAAGTATCCTTTACATGGAAAATGGAAAAACCCTTAATTTGGAACAACAAAAGGAAGCACTGGATAAAAGAATAACCTATTATATCGATGAAGGTAAGATTATTTTAGTGTTTACCTTTGTACTAGACCACGGCGCAGCCAAAGAGAAAGAGTTATATCATATAATGTTGATTTTGACCCTCTACGTATTGTATGTATGTAGGTAGGTTTATGTATATGGTGTATATTATGTTCCCTCACCGCGTCTAAACTACTGGACCGATTTCAACAAATGAGATGCCAATCGATTTATCTTAAATGCCCAAGTATAATATATATCCAACCAAAAACATACATGTAAAAAATCAGGCCAAGTTCTCGTCATCACTGTGTGTTTTGTTAACTGAAAAAAAAATAGCTGAAATGTAAAAAGTATGCCAACTTCCTTGCCTACACGTTATTAGCAGTGTTTTGATAAGCACAGAAAAATATTGTGTGAACTAATAAATGTGCAGACCAAACTTGGCAAATTTTCATTAAAGAACCGAGCAATATTGAGACCCTCAAGGCCTTACATGAGTTCAAAAATTTAACATGTAAAACTTTATGGCCCGCTTTAAAGAAAATGCACGGAATATTTTGATTTAACCAAATAATTTTTATATTACTTATATTATTCACTTAAGAACGGATAAATTAATTGTGTTTCATTTTCCTCCTCGCGACCTTAATAGCACCGAGTTAATAATGTTAATATATCCCATAATTAATTTTTTGCTCTAGACGATCAGCACAACGTATCAAATGAAGACATAGAGGCCGAAGATAGTGCTACGGAAGTTGATCAACTATTAAAAAACAAGGAAGCGACAGAGGTGCAAAGAAATCTCTATCATGAAGAAAATAAGCAAGGGAAAGTTTTATGGAAAAACTACGTCGCCTATTATAAATACACAGGTGGAATAGCCGTGCTAATATTTACCATAGTTCTTTTTATTTTATGTCAAATGGCGCTATCGTATTCGGATAAGTTACTCAGTGTTTGGTAAGTAAATTAAAGGAACGGTGGGGCTACAAAAAATAGCCCAGCCTGACTGATTATTATATGAAAATTTTAAAAACGCTCGAACACGCTAATGTCTGTTTTAGCAGGTGAACACATTTTTTAGGTATTGCTATCAGTGTAACCTTACTTCCTAAGAGGGGGGTGGCTAGTGTGGCTACTACCACAAACATTTTTAAATGGCAAGGGGGTGTTGTGTGACACATCGTTTTTAACCTTATTCTCTGCATGTATTCTAAAGTGAATCTAAGAAATTAATTAGTACGCACTACGCATGTACACTGTACATGTTGATTTATTGAATGTTGAATATGTCCACCACACACCTCCCCATATAGTGATGCAATAGTTGTTCAAAATATTGTCGGACGTTACGAACAATGACCAACAGGCGACATTCATGAATGATTCAACTTCGCAAATTTTCCTAAGATTCGGGCTGGGTCTTTGAATTTTTCATAGAAAAAAAACAATAGAGACGACGGGTAATCTTCAACAAATCCTCTTTTTTTCAACTCTTCTTCTAGTCCGAAGCTCTCGTAGAGGTACTGCGTGATGAAAGAGGAGGAGCACCGTCTTGCTGGAACATCATATTTTCACTTTGGTAACGCCCATCGTTTTCCATAATTGCTATTTACAGTCAATTTTTTGTAACGCAGGCCATAGGATTTTACATGGTAAAACTTCGATCCCATGTTAACCCCATTTATATTACAGCTATAAAGTTAACACTTGAAACAGATCAAATCTAAAGTCCTAAAAGCCAGTCAAGTTATTAATTGTATCAAAAAAATTCCGAGAACTACTTAAAAACGGCATTTTTGTTTTTGATAAAAAACACTTTTTAACCCCCCGTATTTCCTTGTTTTTACCTGTGTTTGCCAGGTAAAGGTGATACTCAGACATTCCCTGACGTTTCTACTACTTTATTGTGACATCAAAAATATTTAAAATGTGTCCATTTACGCTACTAACGAGTGAATTGAAATGGTTTCAAACTGCATAAGAAGAATGCCTTATCGAGAAGTCGCCGATCACTTTGCTGCAGCGTATCCAGATCGTACAATACTCAGCAAAACAACAATGCAACGACTGCACGAAAAATTTCTAACTACGGGTTGCCTTATTTCTTCATAATAATATGCAAAGCGAAAAAA
Organism: Philopedon plagiatum; assembly: GCA_963971165.1. Classification (NCBI taxonomy): domain Eukaryota; kingdom Metazoa; phylum Arthropoda; class Insecta; order Coleoptera; family Curculionidae; genus Philopedon; species Philopedon plagiatum. The sequence continues at coordinate 152,631,305 of OZ020189.1, read as the reverse complement.
AATTCCCCTGTAGTAAATGACGATTTAAAAATGGACCTATGTCTTACTGAAACTTCGAATGGATCTAGAAGCAGCTGCTACAAGGCACACCCAAGCAAGAAAAGTTTAAAACATTTAAAATTCGAAAGGTCCAACAGCATCTACCGCACGACTATTTTGGACGCATGTAATTTTGTGATATATATATATATATATATATATATATATATATATATATATATATATATATATATATATATATATATATATATATATACTCTCATCGCTTTTATGCTTAATATAACTAACAATCATTTTTGGTGAGTTACACGCCATGGCCTACGCTGAACTCTACTTACAAATACTAATTTAATGGAAACTTACAACAGGGATTGATCAAAGTTATAAGATTAAAAAATTTAAAATAAATATTGTCGGTAAAGGAATTTAATGATTTTAAAGAATAACAAAATAACAGGTACTCGAAAAATAATTTAGTATTCGATCGATTTTTTATGGGGATATTTAAAGACAAAAATCTACAGATCCAGACCAAACGTTTGGAAGATTTGTGAAGCCGAATCACTTGCCGAATACCTACCGTCAAAGTATTCTAGACATTATTCATAACATGGATTTATTAAGATCATAACGTCCGACAACATAATGAACAACTAATAAATTACTGTATAAAGGTGAATGATATTTTCAACATTTAATAAGCAAACACGTAGCATAGAGATAAAAAGTTTCTTTGACTCACTTACACAAATGCATTTTCTCAGCAACCAGCGACTCGAATTGAAAAAGGGCATTTTACAGGGAATTTAATAAGCTTTAAAACGATTTGTACCAAAGAAAATATGAAAAAAAATGTGTCTTCCCAGAAATCTTTATACCTATAAAAGGACATAAAACCTTGGTGAACGGTCACCCTGTATTTTTAAAATTAGTTCCATGAGCTAAGCTAAACTTCTTTTTCCAGGACAAACATTGAACCTAAAATATCCAAACTAGCTGTGGACAACCTGAATGGCACAGAAGAGTACGACACCGTAGTACAAGAAAGAAACAGCGTACTGAATCTTTACACAGTGATGATACTCCTCGGCACAGCCCTCACACTATTACGGTCTTTCTCAAATTTTTATTTTTGCACACGAGCTGGAAGAAAATTGCATAAAGTCCTAATAACAGCAGTTTTAAATGCGTATATGATATTCTTTGATAATCATTTTATTGGAAATATTGTCAACAGGGTATCCAAAGACTTTCATACTATTGATGAAAATATACCTTTCATTATTTATGAAAATTTAAGAGTAAGTTAACTTTTCTACCCATTTCAGGTAATTTTAAGCACACAGTTTAAATGTGCTTCCCGTTTAAATTTTGGATTAATGTTTTTTCTCTTTTTCAGTCATTTTTTGTCGCGTTAGGGACCATAATACTGATTGCATCAGTAAATATATACTTCTTGATACAATCTGCTGTTCTTTTCGTGGTGCTGTTTTTTATTCAAAGATACTATATTCCTACTGGAAGAAGTTTAAAACGATTAGAAGCAGCCAGTAAGTATCCGTATACATGAGAAATGGCTTAGTGTATGTTAAATTTCAATGGCTGTGTTGTTAATACAGAAAAATACTAACCTGTATAAATATATTTTTAATAACAATATTGCAATAATTGTGATTTAAACAGTAAATACTTTCTTGATAAAAATACTGATTAATTAGACACTCTGAATAACAACTAGTTTTTATTATATTCTATTAGTTCTTCAAGGAAGGAAAAAAATGCCTCTCCAAATTGTCAGGTCTACATGTTTGCAGGACTGATGTCCCGAAAAGTCAAACACTATTTTATAGAAAACTATGCATGATATTTTGTGTTTAGAATGATTTGGGTATATGAAATGTCGCCCTATTCATTTCTACTAGATTGGGCTAACAAACCTATATACAGGATTGGCCAATCAAAACGGAACAAGCCCGATTTTTCATATTTTATCATCCCTTAAGAAAAAACTGCTTTGACACGTGTATCTTGTGTGGAAGGGGGAAACCTTTTACTTATATTTTCAACTCTTTAACTTCAACCCCCTAGCAGGAGTGAGCGTCACCCCTAAAATTTTAAATGGGAATAGGGGTCAAAGTTCATTAAACTATCTTTTAAAGCTTCTCAGTTTTTTAAATTTGGTTTAGTAGCTTTTAGGAAAATGCCTTTTAAACATGGTGACCCGCCAAAATCGAAATAGTGATTTTTTGATTTTTTATGAGACGCTTTTTTCTGCCATTTACAGCCGTAAACGAGGATGAATCTTAAACTTTTTGTTTATCCTTTATGAATTTAAACATAAATCTGAAGATTACTCCTTTTTTCAAGGACCGTTCGACTGTTATCACGGTTTAAAACCACAAAACGTATTGTCTGCGCGTTGTTAACAATTTTTACCAGTTAAATTTTAGTTCTTATTCCGACTATTGTTTGTTCATTAAAAATGTTTTAAAAAAATGCATTTTATCGGATCTCGATTTCTTACTAAATGACTTAGTACTTTATGTTAGTAGTATCGCGTACATTGATCTTGACAATAGCAGCTAAAATCCTAGGTATCGTTTTGAAACAAAATGGTTAATTCTACTCCGGAAAGGGTCTCAATAATTGAACTTCTGAAACGGTAGATGCGTTAACATTGCGGTCGCGTTATTTAGTGAACGAAATCCGGCTAAGCATGTTAACCGAAAGTACATTAGTGAGCTAGTAGCTAGGTTTGGGGAGACAGGATCGGTGACATATCGAAACCGAACTGTTGCAAACAGAATTGTGGGAAATGAAGCAATGGAAGTTGCTGTTTTGGGCCATGTTCATCTCGATCCTACTTTAAGTACTACGCAGTTGCCAACAGTTTCTGGTATGTGCCGCACTAGCATTCGAAGAATTTTAATAAAAACCTATAAATTCAATCCTTATAAAATACATCTTGCTCAAGACTTAAACGAAGATGATTTCGATCGACGTTAATTTTGCGATGTTACTTTACGATTAATTAATAGTCCAAATTTGATTTTTAACATTTGTTTTTCGGATGAGTGTTCGTTTTTTGTGAACGGAACTGTTAATCGTCGCCTATATTAGGCAGACCAAAATCCACACATTGTATTCCGTGAAATTCACACCCAAAATTTTGAAAAATTAAATGTTTGGGCTGGACTTTATGGCGATTGTGTTGTTGGTCCATTTTTTCTACCAGGAAATTTAACAGGTAACATCTATTTGCAATTGTTAGAAAATACTGTCGAGCTAGCAGTACCACAAATTATTGAACAAAATGACCGGTACAACGAAAACAAGTTGACATTTAAACAAGACAAAGTGCCACCACACTATGCCTTAGCTGTTCGTCAATATCTGAATGAAACATATCCTTGTAGATGGATTGGCTGAAGAGGGCCAATTTTTTTGTGGGGCCACCTAAAAAGTAAAATTTATAGAACCCAGACCGAATCCCTAAACGATTTACGTCAACGAATCATCAACGAATGTCGGCAAATTACCCCAGAAATGCTCCAAAACGTCAGGAACCGATTTGAACAGATTCGGTACTGCTGTATGGAAGCGGAAGGTCGACATTTTGAACATTTAATAAAGTAAGAAAGGTAAATTTCTTATTTTATTTCGATAAAATTGGCTCGAATTTAAAGCAAAATTTTTAACAGACAATTAAAATGGATCCATTAAGATTGTAAAAACCACCCTTAATGGAGTCAGTATTGCTAAAGACTTTTTAGGAACTATCTTTTAGCTAAAACAAAAAATGCCATGCACAAATAAATTAAGCTAAAAATAACATCATGAATTTTGAAAGGTTACTATGTTTAAAAGGCATTTTCTTAGAAACTACTAAACCAAATTTAAAAAACTGAGCAGCGTTAAAAAGAGACTTTAATGACCTTTGAAACGAGTTATCACTTGACTCCTATTCACATTTAAAATTTTAGGGGTAAAGCTCACCCCTGCTAGGGGCTTGAAGCTAGAGGGTTGAAAATATAAGCAAAAGTTTTCTCCTTCCACACAAGATATACGTGTCAGAGCGAGGGATGAAAAATCGGGCTTGTTTCGTTTTCACTGGCAAACCCTGAATTACAATTTTTATTTTAATTTACAAACCATAAATATTTGCTTGGTTTCTAGCTAGAAGTCCAATGATCGGCTACATTAATGCTTCCCTAGAAGGCTTAACGACAGTTCGAGCGTCTCAACAAGAACAAATTTTAAAGTATGAATTTGACCGACATCAAGACCTTTTCACTTCAGCCTACTACATGAATCAAAGTACCGTAAGAGTATTTGCGTTTTCCATGGACATGATGTGTATTCTGTATATAACAACAATTGTTTTGAAGTTTGCCTTATTTTCTGACGGTAAGAATATTGCATTGTAGTAGTGTGTGTCGCTTAGTGTTGTTAGCTCTTCAAATTTATATACAGGGTGTCCAGTTTTCGACACTTTTGCAGGTTATCTCGGTTATTTTTAAAGATAGAGAGCTGCGGTTTTCGCAATACTGTGCTACTTTTTCGTGAAACGTATGACGCTACAAACATAATTTTCATAGCCCCCTCCGTTTCGGAGATACAGGGCGATTTGCAAATGTGTCATTTTTAAGCACCCCTCGTAGCTCAGTTGCCTTTTAAGTTATCGGTAAGGTAAAAACTGATTATATTATAATATAATGTTTTACGTAGAATCCAGTGGCGTAGTCATTTTTTTCTAGAAAGAGCGAATTTGAAGATAAAAACCAAAGTTGCATATTTTTAAATGGGCACCCTGTATATTTTATTCTCATTCCATTGCTTTTTTTATAAGATTTTCAAAAATAATATAATTGTTGGTATATACCTTTTAGAATAACTCCGAATTTTACAATTAAAAAAGGGTAGAATACTTCATAGTAGGCCGTGATATGATGATGGACGGAGAGTCCCTAGCTCTCTGCGCCCAGTTTATCTACCGAATAAATTTTCTTTAATGACTTCCCGCCTAATTTACCTCCGTCCATCATCACATATATCACGGCCTACTATGAAATATTATACCCTTTTTTTAATTGTAAACTTCGGAAGTTATTCCAAAAGATACCTATATATATATACCAACAATTATATTATTTTTGAAAAGCTATAAAAAAGCAATCGAATGAAAACAAAATATACAGGGTGCCCATTTAAAAAAATTCAACTTTGGTTTTTATCTTCAAATTCGTTCCTTCTAGAAAAGAATTGACTACGCCACTGGATTCTACGCAAAAAACTATATAATAATCAGTTTTTTACCTTACCGATAAGTTAAAGGGCAACTGAGATCGAGGGGTGCTTGAAAATGACACATTTTCAAAATCGCCCTGTATCTACAAGACGAAGGGGGCTATACAAATTTTGTTTGTAGCATCATACGTTTCACGAAAAAGTAGCACAGTATTGCGAAAACCGCAGCTTTCTATCTTTAAAGATAACCGAGATACCCTGCAAAAGGATTGAAAATTGGACATGCTGTACAACGCACAAAAGACGATAAATTAATTGAAATTTACCTATGTATTACCTACTTTTAGGAGTCTTGGCCGGTGACGTAGGCCTTGCTGTCACTCAAGCCGTGACGTTAACAGGTCTGCTTCAGTGGGCAATAAGGCAAGCGGCTGAAATGGAAAATACGATGACGTCAGTCGAAAGGGTTCTAGAATATGCCGAAGAAAAACCAGAAAATCAAACCGGTCAGGAAATTGCTGGCTGGCCGAAACGAGGAGACATTACGTACGATAATGTATGTTTAACATACCAAACGACCGGAGAGCAGGTTTTAAAAAATATAAGCTTTGGGATTTCTGGAAGAAGTAAAGTTGGAATCGTAGGTAGAACTGGAGCAGGAAAGAGTTCAATTATATCAGTGCTGTTCAGGCTGTATGACTATCAAGGCAAAGTCACCATAGATGGTGTCGATATTAAAACGTTGCCATTAGAGTTCTTTAGATCCAAAATAGGAATTATTCCTCAGGATCCCATTTTATTCTCCGGTACAATTCGAACAAATATAGATCCTTTGAGCAGGTATTCGGATTCTGAATTATGGGCCGCCATAGAAAAGGTACAAATAAAATCTCTTATTTCAAGTTTGGACCAAAAAATAATTGACCATGGCAAAAGCTACAGTTCAGGCCAAAGACAATTAATATGTCTCGCGAGAGCTTTAGTGTGTAATAACAAAATTATAGTTTTGGACGAGGCTACAGCCAATATGGACCTGGAGACGGATCAACTGTTGCAAAAAATAATTCAAGATAATTTCGCCGACTGCACAGTCCTGACTATTGCTCACAGATTATACTCCTTTAATACTGCTGATAAAGTTTTAGTCATCGAAGATGGAACAATTGTCGAATTCGATGATCCAAGCGTTCTCTTACAAAACAAAGATGGCTTGTTTTATAAAATGGTAAAAGAAGCGGGAGCCATCAACTTTTTGTAGTTTTTATACAATACATTTTTTTTTATTAAATACACTTGTATTTACATCATACTTCATGCATCCACACTAATAACTGTAATTTTAACAACACAGTGAAAAATTGATAAATAAGTATAGAATAAAAGACTGGCACTAAAATAGAAACCTGAAGGATATTACACATATAAGAGCTCTCTAACCGCTACAAGATTGATGGGGACGAATCATACTCATCCTCCACCTTCTATTCTGTTTAAAAGCAACCGGTCCAAAAAAGAACAGAATTGAAATTATAATTGTTACTTTCAACACATTCAAGCTTGTTTCTCATTTAATTCTCAAAATCTGGTATATTTATCTAAACCGCAACATTTCGATGTCAGTAACCCACTGTATTATTGTATAGAATATAGACCATTACTTTTGGACAACTCTGTACCTATAGGCAGAGTCATCAAAAAGTATAGAAAAAATCGATCAAATGCAAGCTATACTTGCACACGTAGTGTTCCGTGCCATCAACCTCCCACTTAACCTAAGCAAACCTCGGCCGCCCGATCTTCGTCCATCTGCTATGGGTCTCGCCGTCGATGGCACTAACGGCGTATCACATCGCGTATGCGCGGAGCTGAGTGGGCCAAATTAAAAACTTTGAAAAATCTGTGGTAACAAAAGTTGTTCCTTATATCGTGAAATATTTTTTGTCGAAAAACTTTTTCTCTAAAACCAATGGTTCAGCAGTTATAAGGAAATAAACAATTAAATTGTTTATAACAATTGACCGCGCTATAATTTTTCAATCCTGATAATTTTCACTCAATCTACTCCTAATTATCAATTTTTATAATTTTTTTCAGATTTTTCAGAGCGATCCTTCTGTTGATAAGGGTGGGGCCAGAAAATTTTAAGGGTTTCTCCAGAAAAATGTTTAAAAAAATACATCATATATTTCATTGAATTCGTGCTTCAATAAGCTTTCATTTAACGCCATACACGATGCCCTTAAAACATTTTTTGTTTCCATTGTCCAGTTTACCCCCTGAAATTAACCCCCAGAATCAAAATTCAACTTTGTATACTTCACGTCTATAATCGGGCAGCATCACTCAATCTGTGTGTTAAATTTCAAATTTTTACGCCAAATAGTTCCAGAGAAAATCGCCTGTGACAGACGGACGGACACCGAAGTGATTCCATAAGTAATCCGTTTCACGGAACACTAAAAACGTATTTTTAAAGTTTAAATAATTTACATTGCGTGAAACATGTTCTTGTTATAAATCATCAGCTTCGTTTTGAATGCTATAGGTATATAGTCTTTCCATAAATTATTCTACAATATACATCTTCCCCGCGATCAGCCCCTACGAACTTTCCTTTCAGTCTTTGTTCCCATAGCCAATGACAAGAACACCATGATTGTTGCTATCTTGGGGACATGTAGGGTGATATAATAATATCAATAATATAACTTTAAGCAGGCCACTCACTAGCGAACATGTTGAGCAACCTGGATGCTCGCAACAAGTTTGCTTGTGTGTGGCCAAGCTCGTCAACATGCTCGTAAGTTGCCGGTTCGCGGGAAAATTCGAGCAACAGCGACATGAGCGTCGACTTGTTGCTGTGTGTGACGCTGTTCCATGTTGCCTACCGTTGACTGGAAAATTTGGTGCATGCTTCGGCTCTACTGTTTTGTTTAGACTATTTTATAGGCCAAAATGTCTTTTGGTGACAATAAACAATTTCGACCAGAATTTTTTGAATATCAAGCTTATCCATGCTTGTGGAATGTAAAAGTTAAAGATCATTTAAACAAACATTTGAAAGATGAAGCGATGCTTGCTTTGGTGGAAAAGTGTGTTACTTGATGCTAACAAGGAGTTTGTTACGACGAAAACAAAGAGCTTGTGAGCATCTTTTAAAAGAGAATTAAGAAATGTTTCAAATTCAAAAGCTACAGGTTTATCAGGAGATGCTATTTATGAACCTTTTCTTTGGTATTACGACTTGCTGTTGTTTTATCAGTTGTATGCAGATTGTGAAGCTATTCGAGAGGGAAAATCAACTATGGTTTACAGTGCTGATAGAGTAGTGCAAGCAAGTGAAAAAGGAAAGTAGTTTTCCATTGCTATTTGTAATCCTACAGCAAGAACATGCTTCTGTTTTTTTTTTGATAATAGCACAGCACCATGGTAAATATTTCTGATATGGCTTTCAGTTGATACCAAAGCCGGCGCCATACATGCGGCTTTCGGCGAAATTCGGATTTCGTCGAGTGGCTTTTTTGCACCAATTTATCGACATGAAACGGGAATGGCGAGCGACGAACGCCGATTAGGCACGCAATTTAAAGCTTTATTCTAGATTAAAATTTAAAAAAAAAACGTATGCATTACCATAATACGCGGGTGTCACAGGGGACAAAAGGAGATATATTACCTTATAAAACTGCCATTGACGACTTTAAAAAACCACCTGAATGTATAATAATATAGACTTCATGGTACTATATGTAAGGGTACAAGTATAACATAATTTATTTAATATCAGGTATTTCTTAAGTAGGTTGAAAAAAATGAATATGCGCGCCAATACGCAAATGAAAGAAAGAAAAACGTTATTGATTTAATAAATTTAACTACCTACTGTAAAAATTATAGTTGTCTTTAAAAAAAAACGAGAGTAATTATTCGGTTTTTTTTCTTCTAAGAAAGCACATCGCAAAAAATTGAAATCGCTATTAACAAAATATACTAGGTATGTTTGTTTAAAATACAAAATTATTCATGCTTATATGAGAAAACCTCAGATGACGTATTTCTTTACCCAGGAACCAGCCGTAACTCCTATAATTAAGATAATACAAGAGCCAAGCCTACTTTATGGCGAAAGCAAATTGAACTGATTAAATTGGAGAAGAAAATAGTTATTTATGCAACAAGAGCATAAAGTGTAGGTACTTTTTACGCATGGCAATCCCATAAGTAAAAGAAAGGCACTTTATGCATGCGTTTCAAACAATATTTTTTCTACGGTCCTAAAAAAAAGGCTGTAGATATTGGCCCAATATTACTTTTTAGTACTAAAAGTGGACAATTAGACTAAAAATACATACACATTAGTTTATCCTCTCTTGTCGACGCCATTCCATAAAATATTGTACTCTTTGTTGTAAGAATCTTTTTCCGGAAACGAATTCTGGATAGCTTTATTTGCCGTATTAATAATTTCCTCTGGCGTACACTGCAACAAGTTTTCTGAATCGGAATCTTCCATGTTTACACAACCTTCTACAATGATACAACCAACATGATTCTTAAAAACCTGCATTTGACGTTTCTAAGTGAAATATCATGTCACCCTTGTTTAACAATTGTTTGTCACAGGCGACTTGGTTTTATTGGACTTTCGTTAAATAAGGGTGAAAAATGAACCGTTAAAGCGGAGTTCACATTAGTCAAGTTACCTGACTCCAAGTCGCTGGATTCAAGTAACTGAAAACGACTTGACTAATATGAACCTGTTATTTACTGCACTTGAATTATCCTTTCAAATTTGCTTCAAGTTTCAAGTGCAGTAGAGGTTATTTCAACTTTCTATTTGCCTGGAATACAACTTGACTAGTGTGAACGTGGAGGTGGCTCCAATTCAAGTTTCACCCACGCCCTTCCCAACCGTGAAACCATTCAGAACGTGGTAAATTATGTTGGATCACCACTATCAATCAAGAGCGTTATCTTGAAATCGGATTTTTGGTCGAATTTTGGCATATCCAAGATCTTAAGTGCAAAGTTGCTCATATGTATATAATGGTGGACAAACAAATTCTTAAGCCATAAACCAGGAAACCCCCAAAATGTCTCCAGAGAGACCCGTTTTTGGTCCATTTTCGTTACACGCCAGTGTTCGTGTATGTATTATTTAGTCTATGGTAATACATACACAAAACAAAGCCTATACCTGCTAATATTTCATAAAAATTCAAACGACAGCCTTGTTCAACAATATATATTTTTAAATAATTTTTGCAGTTAAACCGCTATCCTTCAATAATTAACGTAACATTTTTGGTCCTAGAACATACCCATTATGAAAAGCACCATACGAAATGTATTGCTGCTGCCTTAGATTAGAATATACTACTCGACCTATCAACTGCCAGAAACAATTTTACTGAGCTGCCCGTGCACAGACGCTTGTGCTTCAGCCATAACTTTCAAAGCGCCCTTCTCCATTAATTTCTTCGCTAGCTGTTCTCCTAAAAGTTGCGCTTTTTCAATATTTTCTCTAGTTATATCTTTATGAGGAACTAAACCAATGAATAAGTCATCATCTTCAGTGGTGTCGGTTCTAGTGTCATTTAATGCATCAATCGCACTCGCCCCTAAAAAGGTCAACATGAATTTGGTAACTAGTATATTTAAAGTCAATGCAAAGTACAGAAATTATCATCATTAAAATTATCAGGTTATGAGTAACTACCGCCGTACTCATAAACAAAACATACAAATTTTAGAGCGATAAGTGAGCTTCGTTATCGTTATAAAAGGTGGCCCACCGAAAGCTTTCCACTCAAGTTTATTTTCGTTTAAATCAATAAATCAAAAAACTCTCCGACCAGTATACTTTAGTTTTAAACCCGACATATTTTTTGGTATTTTCACGAACCGTGCGTCAACTCCTAAGGCTTTCACCCTTAAAATCTTAAAAGGGACGTGAGGTCGAGTGATTTTAGAGGGAACTGGATTGCCTTTCCAACGGGACCTTGCTTGTTGAAATCGGGTGAGTAGTTTCTGAGAAATGAGACATTAAAACTTAAAGAAATTTCTTACCTGTTGTTTCAATCCAGTAAATGCTGAAAATGTCCACCCCAACCTACATGCACGTATAAAGGCACTGTTCAAAATGTTCGCGAATATTGTGAAGCATGTCAGGAGTTATTTGTCGGCACCCCTACACTATTCCTTGTCGAAAATCTTCTAAAGAACTGCGATGGGTTGCATAATTTTTTTTTTTAATATCTCCACAAGAAAAAGTCCGGTGGCGATAGATCAGGAGATCTTGTAGGCCGTTTAATAGGATCTCTTCTCCCAATCCATCTTCCTGGAAAAATTGTCATCCAGATACTGCCTCACAGACAGAAAATGCATAGTGTGGGGGTGCCCTATCTTGCTGAAAAAATAAATTTTCTGGCCGATGAAGGTCACCTTCTTCGAAAGCATTCGTTAAAGCAGGGTCAATAGTAGTTTCCAACAATTCTAGGTACATTTCACCAGTTAAAGTGCCAGGAAGAAAATACGGCACGATAATACGGTCCCCAAAAATTCCAGCCAACACATTTATTTTTTCTGGATGTTGACTCAACATTGTTGAGTATGTACTTCTCTAAAGATTCTAGGGTTGGCATTCGACCAATAGTTACAATTATGCCAATTGACAGTATCATGAAGGAAAAAGAGCATTCGTCTGAGAAACAAATGTAAAAAGCAATTTTTGGATCACGAATGATTTATTCATTCATTAACTCGCAAAATTCCAAACGGTAATCAGGATCGTCTTCATTAAGTTCAAGAAACAGTTTTATTTTCTAGGGATGGAATGTATGCTTTTTAAAAATTCTCTGGATGGTTGTTCGCGAAACACTCGACACTTCTAACATTTTCCTCGTACTAAGTGTGGGATTAATTGCAAAATGGCCCAAAACTGCAACTTCTACAGCTTCATTTCTTACAGAATTTTCAATATTTCTTTTTAGTGTTCAGTTAAAAACAGAACACTTATGGAATCACTTCGGTGTCCGTCCGTCCGTCCGTCTGCCACAGGCGATTTTCTCTGAAACTATCCGACGTAAAAATTTGAAATTTGGCACAGAGATAGAGTGTGGTAACCCAATTATAGATGTAACTATAAAAAGTTAAATTTTGATTCTGCGGATTACTTTCGGGGGGTAAATTGAATAATGAAAAAAAAGTTTTAAGGGCATCGTGTAAGGTGTCAAATGAAAGCTTATTAAAGCACGAATTTAACGATATACATATATGATGTATTTTTTTAATGCATTTTTTAAAGAATTTCGGAAAAATGCTTAAAAATTGCTGGTCCCCACCCTTATCACCAGAAGGATCGCTCAGAAAAATCTTTAAAAATCATGAACATTTAGAATTAGGTGTAGATTGAACGAAAATTATCAGGATTAAAAAAATTTAGCGCGGTCAATTGTTATAAACAATTGAATTGTTCATGTTTCTTATAACTGCTGAATCAATGGCTTAGATAAAAATTTCTTTGCCAAAAAATATTTCTCACGATATAAGGAACAACTTTTGTCCTTGCACGGTTTCCAAAATTTTTAATTTGGCCCACTTAGCTCCGCGCCTACGCGATGTAATACGGCGTTGGTGCCGTCGCGGCGGCGAGTAGCGGGGCAGATGGACGGAGATCGTGCGGTCGAGGTTTGCCCGGGTTAAGTGGGGGCTGATGGCACGAAACACTAATTGTGCACGTATAGTTTACATTTGACCGATTTTTCTGTTTAGGAGTGATCCTGTTTTACGAAATTTCGCCACCAATTCTGGCACGTAAGTATGAGACAAGTGTCCATTTGGGTATAATTCATTATAAGATACGCGGCAGCTCTCTAGCACAATCGTTACTTCTAAAGGAAAGTGAAATAGTTTGAACTGCTTCTTCAAGAGTATACGTCATTTTAATGCGTAACAGAACGAAATGAAATTTATAGAAAAATTATTAGTTTTACTATGAATTTGACCGATATCAACAACAAACTAATAACAGCCCTTTTTTCGACAGAACAAGTGGAATTCCAAAGACCTGTTATTACAGTATTGGTATGTTTATGCTTATTTAGAATTTTGTTTACATTTAAACCCAAATTTCTTTAACATTTAATTTCTCGAAAACTACTTGCCCGATTTCAACGAGCAAGGGGTCCTATTGGAAAGGCAATTCAATTCCCTTTAAAATAAGGTATCACTCGACCCCCTTCCCATTTAAGATTTTAAGGGTGAAAGCCACCCCGACTTAGGGGTTCATGCATGGGGAGTGAAAATATCAAAAAAAGTTCCCCCTGAATTTTGCACTTTACAGTCTTGCACAACGGTTTCATAACAAAAAAAAATCAATAGGGACAATTTTATTACAATCTATAATTTTTCTTACAACTTACCTGCTGTTTGAGACGCTAAGAATGGGCACATTCTTGCGCCTTCTTGAATGCCTTCTATGGGGCCGCTTAGTGGAACGTGATTATGAATTGCCTGCAACATTAGGAAGTAATATAATTGGAGAACAATTTAAAGGTGCCTTATCTACAGACTGTTATGAAATTCTCTGCATATATTTGAATGGGTGACTCCTGGGATGGTGGACATTACCAATACTTTGTTCCCTCAAATCGCACAGTTTTTTTATTTTAAAAAAAGCCCAGATACCGGCCCTTATAAGACGCTTCTAAAGAGCCTGACGTCATAGGTTCTAATATTATAACAAAAAAACAAATGATCCAACAGGGGCATTGCCAATTTTAAATATTATCGTGACATCTCATTTTTTATCAGTTTTAGTGAAAACCGGAAATAATCCAAAGTATTTTTAATTCCAAGAACACAATTCACTAAGTATGTGTCTTTTAATTTAATAGCAATTTTTTTACTTAATATGGGAAAATATGGACCATACACTCGTGAAATTAAGTTGACATTGTGAGCAGGACGAAACAGGCTATGTTATACCGTTAACACAAAGAATTATCATATGCCTATTACGTTATTAAGCATTATTCCTAGTAGCTTAAACTTTCTGCCTTAAAAAAAAGGTTAAAAATCGAAACGCAAGTCGCAAACATCCATTTCGACTCGAAATTGGCCAGAAATAAACAGCGAAGGCCTTGACACTAAATTACAAAAAAAAAATTTTTTGATTTTATTGAAGTAGTATTGGAAATTATAAAAATAAAATAACTACTGCGGTTGTGCTAGGCGACTTGAGACGTTTTTACCATGGACTTTTGACTAAATTTTGATTTTGCCGCTATTTTATACAGTATCCGGCAAAGAGTTGGCCACATCTGGAAAATTTTTTTATATTAATTTCTCAGAAAATTTTATTCATGATAAAAGTTGGTGCATTAAGAAATAGTAATTTTGACAACTTCAAATTTTAGGTAGAGTATACAGGATGCTCAAAAAATATAAAAATCTTGGTTTAGAAAAACAAAAACCTAGAAATTTCAAAAAAATGTCTACAAAGTAAAGTTCCTGTCAAGAGAAGAACAAAAGTCAAGTAACATTTTTGCCAAAAGAGAACCACTGCCGCTGTGGAGAAAATTAGGGACGAAACTTTCAAAAAAAAAACTTTTTTACAAAATTTAGCCTGAAATTCCCCTGCAACGACACATTTTTGGTGAAATTATTTGACTTTTGTTCTTCTCTTGACAGGAGCTTTACTTTCTTTGAAGAATTTTTTGTTAAAATCCTAGATTTTTGTTTCTCTAAACCAAGATTTTTGTATTTCTTGAGCACCCTGTATACTCTACCTAAAATTTGAAGTTGTCAGAATTCGTTTTTCTTAATGCATCATTTTATCATGAATAAAATTTTCTGAGAAATCAATAATAAAAAAGTTTTCCATACGTGGCCAACTTTATGTTGGACATTGTATAACAAGGAATAACTCAGTTATTAAAAATGTATCAAAGTGAACAATAAAAGGCAACGCTCGCCCTGGTTTCGTATCATTTAAAATTTTTATTAAACTAACTTATGACAGTTATATTAAAAGGTGAATTTACGCCAGTTAGCGTCTGTTTATGGCTAATGTGTATGACTGTGTACTCTGGTACAGATACATCACTAAATGCAAATGTTGGTTCACAAAATTGTAAATTAAAATTGCAGCATGTCCAAATAAAGTGCGGCGGATATGTGGCCAACCTATACAAAAGCATTTTGGCGAATCACCGGCACCGATCGATGGTCTATGCGAGTTTCGGGGAAATCCCCGGTTTATTCGGTGACGTTGTGACATTATTCGCCGTGAAAATTTAGCAAGTTCAGTTAATTTTTCACTTTCACACATTTTATATTCCTTTATAATTGGAACTAACGGTATTATAAAGTGTGATCACTAATAGGTCTTATAAAAATGCAATATTGCAAAAATTACTAATTGACTTAATAAAAAAATAATTCTATTCTGAAAGAGGACCCGGTCAAACTGTCGGTCAATTGACCAATATGTTGTTGACCGGCCAAAGGCAAATCCCTAAACATAATCCATGTTTAAATACTACCCATTTAGAATTAGAAAAAAATTGTTGAACAATGTTTGGTAATGATGTAAAATTATCGCCTACCTGTATATCTCCTTCCAAATATGGACACTGCCCCATGAACTCCGCCCCAATCGGTAACGGCACTGGGCACTTCTCGTGCGGGTCATTCTCTAATACTTCCGCCGGAATATTCAGTTTCTGCTTCTTGGGGTTCGGTTCTTTAGTCGGACTCATTGGGCATACTATGCAGCATTCTGTCGAAATAAAAACACAAGATTGACCAGCAGTTAAAAAATATTCTTGATAAAAAAAATGAGGGTGTGTGAACCACGCGCGGTAGCATTGAAACTTCTTATCATTTTTTTTTAATACGTGTAAATTTTTCTATTTTCCTATTAGCCTTTTGTCGTCCTCGGTACGTTTTGCCAATGTTAAAACTCACAATATTTTACAATTTTCAACAAAAAGTTGGCCAATATGAATTTATTTAAATTCTGGTTTATTTTTTAAATGGTTACATAAAAAATTAGAATCTGTATGTATGCGCCATCTATTATAGGCGGCGAGTGTCGGCCCCCTAAAACAAAGAGATTAGTAAATACCGAGGTATACTTAGGAGAACAATCAGAGCTGTTAAACAGACTTACTATACTGCCCGAATAGTGATGGCAAGAAATACGCAAAGGGAGAGTTGGAAAGTTGTTGATGACTTGAGTGGTAGACGTAGGGACTTGTCTGCGGATTCTTTTTATTATTCGGTGGCGGCAAATTTGGCCTCAAATAATATACCTACAAGGGATCCCCTTAGTTATCTAAATGATGTGCAGGTCAGGGACACATTTATTTTTATGCGACTGATGTTCATGAAATAAGGAGTGAAATCGAACTGAAATCAAAAACAAAGAACACCTCTGACTTTTCCCTCGTCATTAATTTGCCAGAGTTATTCCGCTTTTTAAGGGAGGAGATACTGAGTCGACTTCAAATTTTAGACCTATTTCCTTGCTTCCGACGCTGACTAAGGTCGCTGAAAAGCTGGTGAAGTGCCGTATCGTCGGGTACATTAATGGACATGACCTCTTAAGCAAAGCACAGTTTGGTTTTCAGGCTTCTAAAAATACAAGTGATGCCATGTTATCTTTTTTACAAAACCTATATCTCACACTAAATGACGGAGAGGTTGCCCCGGCAGTATTCTGTGATCTGGCTAAAGCTTTTGATTGTGTAGATCACAGAGTCCTGCTGGACAAACTTGAAATTTACGTTTATAAAGGTGCCGCTTTGGCCTGGATCAAATATTATTTATCAGGGCGCTATCAATCAGTTGTTTTTAATAATAACGAATCCTTACAACAAGAAATTACTTCTGGTGCCCACAGGGGCCAGTCCTAGGCCCACTGTTGTTCTTAATTTACATCCGTGACTTATCTCGTCTGAAAATTTCAGGTTCATTTACCATGTTCGTCGACGATACAACTATTCTATGGCGTGATTCTGATGCCGATATGTTGGAAGGGAGGATTAATGGAGATTTAATGAAAGTCAAAGAGTGGTGCGACGCAAATTTTTTCTCTTCATGTATCCAAAATAAATATTGTTTCTTTTCGGTGCCAAATAACTGAGCTTGTTCTTGATACTCAAATTTTACAGAATATGCATGTGAATAAGTTTTTGGATCTATACATAGACCTTAAGCTAAGATTCGAAACTCATGAATTACAACTAAGTAGAAAGTTATCTAGGGGCTGTTATGCGTTGAGAGGTGTGTCCCGGGGACTTGACATAATATCTCCATGGCACGAAACGTATATTTTGCATTGGTGGAGTCGCATTTGCGATATGGTGTGTGTTTCTGGGGATCGTGCACACATTGAGCCAGCTCTTTAACGTGATTTTTGTTTTGCAGAAGTGTGCAGTTCAGTCTTTGTGCAGGGTTAATTCTCGGGAATCTTGCAGACCACTATTTGTGTCCCTGCAAATTTTAACTTTGGCGTGCATATTCATTCTACAGTTTGTTCAAGTTTGTCTCATGCACGATAAATTTCAGCCCGAAATTGAAAGAGCAGGGGTTTACGCTACTCGGTCTTCTGAAATGATTGCCCTACCTATCCCCACTCCGAGTTTAACAAAAAATTCTATTATTTTTAGAAGCAAACAACTTGCCGTTACTTCTACGAAAGACTAAAAATAGAAAACATTTTAGAAGGGAAGTAAAATAGCTATTAATTGGGAAGGCTTACTATTCCATTTCTGAATATTTGGCTAATTTTTTTGATTGGTGTCTGTATGTCTCAAGTTTTACTATCGACCTTTTTGTCTTGTTTATAGGTTTGTTGTCTATTTTGATATTATATGATCTGTTTTTCTTTTTTATTTTTTATTAGTGTTCCGTGAATCAGAATACTTATGGAATCACTTTGGTGTTCGTAAATGTGTCTCACAGGCGATTTTCTTTGAAGCTATTCGACGTAAAAATTTGAAATTTGACACAGAGATAGAGTGTGGTGGCCCAATTATAGACGTGATGTATAAAAAGTTGAATTTTGATTCTGGGGGTTAATTTCGGGGGGGTAAAGTGGGAAATGGGAAAAAAAATTTCAAGGGCATCGTGTAGGGGTAGGGTGTCAAATGAAAGCTTATTGAAGCACGAATTCAACAATATATAGGATGTATGTTTTTGTAGGTTTTTTTTTACGGAAAACGCCTAAAAATTGCTGTCCCCGACCCTAATCACCAAAAGGATCGCTCAGAAAAATCTGAAAAAACCATGAACATTGAGAATTAGGTGTAGATTGCGGGAAAATGATCAAAAAGTTGAATTTTGATTCTTGGGGTTTGTTTTTTTTTTTGGGGGGGGGGGGTAAATTGGGCAAATGGAATGTTTTTTTATTGCATTTTTTTTACATTTTTCGGGAGAAACGCTTCAAAAATTGCTGTCCCCCACCCTTATCACCAGGAGGATCGCTCACAAAAATCTGGAAAAAATCATGAACATTGAGAATTAGGTTCGTAGATCGAGCGAAAATTATCAGGATTGAAAAATTCTGGCGCGGTCAATTATTATAAACAATTTAATTGTTTATTTCTTTATAACTGCTGAACCATTGGTTTTAAAGAAAAAGTCTTTCGACAAAAAATGTTTCCCACGATTTGCGGAACAACTTTTGTCCTTGCACGTTTTAAAAATTTTTAATTTGGCCCACTCAGCTCCGCGCTTACGCAATGTGATACAGCGTTAGTGCCATCGGCGGCGGGTAGCGCGGCAGATGGATGGAGATCGGGCGGCCGAGGTTTGCTCAGGTTAAGTGGGAGGTTGATGGGACGGAACACTAATTGTGCAAGTATAGCGTGCACTCGGCCGATTTTTATCTCATGAATTTTTGATATTGTTGTGAGTGTATATAGGCGTTTTGGCCGTTTTACCCATACGCTACTTTGCGTCCTTGTTGTATTAAATCTGGTTAGTTAGTTTTTAGGATGCTTTGTTTACAAGATTGTATCTTAAAACAATAAAGATGTTTTTGACTTTGACAAACAAGAGAACAGCGCTGAAAATCTAGCGTACTGTCCTCTGTTCGTCCGATCAACATAAAGCATAACAATTTTTGTGATGGGTCAACAGAATTTAGCCAATAGTACATCTAGCTAAAAGAAGTTTCACTCAAAAAGGGGGTATACGGGAACGAGAGGATGTAGACTAAATATAAGTAGATTTTATCTTACCTATATCGATCAATTTTTCTCCATGACTATAAGGGCACTCAGCACATCGTATGTTACTCAGTACGCTTATGGAAGCACTGTCTTCACCGACTATTTCTTCTTTACCATCCAAAGACCAGACGGCTCCTCTAATATATATTTCTACCTAAAGCAGATGAATGAAAAGATAAAACTGTACACAGTTATTCCTTGTAAAAATGCAATAATCAATGGTATGTAACAATCTAGAGTGGAAAAACGTAACATTTTTACCTCTTTATCCTTGACCAATTTTAAATCAGACGTCACAGCAACAGGAGCACTACAACCTCCTCCTAAAGTCTTTAGAAAGCTCCTTTCAGATATCACCCTTAAAGCTGTTTGAAGGTCATACAGGGGTTCTAATAATTTAATGATATTTTCGTCGTTTGAGCGGCACTCGACAGCAATAGCGCCCTGTCCAACAGCATACAGCATTTCCTCTGTATCAAGCATCTAAAGTTTTAAATATTTTTTTAAATAAAAACCAACTTTAAGCTCATAGTGATATTTTATTAAAGTGGGTTACAAGCAATAATACTAGCAACCCTTCGCGGCTTCGCCTGCGTGGCGTTAATTTTTAAGACAATTGTTATTAGTAGAAGAATGAGTTTTTATATGCTTAATATAATACCTCATGTTTCAGTGGTTTGTAATTTTTTTTTCAAGAAATAGACTCCTCTATACAGGGGTTGTTGAGTTTGAGTTCATTTTTAACCAGCCACAACACACACAAAAAAAGAAATTAGGTACTTATACTCTTCCGCATAAAATCAACATAAATCTTGCCAAAAAAGACAAATAAGTAGATGATTTCGTAGCGCTGTTTAAAGCATTAATGTTCGTAGGTCGTCGGTAATATAGGCAGGAGGCAGGAAATCAGGTGGACTGCATCTATACCGACCTCTCCAAAGCGTTTGACAGCGTATGTCATCTTTTGTTGTTAAAAAACTATCCGAGATCGGCATCTCTGAATACTACCCGAGGTGGATGATACAATTAAAGAAGATATGATACCGCGCAGGTAGGCGGGAGTAATTGATATGATACCGCGCAGGTAGGCGTGAGTAATTGATATGATACTGCGCAGGTAGGCGTGAGTAATACCGTGCAGGTAGGCGTGAGTAATTCCGCCCTATCTTGGAAACGAGACACGCCTTTGTTAGGATCGCGTTGTGTTTTAAATTATTATTATTTTAATTAATTTTAAAAGTGAAAATGAGGTGTTTTGTGTATAGTTATGATGTAGACAATCAATTGGGACAAACAATTGCTAAAAATCTCCAAGGTAACGAATCACCAGCCTTTAATCGAGAAAATACGACAAACAGACTGAAAAAAAGCAATTTTCTTAAAAAATTATTTCTTGTTTTGCCTAATTTCATAAATTTAGATATTTTCGCTTTGTTTAGAATAATTTTTGTCATTTTAAGTTTATTTTAAATTTGAAAAATCAAAGAATTCAAAAATACAATAATTTTTAATAATTTACTATTTAAAGTGTAAAAACCCCCAAAAAAAAACTATCCTAAAAAACATGTTTCTGTCGCAAACATACAGATGTTAACCGAATAACTCATTTTGCATCAAAATAAAATTATAAATTCACGGTGACTAAAGTAGTCAAGATTGTCAACCTTGACATTAACTTTGAGTTACCTACGAAGAAAATTTAAAAAGGTAGCAGGTATTTCGTTCGCAACCTGGATAGTTACGTTTAAAGTATATTATGTATGCGAAATAATTTTTAATTTGAAATATTTCAAAAATGGTTGAAAAACCGCATAGGGTATGTTATAGAAAATATGTCTAGAGCTTCTCCTAGAATCCAAAAATATGATAAAAATCATACCATCCAATTTAAAATAAGCGAGAAAATCGATGTTTTATACTATATTTGTTTTATTCGATGCTTAATTGTTATAAGATATGCATATGAATGATCTATAAAAATCCCCAAAACTTTCATTTTAACATTTTTCCCCATCTTTAAAAATAAAAAAGTTATAAGGCCGGTTCACTTTTATTTCGATATCCCTGTACCTTAGTGCTTTATTTCAAAAACAAACAAAAATTATACCTAATATGTTTTTATTAAATTGTTTAATCATTCCCAAAATTTTCAGTTTTGTATATTGTATAACAATTACAAACACTTTTACGTTTTTTAGTAAATAATTATATAAAGTTAAAAATCATTATTATCAACATAATTACATAAACTGAATATCATGTATTTCGTTGTATTTACATTATCTTTCAATTTATTAAAGTTAAAGTTCATTTGTGTATTGAATAAAACAATATTATTAATAGCAGATAATTGGGAAATTCCTTATCAGAGAAATATTAAAACAATACAATTTGAAAAGTTTGGTACTTAAGCTATTCACAAATAAAAATTCAAATCTATACTTATAGAAAGAGGTTTTATATTGTGTATTCAGTAGGAAAAATAACGTTGTAAATAATGTTTTTCCTACGAGATGCACATACTATTTTTCCTGTGATCGAAAATGAAATAGAATAAATAATAAAATAAAATTAAGAACTTTAAGTAAAAATTTATTAACATGACCTAATAGATCGCTTATGCTTAGCTTTTCGGTTGCTTGACAACCGCTGTTTAATTACTGTTGTTTCTTTATGACAAGCGGTACGGGAATATTTTAT
The DNA here is from genome assembly GCA_963971165.1 of Philopedon plagiatum. Lineage (NCBI taxonomy): Eukaryota > Metazoa > Arthropoda > Insecta > Coleoptera > Curculionidae > Philopedon > Philopedon plagiatum. The sequence goes on along the minus strand of OZ020189.1, from coordinate 152,609,115 downwards.
TCCCGGCCCAGGCCGGGAATAAAATATTCTAGTACTGTTATATGTCTCATTGTTTAGCAACGGTTAACAATACTAGAATAATGACTTTTGTGGCGTTAAAACACGCCAGAAAGATGTCAGTTTGTGGACAATGGCAGAAAAAAATTAATTTTTCATATGTTTAAGATAAATTCAGAAGCTAATGGTACAATAAAAAATTATTTTACAATCAGATAGTTTCAAGCTGTCTAAGTATTAAAGTGTCATAGGCTTGTAGCTGTAAAATGCTCCCGCTGCATCGCTTGCGTGAAATACGGAACAAATGAGATTGATATCGCCATTCATATTTGCTGTCGCACATTTAAAAAATTATTTCACTGATGGATCTCTTGGCCATTTTAGAGCGTCAGAAGCTACAATTAATTATATCTCACGATTTCAACCCCCCCCCCCCCCCCCATTTATTCTAATTCAATTAAAAAGGAAATAATACATTGTCCTGGAAAATACCATTTAGTTCTTTTTTTTAAATAAAACCTTTACACTTAATTCTTTGTTTTCTTTTAGTTAAAAAAAATTGCATTAAAGTCTATTTATTTCGACGATAGACCGAATATAAATAGATGCACGCTGCCTACAAGTGATCGGTTCAAACGGTGAAATTGAACAGGGCCGCATTGAGAATGAGAAGGAAAACTTTAAACTGCAAAACGTTTACAATTAAATAAAAACTAAAATAATTGCCAGCCTTGACAACCGAACAAACAAAACAGCGATTAAAAATAAACGCAAAAAATTAAAACTACAAAACAAGTCAAAACTCGAAAGAAAGTCGAATAGCCTTTTTCACTAGACAGCCTAATTACGATCCTGCGAAATACCGCCGATAGCTGTTTGGCACGCCTCTTTCAATTTAATGTTCGGTCGGCCAATACGAATAGGAAGCTGGCAGAGGCTCGACGAGATCGTCTGATTATGACGTGTAGGGTTAATATTTACATCGGTCTATCTTCGAGATGTCTATACTTTAGGTATTATGATACCACAAAAAAGCATTCTTTATTGAATAATAAATATATAGCAAAAAGTATACCTACGAGAAAAATAAATAAACAACTAAGATTTTGTTGGTGCAAATCTACCTAAAGTTATTGCCAATTTAAATCAGTCAAATGCCTAAGGGCAATACAAATTAACATAATTTAGAAACTTACCTAAAATTTTTCTCCACTTTCTATTTGTAAATTTGATATTAATCTAAGTAGGGTGATTTAATGATGCTATTAGGTAGATAAGTATCTATTTCATTAACGACGGCGTGCGATAATGTCTGTTCTGTGAAACATCATCTAGTTCATGAATAGGTATGTCAGATATTGTGTAGTAGGTATACAAAATTGGTAATATAACTATGAATATAAACGCCGATTAAAGACATGCAACTTGTTTCTAACTTAGCTGTTATTTTGAGTAGTTAGGTTTAACTTTTATTTTGTATTTATCTTACCTTTGATATTCTATTTTTCCACCCCATCCTAAGCAAACCAGCAGATGCTAAAATGATAGCCTGGTACTTGCCCAAATCATCTAATTTCTTCAATCTTGTGTTCAGATTTCCTCTAATATTCTCCACCTTTAAGTGTGGATATTTTTTAGCCAATTGTGCAGTTCTGCGCAAGCTAGAAGTTCCTATTACACTACCCTTCAGTAAAGTACCAAGAGTACAGTCTTTTAGGTCTTTCTGAAGAACCAGCGCATCACGTGGGTTTTCCCTAAAATAAAAATAAATGGTCAAATTTGAGCAGGTATTTATTACCAAATTATTACACTGCCTATTTTATATACACTCCCCGACAATAAATTCCGGACAAAGATAATTATTTTAGTCAGGTTGATAGCCCTCTAACTTTCTAAATTGTTTTCTGATTTTTGCTCGAGATAGATAAGTAAAAGTACACACGTGCGAGTGCAATTCCCAATAAATTAAAATAATTTAATCACAATGCCGGCTAATCATTAAAACCTCACCTAAACTCAAAAGTGATATAATCATGCATGAGCTGGGAACATTCAGTATTTAAATCTCCAAGACTGGAATCAATATCAACTTTGGAACCAAGTCAGCACAGCGGACACCAGGTAGGCCATTTTCAATTCGCAGATTGTCATACGATCGTCGTCGTAAAAACTGAATAATTTACTGAAATTAAATTTAGAACCAACAAAAATACAGTCCACTCTCTTATTCGTTAACATTTTGGTGAAACATGCGCCAAGGCCCCAGAATGCCACTTCATATCTCAGATTAGACTCCTCGAGGGAAAAATATACAGATCTTGCCACAGATTATCCCAAATTATTATGAACCACGCGTAACATGCTGAAGCCAATTTTTTGTTGAGTGTTAGGATATGATCAGTGAATTTAAGGTTTGTGTCAATATGTATAACCAAAAATCTTGGAGATGTGTTAGTCTCTAAAGTCCTATCCTCTAACATTATGTCCCTAATATTGCATTTAAAAGTAAGTAAATTTGTCTTGGTTGCATTAAAACACAAGCTGTTTGCATCAGACCACTGGTTAATCTTACCGCCGATATCGTCCGATATGCGAGCACAAACAGTAGCGGTACTTTTATCGAGCCATAAAACTGTCATCAATAAAGCAAATCCGCAAATAAAGTGAAATGATCACTAATGTTTATATTGTAAAATTGTTTATATATAATAGAAATAACAGCGGCCCCAGTACAGATCTCTGTGGCACACCGTGGGGATTAGGAAGTATGTCCGAATCAGCTCCCTGGCATCTAAAAGCTGCTTTCTGTCTGACATAATATATGCTGCTATCCATTCCAACCCGATTCCCCTAAATCCATAGCACTGAAGCTTTTCCAGCAGTATTCCCCGATTTACGCAGTCAAATACTTTTGAAAAATCGCAGAACACTGCTGCAGCAACATCACCATCGTTCAGGCCCATGTATAGTCTTTCCAGGAAGCCAAACACTGCATCTCCTGTACTTTTTAAACTTTGAAATCCCCATTGGTAATTATTTAATAATTTGTGCTTTGTTCTGGTTGGGTGATCATCCTATTTTTCACTAGCTTTTCAAGTATTTTGGACAACGTCGGAAATAAAGATATAGGGCGGTAACATGAAGGACCCTCAGAGTCACCCCCCTTAAATATAGGCTTGACCAAGCTGGTCTTCAAACAGGCAGGCAATATACCCGTATCAAAAAAAAACATTTATTGCTCTAACAAGTACGTTCATTGCGCTATCCGGTAAATTCTCGTATACTCTCAGTGATATGTCATCTAATCCTGCCGAATTTTTGATTTTTATTTTCAAAAGGGTGTTTTTTAGTTCTACAACTTCAGTGTGGTGTAAATACCACAATTTCAATTTATTCCTCATAAAAAAATACAATACAATTATCAATTCATAAGACTAGTCAGACAAAATTACAAGTACTTACAAATTAAATAGCTTACGTAGCTAATACATGGTTGTAATCCAAAAACTCCTGACCTGACCCGAATAAAATGCATGTTCACATAAGAATTTTTGAGATTTTCTGATAAATATTTTTATGTTATTTTCATTTACTATGCTTTTCATTTTGTTCAGATATTTCACATCCATATATGATGGTGAATTCTGACCAACACCCAGCCTAGAGTATGGCCCACGGAGATCCTGGGCCTTCCTTGTGTAGTATGCATGAATGTCACAATTACGATTAAGGGGTTGCTTCGTTGCTTATTGCTATTTACATGGTTGATCAATTGGAAGATACAGTTGCTCACACAATTATTGACCGTACATAATAATTCAAAATGTATTAATTGAATGATACCACAATAGTTTATTATGGCAAATCAACAATTGAACTTAAACAAAAAATAACACAAGATTTAAACTTAATTACCAAATGGCTACAAATGCATAAACTAACTCTTCAAACTATTCAAAAATCATCGTATATGTTTATCAGTAAGACGAGGGTCGGTGGTGGTACACCTCTTACATTAAATAATGAGGATCTAAAATATAGTTGTATAATAAAATATCTTGGCCTTCTTATAGATGAGACTCTTTCATGGGAGCATCATTTGAGTAATTTAAGAAAAAAGATTGCAGCACCTGTTGGTGTTCTGAGAAGGATGAGTTATTGTCTACCTAAGTGCTTGGTTAGAGGCATTTATTACTCTCTAATACATGGTCATTTACAGTACTTAGCGATAATCTGGTATCCTGCGTGTGGAACCTATATAAGACCAATCCAAATCTTACAAAATAAAGCAATAAAAAATATATATGGATTACCTATGAGGTACAGCACAGTAAATCTTTATAAAACTTATAATATTATGAACCTACAAAGTATATACGAATGTCAAATATCTTGTTATATACATCAGGCTTTATCGCACTCTCGATTAACCAATATCTCCCTGACTCTGCGAAATGACATTCATAAATACCCTACGAGGCAATGTAATGATGTTAATATAGAGAGGGTCTCGTCTAATCAAAAGTCAAAGTCAAAATCCCTTTAATCAGAAAATTGCTTAGTACAACTTACATAACAATTGAATGATTCGGCGTCAATACATAAAAATTAAAAGCACAAAATAATAATAAGCCACTATAAGAACATATTTGTACAATACAAACATCATTAAAACTTAACATACAACATTTGAAATTCTAAAAATCACTTACAGAGTAAGGTTCTAAGTTTAAAATTATTTCTAAAATTTGTTTCTTAAATCGTTTCAAACTGGTCTCCAGTTTTATGCCACGAGGCAATTTATTGAAGAACTTTATACATGAGTATGCTGGACCTCTCTCAGTTGCACTCAATTTGTGAATGGGAACATTCAGATTTACACCCGCATTTCTGGTATTTAAACAGTGTTGAGTCTCCAGACCGGTGAATTTGTATCTGTTATTAAAGAAAAAAACCAGACACTCATATATATATAAACCAGGCAGCGTCATGATACCCAGCTGTCTGAACTTTCCCCTACAAGACTCCCTTCCCCTTAGACCCAAAAGTGTTCGTATTGCTCTTTTTTGAGCAACAAACACATGATGTGCAGCCAAACTTGCCCCCCAGAAAATCACACCAAACCGCAAGACTGAGTGAACATTTGCAAAATAAACTGATCGTAAAGTATCTAGATATAGAAATCATGGTAAGAGGTCGATTTTTCATAAAGGTGTTCAGATTTATAATTCTATTCCAATAGATATAAGAAAGTATAACTATAAACATTTTAAAAGGAAAATTAAGACAGTGTTTAGATAATATAACAGTTTTCATTATTCAGTAATACAAAGATTTCATTTAAAATATTAAATTGGCTGTTTTTGTCACTCTCCTGTTCTCTGACAGACCTATGTCCAAAGGCTAATGCCATGATATAATTACTTATTTTGTTACATAAATTTATTTGTTATATTTAAGCTGTGATATATCCCTTGTGAATCATCTTGATTACTTGTAAATTCTGTGTTTGTTATGTATGACTATGTTAAATGTTTTTTAATGTATAATAGTATGATACTTAATATTTTATAACAGGATGAACCTGTATAAGTTCTTTGTAACTTCTTGGTTCAATAAAGATTTCACACACAAATAATACCATCTCTGTGATATGATTATTTCTATATTTTAACAAAAAAATGACAGCAAATAAAAGAATAACTATAGAACTATAAGAAACGTAACAAAAGTCAAACAAAAACTGTTGTTTTTGAAGAAAAAAATTAAAATTAATGGAACTGTCAACATATCAACTGTAAAGATATACACAAAATTAACCGTACAAGATGAAAATTAATTCTTAAATCCATTTTATATTTACTTTTTCAAAAAATTAATATTTAGGGGCACCTCCTCTAGGTTTAATTACGGCCCTGCCCTTAAACGACGTGGCATGGATTCAACCAACTTTCTAGTAATGTTTGGCGATATATTTTGCCATTTAGAAAAAATAGTGTTTCTGAATTCTTCACGGTTACTAGGATTGCAACTTTGAAGTTATTTTTTTAAAATTTGCCACAGACTCTCCATCGGATTGAGACCGTGTGTCTGCGGTGGAGTATTTAACAATTTTGGTGCACTATGAAGGAGCCACAGCTTCACCGTACCTATATGCGGTGTTTTTGAGATCGTTATCTTTTTGGAAATAAAATATACGCGCCATATTTAATTTCTCGACTGATAGTCTCAAATTTTGTTTTACAATATCTAAGCACATATTTCTATCCTTTATACCATGAATTTCATGTAAATTTCCAACGCCATTAGCTCCCATATCACCCCATAATAATATGGAACCTCCACCGTGTTTAACAGTTTTTACGGTATTTTTAGTTTGAAGCTCGGTATTTTTTTCCGCCAAATAATTTGTTCAGGTTTGGTCAGCATTGATCGTATTGTGAAGCGGAAAAAAAATACAGAGCTTCAAACTAAAAATACCGTAAAAACTGTTCAAAAACGGTGGAAGTTCCATATTATTATGGGGTGATATGGGAGATAACGGCGTTGGAAATTGACATGAAATTCAAAGTATAATGGATAATGGATAATATGTACTTAGATATTCTAAAACAAAATTTGAGACCAGCAGCCGAAAAATTAAATATGGCGCGTATATTTTATTTCCAAAAGGAAAACGATCCTAAAAACACCGCATATACGGTGAAGCTGTGGCTGCTTCATAGTGTACCAAAATTGTTAAATACTCCACCGCAGACACGGTCTCAATCCGATTGCGAGTCTGTGGTAAATTTAAAAAAAAGAACTTCGAAGTTGCAATCCTAGTAACCATGAAAAATTCAGAAACACTATTTTTTCAACATGGCAAAATATATCTCCAAACATTACTAGAAAGTTGGTGGAATCCATGCCATGTCGTTTAAGGGCCGAAATTAAACCTAGAGGAGGTACCACTAACTATTAATTTTTTGAAAAAATAAATATACCTATAATAGATTTAAGAATTCATTTTCGTCTGGTACGGTTAATTTTGTGTATATCTTTACAGTTGATATGTTGACAGTTCCATTAATTTTATTTTTTTTCTTCAAAATCAAACTGTTTTTGACTTTTATTATGTTTCTTATAAGTAGTTCTGTAGTTATTCTTTTATTTGCTATATTTTTTTGTTAAAATATAGAAAGAATCATATCATAGAGCTGGTATTATTTCAATTAATACATTTTGAATTATTATGTACGGTCAATTGTGTGAGCAACTGTATATAAACATGGCAGCATCAAGAAGCCATATTTATTAAAAATATTTCTACACGGGGTACCTGGTGGTACATTCTCAATGCATCTTATTACTTTTTTTGTAGTATAAATGCTTTGTTAAAATGCGATGAGGGGCCCCAGAACAGCAGACCATACTGCAAGACAGACTGCACTAGTCCATAATAAACAATCTTCAACATGCTTTCATCCACACTTTCTCTCAACTGTCTAACAAAAAAAAACACAAGGAACTAATCCTGGCACAGGTTACATCAATATGTTTTCCCATGTAAGCTTCGGATTGATATAAAGCCCAAGAAATTTAACTACAGATGTACAATTAACTTACACCCCACCCATCCTAATGAGAAGGTGATAATCAACACAAACATTTTTTGGGAAAAACTGCATAAAAACTGTTTTTCCGGAGTACCACATACCTACATCATTATCGTTGAAATATAGTTATGTTTTAAACATACCTGGGTAAAACAGCACCAATAGCCATTCCATTAGGTAAACAAGTAGGCAAGTCTTTTAAAGAGTGGACAATAAAATCAACTTGCCCAAGAGCTAATGCAGTCTCTAATTCTTTGGTAAACAATGCCTTTTCTCCTATTTTCGGTAATGGTATATCAAGAATTTGGTCACCCAAAGTACTCATAGTAACTAAAAATGTTTAACACATGCTTATAAAAAACAATGTGCTTAAATAAGTTACAAATAACTAGAGCCAAAAACTCCACAAAAACATTTAAACAAATTACATACCAATTTCAAATTCCTGATGAGGATGACACTGCTTGAGTAATGATATTACATGCTTAGTCTGAATTAAAGCAAGCTAAAATATATAATATTTAAATCTTATTCATAAGAACATGAGAAAGGACATAATTACCTCACTTTTTCTTGATCCAACTTTAATTTTAGAGTCACCACTCATTTTTTGGTAAAATACAAAGGAATAGTTATTTAATAAAAAATACACCTATCATATATCTTAGGTTATTCAATTCTGGTGCTTAGTAATTATGATTAGGCGCTTATTAGTATTTTTATTAGTAGTATATTTTGGACTTTGAAACCAGTTTGAAACACACAAAGTCTGGGGATTGTTTTGAAACACACGAAACCCCAGCGAGAGAGCTGCGTCCAAATGAGGTTAGGTATTATTTTATTTGAAATCATTTGTTGGGATCACTCGAATGAAAAATAACCTATCATCCGGTTTTTCAATAACCTGAATCATCGGTTATAATTCGAGTGACGAAAATTCGGTTTTTACTAAACTACATATACATTTATCAATATAAAAGAACCACTGTTCGGCTCGCCACAAAGCACAACGGGGACTAGACTGACGATAAAGGTAAATAAAAATATTGAATTCGAAGAACTTTTAACCCTTTGCTTCAACACCGATGTATGTAAACATTCGCATTCGAATTCGTGTGACAAACCGACGAGTGATAAATTAGTTTTTAAAATAAAATCATTTGAATTCTCAGTAGTTAGTAATTCTCAATACAAATGCTGTAGATGAACGATGAACCGTCAGTATTAATATTAGTATTCGAGTGAAAAACCGGTTATCATCCGGTTTTTAAAACCACTTGAATACTCAGTAGTCGGTTATTAAAATAAGTCGGTTATTCCCAACACTAAAATCATTGTTTGAAATTTGAAGTTTGAAGATAACTATATGAATGATAGCGAAGACAGACAGAGGTCGGAGACCAACCGATATTCAACCATGGAAGTTGGAATCCAATTTCCTTGCATCCAACCAAATCCAACGCGTTCACACCAAGGAATTTGGAAGGGATAACCTTCCAAATTCCTTGGTTCACAAACACCAAAACGTTTGTATATCTAAAGCAGTTTTTGCGCTTGTCTTGTTTCCTAAAGAGTTACTATTGCTACTGACATCTTTGTAAAACCATTGTTGCTAAAAGTCTAGGAGATCGGTGGGATGTTCTAGATTTTTTAATGCCAAAAATATCGATCTTACATAAAATCGATTCGGTCGACATTTCTAAAAAATATGTCACTTGATTAATGGTAAGTTCACGGGCGACAGAAGCGGAAAGGCGCTTCGTAATATGATTGGTTCAATGCCACCATGTTTAACAAACATGGCACCATTCAACCAATCATATAACGAAGCCCTTGTCCGCTGTTTCGCTTCTTCCGCCCATGAAGAGTTACCATTAGTCAGCTGACTGTCAGTTCTGTGGTTGTCAGTTCCCATATATCAATTTTTTTCAGTGATTCTGTAATACCTATTTATTTTGCATTCTGATTTTTTAGTGATAAATTTGTAAACAATATTTTAATTTTGTTTTAGGATTTTTTTTACGAAAAAATCTAAAAAAGAAATGCTCACACTGGTGTAATGGGGAAGTAGGTATCCTTTTTTAAGTACTTTTCACAGAATACTCCTTTATTTTCTGCTTTCTAAATATTTACAAGCCAAAGAGAGGTTATGGTTTTTCTTAATAATTTATCTAGACATGCCGAATGGAGAAAAATAGTCAAGAAAGCAAGAAGGAAACGTATAAGACAAGCTGAAGCTAAACATAGAGATCAAAACTTATTGGAGGGTATGTATGTAGTTTCGTTTTTCATACCTATGACTTTTTACATAATATGAGCCGGTCAGAGGAAAAGTGGTCTAACTGCATGGCGGTTTGCTTGTGCGTTATACCAGTTTTCCTCTGAACGGCTCATATATACAAATGTGTACATTAAAAGTAGGTACCTATGTGTATAGTGGGTATTACACCAACAATTTCTTCGTGAATTAATTCATGAAGTCACTTCGTGAAGTAAATTGACAAATGTGATACTAGAACTTTGATGTCCAATAAATTCATGAAGAACTTCGTGAAGTTATTCACGAAATAGGACTTGTTCTAATTTTCCATCCAATTTTACGTGAATCAAATGATTTTCACAATATCACCATGTTTCTCCCATTCATGTAATTTTCTTAGATGTTGGCGCATAGGGATGGAATGATTTTTATGAATGAATAGTTTTATCTGTTATTTCCTTAATCTGAGGAAGGAACTAATGCCCTTTAAAAGTATTAACATCTCTATTTTATTCTTTATGATAAGTAAGGGACAGAAATACATTTAGTATGCACTAGCTGGACTAATGGAAAATGCATTAAGTCAAAAAAGTAAGTGTATGAAGTAGTATATGCATTAAAATAATAAATTTTCCATAGTAGCGGATTCCATTCTGTGGACCAACTGTGGACATTGTATGTAAAATTACCATACTTACCATAAAGCTTTTAATTTGAGAAGTGTTAGATCAGATTTTCTTTCATAGTTTTTTTTTTTAAATTATTTCTAATAAATGATTGAAATTATTTGAAGGAGGTTGTACTTAATTTTTTTTTGGACGACTAAGATTGTAAGTTTATAATTATTGTCCTGACTACTGGCAGACCATTTAAGTCTTAAATTAGTGCCCAGGATTTTTTAAACTTTTGGTTGTTGTAATGCAAGCCTACTTTTATTGTGACAGAGCAACAAACACTGCAAAACTCCCTTCAGTATCAAAAATGGCTGGAAGAGCAAGAAATAATGCAGAGAGAATACGAAGAAGAGGAAGAGAGACAAGCTGCTCAAAGGTAAAATATATTCATGATATTGAATACCTATTTATTTTACTAGATATTATTATGTTTTCCACTTATAGAGAAGAACATTGGCGAAAAGTGGAAGCAGAAGCTCAAAGACAGTGGCAGGAACTCCAGAAAAGAATTGCGCTCGCAAGAGAAGAAAAGATGAAACAGAATATGAAGATAAAACTTGAGTGGGAAAAGGAACAGCAAAGACTAAAGGAATTACAAGTGGCTAAGGTAAGGTACCATTAATTTATGTGTTACTATTTTGAATAGTTCCAGCTACATAAAGGCATATAAAAACATTACGCCAATCTGTTCAAGAAAATTAATATTTTGAAAAAATAATACAAGTCACAGCGTTTTAAAATACAAAAATCAAATCCTGAAAAGAAAATGTTCTGTACACTGCTCGGTACACTGTCAGTGACTTTTAATTATAAAAATTTTCCTGACCCTAATCTATCTCTAGTGTAGTACCTATATATTCTGTCTAAAACCTAATCTGATCAAAATAGTTTTTCTGACGTTTTGAGACCTAATATCATTATCAAAGAATCTAGTAAATTTGAACTATCTATATTAAAAATTTACTAAGTAATTATAAAAAATAATTAAACAGGATGTATGAATTTTCTGATTGAATTCTTTGGTATTTTTCGAAAATATTTCTCTGGATGATAGTGTGGTTCATTATTATTATTATTATTATTATTATCATTATTGCAACAGGCGGCACAGCCGATAAGTTGCACTGTATATTGGTCTTTGATTCGTTTCACAGCTTGTTTTATGTTCACAGGATGTCTAGTTTGTTTTTGAAGTTGTTTACAGACACAAAGTTAACCACTTCATTAGGAAGGTTATTCCATTCGCGCACCACCCGGTTTGTAAGGAAGTTTTTTCTCGGAAGGTTATTGCATCTTTCTGTTTGTAGCTTCTGTGAGTGGCCCCTCAGATCGGTATTGTTGTTTTTGTGGAAGAGATCCAAGGTCACTGAGTAGTGGTTGTGTAGAACCTTGAAGGTTTCAATAAGGTCACCCCTCTTCCTTCGGTCAGTAAGTGAAGTCAGCTTCAGTCTTCTGAGACGCTCTTCATAGGGCAAGTGGCGGATGCTGTTGGGAAGTTTGGTTGCACGACGTTGAACTCTCTCCAATAGGTTTGCATCCTTGATGAAATATGGTGCCCACACCACACTAGCATGCTCCAGGATTGGTCTAATGTAAGTCTTGTAAATTTTTATGAACATTTGCTCGCTAATGTGGTAAAAAGTATTTCGGATTCGATGAGTGAGTGAGTTTGCGGATTTCACAACCTTGTTAATTTGATCTTCCCATTTAAGGTCCTTCCGGATTATTACTCCCAGATCTGTCTGTTTGTCTGTAGTGGCAAGTGGCTGATTGTTGAGAAAGTATGTCAGCTCAGGATTGCTTCTTCCAAGATGAAGGACAGTGCACTTTTCGGTGTTCAGACGCAGCAGCCAGTTGGCAGTCCATTCCTCGAGATTGGCTAGGTCGTTTGATAGATCTCCATGTTGATAGGAAGGGTCGGAAAAGAGCTTGGTGTCGTCAGCAAAGGCACTGGTTGTGCATGTCATTCCATCAGGAAGGTCAGAGATGAAGATGATGAACAGGAGAGGGCCCAAGACCGAGCCCTGAGGGACACCGCTCAGAACTGGTCTCCTTGCTGAGAGTTTGCCGTCTATACGGACCTGAAACTCTCTGTTGGTAAGATATTCTTTAATCCACTCTAGAAGCTTGCCTCTTATTCCATAGTGTTCCAACTTGTATATTAGACGAGTGATCGGAACAGTGTCAAACGCCTTCTCGAAGTCCAAAAATATGACATCCACAGGATACCCACTGTCAATGGCCTTGGTCCAAACATTTAGATTTTGTAGAAGGTTAGATGTCACTGACCTTGATGGTAGGAAGCCGTGTTGGGTTTTCAGTCGTTCCCGGTGTTGACTCAGCAGAAACTCTGTGATCTCCCATGCAATGACTCTCTCCATTGTCTTACAGATAACTGATGTCAAGCTGATGGGGCGATAGTTCGATGCCAGGTGCTTGCTCCCTTTCTTGTATATAGGCATTACAGTTGCTTCTTTCCAGTGCTGAGGTATGCGGCTATTCTCCATGGAGTCACTCATGAGTTTTGAGAGTGGCTCACTCATTTCCCCACTGCAGGTCTTTAGCAGGACAGGAGAGACTTCGTCAGGGCCGGGGGCGGACTGCATCTTCAGTTTCTTCAAGGCATTCTCAACTTTGCTTGGGGTGAATGAGATCGACGATAGGCTGGCTAGGGTTCTGGAATTTGGGGGCAACACTGGCATATCATTGGTATCCTCTCGTACATAAACACTATGGAATTGTTGGGCAAATAGTTCAGCGACTCTCTGAGGATCTGAAGTCACCTCAGTGCCGTCGTTCAGAGCAAAGCTTTGTACTTTGGAGATGAGAGTATTGTTGAGGTATTTGTAGAAGTTCTTTGGCCCACCGTTTAAGATATTACTTTCATAGGCTTTTCGAGCTTGTCTGAGTTCCTGGCCAATTTCATTTTTCATGGAATTGTACCTATCATAGTTTATAGGACTGCTATTTTCTTTGTATATATGCCAAAACCTTCTTTTCTTGTTTATTTTCTTGACATGTTGTTTCTGTATCCATGGTTTGTTGTATTTTTTCTTTTCCTTCTTTGTAGGTACATGGTCGGTTCTGATCTTCTCGAGAAGGGTTGATAGATTGTCATATGGCGACTTGATATGGACATATGGGAACTCCCTGATTAGTGACTTGATGGAGTCATAGTCAGCTGCCCAATAATTCAGATGTGACGGTTTCACGGACTGACTTCTTGATAATTCAAGTTGTGCAGTAGCTATTATAACTACATGATCACACTTTTTAAATGTCCAATAATTGACAATAGATTTTATTTAGTATTAAGTGCATAATGTAACTTATAAAAAATTTTAAATTTTGTAATGGGTTCGCCCGTGTATTGAGTAAATAAATAAATAAATAAATAAATCACTCTTACCGATTGCTGATGTGGTCTTGAGTTCAGTTATGAGGTTTTCCTCCGATACTAGCACAAGATCCAGAAGTGAGGGTCGGTTGCCATCTCTGTGGCGAGTGTTTTCTCTCATCAGTTGGAGTAGGTGAGAGTTATTGTAACAGTCCAGAAACTCTTCAGCTCCTCGGTCTGGGCTGGTGAGTTCTCCAAGTTCCCAGTTGATGTCCGGAAAGTTGAAGTCTCCAAATATAAGTGTTGGATGGTTTATTACCTGCTGTAGTTCACTTATCGTTTCACAGAGGACATGGTTAGAGTCCGGTGAGCAATTGGGAGGCTTGTAAATGCATGATAAAAGCATTTTTATTTTGTCGATCCTTAGCTCAACCCAGAGCGACTCAAAATCGTGGTTGCTGTTATTTAAAGACATCAGTCGCTCCTGCGGGATTGCTTGGGTTCGTATACCCTGGATTTCGTTACTAATGTAGATACAGACACCTCCTCTTTTGCTTTGGCGATCTTGCCTGAACAGTGAGTAGTTGGGAATACTCACAAGCGAGTCAGGAATATTGCAATCCAGCCATGTTTCAGTAAGGAGAACAACATTAGGTTTTTGCAGATTCACTATCACCAACAACTCCTCGAGTCTCGGTAATAAGTGGTTAATATTAGTGTAGAGAAAGGAGATGTCCGAGGTGGGCGCTGTTAGTTTTTTGGATGTGTAAGATCATTGGGGGCATGTATCTTGATAATCTTGGGTGTGCCTCCCACGTATTTGATTTTGAGATTAGTCTCTCCTTTGCTTTTTCGCTCGTCAAGTGATGCTATAAGATCCCTGAGGTACATACGTACATACGTACATGCTTTTCTGTTAGCATGAGGTTTCACATTAGTCAAAATGTTAAGTCTTCAGTTAATGCAGGAACATGACTATATACCGTAGGACAAAAAAATATCTAACTACCTACGTATTTATTCGATAATAAAATTATTTTTACTAACTTCCTGTCTAAGTAATGGTAGCCAAATTCTGTTGATATCTACAGAAAAATTAGAAAAACATTTATCGTCATAAAGAATAATAGTAGCGCTTTCAATTAATTTACGCCTATTACAGAAAGTTTCTCAATATAAAATTTTAGAATTATTCCACTCTATCCTATGACCTGTTTCCCAAACGTGATCATCTAATTTACTTTTAAAAAATTCGCGACGCCTTATTAAATCCTGATGTTCTTTAAACCTAACACCAGCTAGCCTAGATGTTTCACCTCTATAAAATTTAGCACATTGACGTGGTATTTTATAAATATCCTTTTTAGAAGCTTGATCTGTATTAAAAGGTTTAACGTGAGTTACAAGAAATCCAATGGTATTATGTGTTTTAAAAATTATTCTGATATTAAAATTTTTACCTGTTCTTTTGATTTGTTCTGAAATATCTGGAATATATGTAGGTATGTTTGATGGTTAGTTTTGACGCAGTGAGTCTTTTCACTAATGTACCGGTAGATAAAACTTTAACTATTGTACATAATAGATTAGAAAATAATAATTTACGTGAGAGAATTAAATTAACTATTAAGACAATACTAGACATATTAACTTTTTGTATTAAAACGACATATTTTCAGTTAGGTAATGATTTTTATCAACAAGATTTAGGTATGGCAATGGGTTCACCACTTTCTCTATTGAATAATATTTTTATGAAGGATTTCGAGAGTAATGTTGTTGGGATACATCCAGATCGGCCTGGTGGCGATATGTTGATGATATTTTTGCTATTTGGCTACATAACGCCGATTATTTGGATGATTTCCTAGGCTACATTAATTATCAGGATCCAACTATTAAATTTACTACAGAGGTGGAGAGTGATAACTCTTTGCCTTTCTAGATATCCTAGTTTTTAAAGAAAATAATAGAATTAAAACTTCAGTATATAGAAAACCAACACATATTAATAGGTATCTAAACTTTAACTCAAATCATGCTCCTTCAGTATAAACAGGTCTAGTAAAATGTTTATATGATAGATCTAAACTGATTTGTTCTGATAGGACAGCAGCAGATGTGTAACACCCAAATAATAAATCTTCTGCCACAATCATATGGACATTATTTATATAAAAACGTGTTTTATTTTTCATTTTTACATAGACTAAGGATAACTTTGAATATATTGATTAAGTTTTCTGACAAAATCTTTAGTAAAAAGTACACAGTTCTTAATAAATTTGTCAAACGCCACAACTTTTAATAATACACACTATCCTTCTTAAAAATATTACAGTACAGCACAAAATTATAATACATATGTAAATACTACTTTATATTAGGAGTTTCTGAAACTTCACCACTTAAAAATGCGACTATTAAATATTAATAAAATGTAACATAACTGTCTACTTAAAAAACTCTTTTTGCTGCAGCCCCTCCCAGACCAACATCCTAGACACACACACACAAAAATTAAAAAAGTGCACTACTAATTTAAAAAACCCACCGAATTGTACTATTCAACCCCCCCCCCCCCCCCACAAGACAAAATCCTGGGGGCCCTACTGGGACTTGGTAAGAAGCTCCAAAAATACTTGTGTTTCTTTTCTTTTTGAAAGAGCAGCTCTCATTTATAGCTTATAATGTGTATTTAGTAAAGTACAAATAACTTCAAAACTATGGAGAAAATAATGTCAGTTTTATAAAAACATAATTTTTTAAAAACTTTGCAATATCGATTCTTTAATGGGCAATTCAGCTAATTCCAAAATGTCAAATTTAATAAGTAGGGTTCGTAAATTAAAGTGCTGCGTCGGCAGTGGCATATTCAGGGGGTTTTGCCCCCCCCCCCCCCCAAACCTAAAGTTTATACAATCTTTGTATTCAAAAGAGAAAAAGGAAATAAAAGTTTATGGCCTTTTGTTGTCACGTCCCGCCCCCAGAGCGTATTCCTGGCTACGCCTCTGGGCGCCGGAACTATAACTACCGCGACGTGTCGCGACTCGCTTTGCAGGTTACCAAAGGTTCGTAGAAGTTCCCTGCTATCGCAGAATATTCGGAAGTTTATTTTTACTTTTCCGGGCCTGAAATATGACGGGTCTCGCATGTGGTGTTTGGTGTGCAATAGGGACTTACTTTTAAACACAGGTTATTTACGGTTCCGCCGCCCATGGTCAGGCATAGAGTCGTGTCTTGGTCAATTGACTCGATGAATTTGACCGCGGTTAAATATTAGGTGGTGAAAGAGGCGGTTGGTGAATTTTAAAGTTGTATATCTCTGTTGCTACTTACGGGACCCATGCCAAGTTCAGGTTTTTTAATAGTGAGTCTACTAGGAATGTTTTGGTAAAGAAAAACAAATATTTTGTAATTTGCGAAAAAAGTTGAATTTTTGCGGAGCCCCCCCTGGAAAAAAAAATGAACACGTTTAGGTATTTTATTTATTATTTTTTCTAAACAAATTTTACATCATTTTGTCGACAATTTTTAAATTTTAAGAACAAAAAATGTACTTATGTAGGTAGCAGAAAGTTTTAGTCATTTAATTTTTTTAAACCTAAAATATAATTTTAAAAAATTCAAATACCTTTAACTTTCTACTAACACATTTTTTTCTCTTAAAATTCTAAAATTGTCGACAAAATGATGTAAAATTTGTTTAATAAATAACATACCTAAACGTGTTTATTTCTTTCCCGGGGAGGCTCCGCAAAAATTCAACTTTTTTTCGCAAATTACAAAATATTTTTTTCTTTACCAAAACATTCCTAGTAGGCTCACTGTTCAATAAAATGTTGTAAAAAAATACTTTTTAAAAATAAGCTTTTATTATTTCGATGTACTAAAACGAAAAAAAATAGGTATAGTTTTCATTGTGGCAAGGCTGAAGGGGACGTAGTTCGCGTGGGTGGATCCTAATAAAAGTAGTATCAAAGTTATCACTGAAACAGACAACGTTTAATTTTGTCTTAAAAGCTCGTCGCGCGCTAAAAGTTCATACAGGCATTAATTTTGTTTGGCAGAAATTGTAAGTATGTATTTTTTTCTTTTCTATTCACGCGACAAGCTTTTAAGACAATAAATTTAACATAAAATATTATATGTTTCAGTGATAACTTTGAAACTACTTTTATTAGGATGCAGCCACGGGAACACTTATAAATAGCATTCAGCATTGCCACAATGAAAAACTATACTTATTTTTTTCGTTTTAGGTTTTTACAAAGTATTTTTAACAAGATTTTATTTTTAAATTTTTAGTTACGTCTTAACCTATGCAGTTCTGATAATATATCATTATTACAAGACATTTTACGTGTTATCATTTGATATCCGTATCAAGGTATTGTGTAGAAAACGGTAATCCACCATCTTGTGACGTCCGCCATAGTGTGTTTAGAATGACGTCACACAGCTTATCGTATTCTACTCGTCAAACCCTTTCATTTGATACAAATGTCAAGGGGGTTGTGACGAAAAAGGTAATCCGCCATCATGTGGCGTCGGCCATATTAATGGGTTTAGAATGACGTCACATAGATTATCTTATTTTACTCGTCAAACCCTTTCATTTGATGTCCATATCAAGGGGATTGTAAAGAAAAAGGTAATCCGCCATCTTGTGGCGTCCGCCATATTGGGTTTAGAATGACGTCACATAGCTTATCATATTCTACTTGTCAAACCCTTTCATTTAATACCCATATCAAGGGGATTGTAAAGAAAAAGGTAATATTCTATCTTGGGGCGTCCGCCATATTGGATTTAGAACAATATTAAAGATACTGTATTTCATTGTCACCGGACTTATACACGTGTGCAAAATTTAAAAGCTCTAGCTTAATTAGAACTAGTCGAAATTTTGATTACAGTATTTGATCTAAACATACTAACAACCATGCATACATACGTTCATACATACATACAAACGAACCAACAGGCGAAGTTAAAAGCTTGGAAGTCCCGTAAGTATACTATAGCAACAGAGATATACAACTTTGAAATTTTACCAACCGCCACTGAGCAGATACTTATTAAAATTTCTCCATGCGAAATAAAGCGCTTATATGTGGCTGACCTGTACAAACGCATTTCGGGGAATCGACAGCACTGATCGATGGTCTATGCGAGTTTCGGGGAAATCCCCGGTTTATTCAGTGACGTTGTGACGTTATTTGCCGTGAAAATTTAGCAAGTTCAGTTTATTTTTCACTTTCACAAACTTTATTTTCCTTTATAATTGGTTCTATAACAGTATTATAAAGTGTGATCACTAATAGAAATGCAATATTGTAAACATTACTGATTGACTTAATAAGAAAATGATTCTATTCTGAAAGAGGGCCTCGTCAAATTGTCGGTCAATTGACCAAAAAGTTGTTGACCAGTCAAAGGCACAACTCTAGTCAGGCTCCTTGTTTATGAACCCTGTTTATAAGAGATCCCAAAAATTTAATGAAAATCTTTTGATGGAGATTCATTACTTACAGTTACAATTTACATTTTTTCGAAATGTTGCCAACGGAATTGGCATTAAAAGGTAAATTCAAGTAAAAAGTGGAATTTGCTGATTTGCATAGCAGGGTATCCATATGACTTTTTAATCTTCAAATTTAGACATGCTTTCAGTAAATTCAAATTGAAATCTACAACATAATTTATCTTCATTTTCCCTATTTTCTATGTTATCAATTAAAAATCTATTTATCTCATTATCATCAAAATTTCTTTGTATTGTTTTGGAAAATGAATTACATGGTTTAGAAGAAGACTCAAAAAAGAGCTTGTTTTGATTGTCAAATACCTTTAGTTGTTGTGTTACAAGAGTTGGGTTTTTCCAAGGAACTGAAGCATCCAGTATTAAAGTAGGACCTTTGTGTAATACATTTATAAGACAAAGTTTATTGGCGTTAAGATATAAGTAGTACTTTTGATGTTGCTGTCCATATGGTAACATAATCACGGGCTCGGTCAAGTATAATTCTTTGTGGCTTTTTCGGTAGTGATCTATCAGATATAATAATGAGTTTTTATCGTAGCTTCCCTTAGGACACATTGGACATTCATAGAGTGTACCTTGACAGTCTTTTTCATGATTTAAAACTTTATCATGTTCCAGTAAGACAGAACAACCTTCAAATCGATTTATACAGGGAAACAGTGTCTGTTTGGCCATAATTTCATAGATCGATTTTGCTCCATTCTTATAATCTTTAAAAAAATTAGCACACCTTCCGCAGATTATTTCCCCTGTAGAGTACACTCTCGTAGGACGACATGATAAATATCTTTTGCAATGAGTACATCTTTGAAAGTCTAGTACGTTCTCTGGAAGTATGAATTTACTGCTTGAACTTGAACTACCACCCATATTTTCACTAGCTAATATTACTTTAGATAAAACAATGAACTTTTGATTTGTTCAGGGCCAGTTTTATAGTTTTCGTTTAAACTAAACTACACGTGAAACGTGAAATTGTAGTTATTTTATCAGTGTGTTTTTGTTGCGTTTTACATTTACACATCTCGGTTAACGCATTTGCAACCCAACTAATTGGAAGGTAGAACATCAAAACTTTCTTCTGGTAGTATGCGCCACTGGTCCACGATGCCCATATGCAGGTATTTTGTTTCGGGGCACATTCAGAATCGACGCCGGGTGTTCCCGGGTAAACAGCTGACCGTGAGGCCAGCCGTTGTTTCTTATGGCCGTGACGTCATTGACAAGTCTACCCGGGAACACCCAGCGTCGATTCTGAATGTGGTGGCCTCCAGGCAGGCTACAATGGTAGGCTCTATCTTTTACTGACATATACCGATAGTGAAAGACACATAATCTGGTGCTACTTTTCCAAGATTTTCTGATAATTCAGTGTTGCGTTTAGGGATGCACAAAATTCAGAATACATCGATATATCGAAAATCGATACATCGAATTTCGATCCATCGATATAGCAGAAACATCGACCTCAATTCATCGATGTTGAAAAAACATCGACTGAAAAACATCGATATATATATGACGATGTATCCAATCAATTAATTAATTTTTGTATTGCAAATACATGTCATGTCGCTGTGTTTGTGTTATATTCGGTGTTTAAATAAATCCATCTTTATTAACAAAGTATGTTTTTTTAGTTGTAATAACCTGTGTGTTTAATGTTTGTTTTATTTGGTTTTTCTTTAAGAATGGCTAATTATTTTTTATAATGTTTTGTATTTAAATAAATTACTTTATTACGAGAAATGTTTTTAGTTATAATAAAGATATTTTTCTACAATTACAATAGAAAGAAGGCTTTTTCGCTGAGATGAACGATATTTTGCGCTTTAGAGCAAACATTTTCAATTTTGCGCTTTCTAAATGTTAATTTTCATGGCAACATTGGAAATAACACTAACAACCAAGTAAAAAAACCAAGAACTGTCACGTGCCCCCGAATCACGGCACATAGAACTCTATTAAATAGAGCCAACCCTGTTTCTTCTTCACATTAACGACCTGCTCACTTCAACTACTAATCCCATCCACAGTTATGCTGACGATAGTACTCTTCACTCCAATACTCATTTTTCCAGACAAGTTTCGAATCAGGAGCTGGATAATGGACGCAGATCTATGTACCTATCCCTTTCCCAAGATATTCAATTAATCTTAGACTGGGGTGCCAAGAACCTTGTTCAGTTCAACGCCTCCAAAACCCAGTCTTGCTCCCTCTCACGCAAAAATCTGGCAACGCTTACCCCATCCACATGACTGGCCAACCCCTACAAAACAACGAAACATTCGATCTCGTTGGCGTCGCTTTCGAACATGATCTCAGCTGGCAAAAACACATTACTTCAGTAGCCACATCGGCAGCTAAAAAGCTTGGTTTTCTCTTTCGAGCCAGAAAATACTTCTCCTCTTCCAACTTATACACTCTCTATGTTTCCCAAATAAGACCTAACCTAGAGTACTGCTCCCACATATGGGGAGCGGCACCACCTTCGACACTTAAGATCCTTGATTCTATCCAAAAGAGAGCCATTCGACTTATCAATGACCCAGCCCTCACGAGAAAACTCCCTTCTCTCGCTCATCGTCGCGCTGTAGGGGATTTATCCCTTTTCTACCGCTACTTCCACGGATTTTGTTCACATAAAATTTTTATGTGTCAAAGTCACATGACTACTCAAACAGAACAAGCGATCCATCACATGGCCACTGTCATTAGTGTCAAAATTGCATAGAATTTTATGCATATCATGATCTAGCACCAAATGTGTTTGCCGTTAGATAGCATATCCTCAAGTATTTAAAGATTTCTAAAAAAAATATAAACTGTTTTGAAACTAAAAATCTAATTTGACTAGTTAATTAACTTTCAAAAAATGTTTGTTCATCGATGTATTTTCAAAAATATCGATATTCCGATATATCGAAATAGCCTACCATCGATGTCATAAAACATCGAGTCAGAATCCATCGATGTAAAAACATCGATGTTTTGGTCCAATATATCGATGTTTTCGATGTATCGAAAAACATCGTGCATCGTGCATCCCTAGTTGCGTTTGCCTAATCTTGCTATTTGTCGTAAAAATTTACACTGTCTTGAAAATTGACTATAATCACAGATCCAGCTATATGGATCTGTGCTATAATATTGTTTATAAGAATCAAATTTATTATTATTTACCATTATAGAAGTGCGTAAATTGGCGGAAAAATGTAAATTGGGTTTCATAACACTATCTGGACACCTTTAATTTTGGAATTTTAACCAGGCCGATTTATAAACTTGACGTTTGCGGTTTGCGTTCGCCGTTCAAAGTTAAATGCACTGAAATACCTAACACCATTTATATTTGCCGTTTACGCTGCCGACTGCCGTTGGCGTTGACGTTGGGTGCCGTTCGAGTTAACTCAACTTTATCTTTTGACGCTGGCCGTTCGTAGCAAAACCGTAGCCAATTGGCAACAACCAATCAAAATCTTCGTACCTGGTGGCGTGATATTTGTTTACACATATATACATACAAAATTATTCCAAGGGATGCTAATAAACTTTCTGTATCCTCATCCATTTTAAACAAAAACGCTCCTCACAAAAACAAAACAAATAAATAGGCAAAAATAGGTTATGATATGCTGTCAGCGTCAGCTGTTATTTCAACGGTGGCCAACGTTCAACTTCAAGTTTATAAATACCATAATTCGACTTCTACGAACGTCAACAGCAAACTGCAACGGCAACGACGAACGCAAACCGCAAACGTCAAGTTTATAAATCGGCCTTTTTTTTATTGGTATCGATATTACTTAACTTACGTTTATAAAAATCACCTTTAATGTGGAAAACACAATATTTTAACTCAGAAATTACTTTATTAGTAAAAAAACATGTTTTTTATCAACTATTTGATGGTTTTGCAACATATTTTGGACCATTTTTGGACTATGGGATTATGGGAACACAGTGTTGCCACATTTATTTATTTTTTTGGTGTTTTTAATTCTTTTTTGTAAAATTTTGGCATTAAATCTCTCTCTCTCTCTCTCTCTCTCTCTCTCTCTCTTTCTTTCTAGTTGTTTTTGCAGCTGTAAAAAATATACAGGAAACAATTTTAAGCAGTTAGTATAAAATAAGAAGGTTAATGTGGCTATGCTGACATTGTTTTTGCTTAATAAAAACGAGATTTTTGCAAATGCTGTTTGTGTTCAATATAACCATGAGGTCTATAAAATCATAAAACTTACTTAAGTATTTTGCCAGATCAGGAATTTATTTTTATGACAATTCCAAAAAACTTTCAAAGTAGACAACCAAAAATACTTGCACAAACAAAGGCGGCTATGATAAAATGTTTGAATATTCTTTTTTATTGGCAACAACGTCGTTTTTATTTGTCTTTTACTAATGCGCCTTATGCCAACAAGGATAGAAAGAAATCGGATTCTGTTGGGAATTTTATCAGGAATGAAAATAATTTGCGATGACTAATCTTTCAAAGTAGATAGCCAGCAATACTTCCACAAGCATAGAAGATACGATAAAAATTTGAACATAATATATTCTTTTTTTATTTGTCTTTTTCTAATGCACTTTCGCCAACACGGATAGAAAGAAATCTGATTCTCCGTGATTATCAGGAAAGAAAAGATGAATTATTGTGATTGCTAAAATATGTTCTGGTGTAAACTGTCCATGGAACTGACCAATAGAGTAAATTCTTGTTCAATTGATTTTTCTGTCATCATTCTCAAATCCAATTGTATAGAATATAGTACCCGCGGCTTTACTTGAATATAATAATAATTATTATATCCCACATCTGTTTTAAGCGAGATTTTAGCTAACGTTTTGAACCCATGAGCAAACCTAAGTTTGCATCAACTACCTCTTATGCTTCGTAAACCACAAGTCAGAATTTTATAATTTCTCTGATGTTTAAGAAGATCCACCGGCTGAAGAATTTTTAATTTGTTGCAAACAAGTATAATATGTATTTTCAACTGTAAATGAATACAGATATATGACTGTTAAGGTGCACTATGTGTGTTTCATTCGCCCATAAACGCTGTGAAAACTTGTATATTTTTTAAGGAAAAGGAACTTGAAGAAAAACGTCGTTTACAAGCGCAACGCGAAAACGAACTTCTTGACTTCCTAGAACAAGGCGGTGATACGCCGGAACACCTGAAAACTACGCTGGAAACGAATCCGGGAAAGCAAACGTGTCCGTTTTTTCAGAAGGTTTCGGCTTGCAGGTTTTTTGACGGTTGTTCGAGAAATCACGTCCGCCCAGGAATCAGCAGGACTCTTCTGATTTCAAATTTTTTCAGCGATATCAGGTATGGTTGAGGGTATATTACCTATCTGATTTTAAAACAAGAAGGTTCTCTGATAGCACTGTGAATAAATCAAAACGTCCTCAAAGTATGCCGTGGAATCAATTACGCATGTCTTGAATTATTACTCTTGAGAGGTGACATAGGTAAAAGGTATAGGTGAATGAAAAAGAAAACTGTCAAGTTCTTAAGTTTTAGTTTTTAAGAAAATTACATTATCATCATTGTCACTGCATAATACAGAATTAAAAAAAAAAACATATAGGTACAACAAATAACTTAAAAATTATAAATTTAAACTAAATGAGAGACGTGTACACCTTCTACTTCCAAACTTGTTCTCATTATCCATTTTCCAGCATCAAAAACATTGGTGAGCACTTGGAGGAAGTTGTTAATCTCCTGAAATTTATTTGTAATTCTAGCCCGTAGGTCTTCTAAATTTTTAGAAGGGGTTTTGAAAACTGAGTTTTTAATGTGTGGCCTTGAAAAAAAGTCGCACGGTGTGAGATCGCAGGACCGTGGTGGCCACCTAACTGGAATATTACGACTAATAATTCGGTCTTCGAAAAATTCTTTCAAAAAATTTAAATTATATCAAGAGCTGCGTGAATTGGTGCGCCGTCCTGGTGGAAGTAGCCTTGTCGCATTTCTTCATTGTCTATTTTTCTAAAATTTCACTACGGTATCGCGCCGAATTGAAAGTCCCTTAAAAAAATCGGTCCAAATAAACTTTCTTTGAATATGGCCGCCCACACGCCAACTTTCTGTGCTGCTTTTCTATAAAAAATGTGGATGTTCAGAACTGCACAGACATTCTCATTTGATGAGAATTTACATAACCAGAGAGGTAAAACCATGCCTCGTCAGTAAAAAAGGTTTTTCGAATACGTTTTCATTATTATGCAAATTATTCCCATAAACCACTCTGAAAATTGCATTCGCTGCGCCTTGTCGTCTGGTAACAATTCTTGGACTGAGCTGAGACGATAAATAAACGTGCATATGCAGGTCACATTTCAGGATTGTATTGCAGGTTTTGTAGGATATATTTGCTTGCTGGCTTAAACGCCGAATAGGGTTTGTGGATGTTCATTAACAATTTGCCTCAGTTCTCCTACTTTTTGTGCAGTGCGAACTTTGGGTCTCCCACTGCCTTTCTTTCTATTCACACTTACTGTTTCTCTAAACAAAGCCACAGATCTAGTCAAAACTTGGCGAAACTGGTCGAAATCCATGACTATGTGTGGAAATTCTGTTTGAAAATCCTGAATGGCGTCATGTGTTGAATAAACCCATTGGCCATCAACCCTTCTACCATTTCTAAAGTAACTTTCAATCATAAAAGCTTTTTGTTCTGTCGTGATTTCCGTAGTTAATTTTCTTAAAAATAAAAACATCAAACATGACAGTTTTATTTTTCATTCGCGTATTTTACCTATGTTACCTTTCAAGAGTAATATTTTCCACAGCATTCTTTGAGGACGTTTTTTTTTGACCTGTTATGTAGGGTTGTGGTCAATTTTTTAGGGAAGCACTGTTGATTTATTAGTTTTCAATATTTTAGTTTAGAAACGAAGGAAAATGAACATGGCAGCGACTCTACGTTGGAATTTGAAAACGAAGAGACTTATGAACACTATAAGGAATTTTTTTATGATGTAGTTTCGGAAATAGAAAAACGCGGAAGAATAAGGTAGCGATTTTTTTATTTTATTCAATATTTAGTGATGTCATTGAAAATGTATAATAATTTCTAGGAAAGGTACACTTGAATATATGTATATGTTTTTAATTACAGGAATTTCCGAACTTGCTGTAACCACGAAACTCATTTGAGAGGTAATGTTTACGTGGAATATTATAGTACCAGGGAAGCCCTAATCAGTTACCATCGACTTAACGGTAGATGGTATGGTGGAAAGCAGTTAAACGTGGAGTTTTGTACCATCGAAAATTGGAGAAATGCCATATGCGGTAAGGTACAGGATTTTCTACATGCTTTCTATTAAATATAATGATCTGTTTCACATAATCAAATCAATATATTTGTAATTGAATTAAGAATAGGCAGGCCTCATCTAAGTTAATTAGAAAAAAAAGAAATTTTTTCACTTATTCCACTGGGCACAGTGGATCGACACATAGGAATTTGTGGACATAGTGCCAAAGTGAGTAAAAAAATAACAACTTTATTCGTTTAAAACGAATACTCATTAGTAAATATAAGGTCGGTGTTCAGGAAAATAAATGGTATGCACAGTTACTTGATATACGGGGTGTTTTAACAATTGTTTTGTGCGGATTAAATATGGGTTAATATTACGAAATATTCATAATTCATACATAAAACAATATTGAGCTAAAATACTCGGTATATCAGAAAATGTAGTTTTTTTAAATAAGGACCTGTTGAAGTTTTTAGGTTTCAGCAACTGGGAGTGCTTCATGAAAATATTAATTTCATTTTTTATTGTTGTAGTAAATAATTGGTACGATAGCTAAACGGAATTTTTCTAATAATTTCGGACAATGAAGTTTGCAGTGGATATGATACAATATGTATTTAACTTAGAACTAGTACTTACTGGCAACAAATTCACACATCCATAACAGATATATACTGTATAAATAATAACAATCAAAACATAAATTAACTACAACGCATATTCTTCATTTTCAGTATTTTCTAGTAGCGATAATACCTACTTCTAATTATTGTAAATTATTAATATTTCTTTTGTTTCTTAGATATTGGTCTTAGGTTAGAAATAACTGGATCAGACCAAATTAGTAAATTATTTAGAATGTCTTCGTTCGAAAATTTTCTGTTGTATTTTCGGGATCTGACTTCTCTGTACTTTCTGAAATCTTTATTTCTAGCTTCTGCGGCTTCTTCAGAAAGGTGCCCAATAGGTAGCAAAGCTTCTTTAATAATTTCTGCCCCATGAAATAGCATCTTATGGACTGTAGCTGGCATATAGTACCAGCTATATAGCCTAACATACAGTTGGGCAGTTTTTTCGCATAGTTCTGAAATGCGTAAACATTTATGTTTCTTCTAGAAGCTATGACCTAGATTTTCCAAAGTAGCGCCTAGTGGCAGCAAATCTCTTTATCCTTGTTTTAAGGAACTTTTGATCTAAATAACGAATATAAAAGAAGTTTGTGCATATTTAAGATATTTTTTAAAACTCAAGATAAAATTTAGTATTGAGTAATTCAGTGTATAATAAGGTTTTTTAAAACTATTATTACTAAATAAGTGATGATATGAAACTAACTTGGCCATTTTGCAAACCAATGTATCACATAAGGTGAAACTATAATAAACACTATAAGTTTGTGGTCAAGTATGGAGATTAGTGTTGTAAATATCCGTATTCTGTAGATATCCGAATCATACGGAATCGGAATCAGCTAATATCCGTATCCATTATCTGAATACGTATCCATTTCTTGACCCGCGCGAAAGCGGTTACAGATCATGTATACGTATGCATGCAACACTAAAACATTTTCTATCCGGATACACGGCTAGGTAGGTCGATGCGGAATCATATCATTCGAAGTCGATGGTTAGGTATAGGAAGGCACCGTCGCGCCGTTCTCGTTTGCTTCGGTTCGGGTGAGGCGGGACTAGTTTAACCAATGGGTCTCATCCCATATGATACCCGTTTTACCCCGATAACTATGCTATCTTTTTTTAGGAAAGGTCATTAGAAAGAGAAAGCATAAGATCAAATATGCCACATCGCAGACCGCGGACCGTGTTGTTCGCTTACAGTCGATTCCGATTCCGTTTTCTCTTTGCACTTTGCATTAGTAACCAGCCGATGCGAATTTATTTTGATTCCGAATCAAGTTCTCGGCCGGTTACGGATAATCCGGATTCTTTTAATATTCGGATCCAACAGATTTTTGGATATGTATCCTTACATCACTAATGGAGATATTGTAATATATTCTTTAGTAAAAAACCATGTTTTTACATACAATACTTTTTATTCAGCCAAAAATTACAAGAAGAAGCGTTCGATAGAAACAATGCTTTTTGTTATATGCTTTTTCATAGTTACATAAAAACAACTGCTCTGTTTCTGTCATCCTAATCATAAAGAGTAGGCTGCAACAGTACGCAACCCACATAACATATCTAAGGGTAATTCTACACTATAATATTTAGCAATCTACAGACATCATATTTCCTCCACCCTTAAGTTCTGTGACAATCTCCATTAAAGATTTAAACGATCGGGAGGTTTTATTTTTCTACGAGGTCTATGGCTTGCCAATGGACTACTACTACTAATAATAACTTTTTCCCTATCATTATCTTGTACAATTTTTTACAAATTTTTCAAAACATCTGCAGTTTCATTCGGCCAACCATCCCTTGTATACAAAAATACCTTACTCAAAACCGGATCAACTCTAATTTCTTTCCTTATTTCCTCTGCTCTAACTGGAATACTGTCTTCCACCAAAAAATTAAAATAATCCAATTCTGTAGATTCGATTTCCTCTGTTCCCTTGACTGGAAAACGTGAAAGCCCATCTGCTCCCCCATTCTCAGATCCTTTAATGTGCTGAAATCTATAATTAAAATTACTTAAAAAGAAAGCCCAACGCTGGAGACGTCCCGCGGCCATCTGCGGTATTCCTTTGTTTTCTCCAAACAATGTCAATAATGGTTTATGGTCTGAACATAAAATAAATGAATTCCCCATTAAATACTGAAAATGTTTCCTTACACCCCAGTATATCGATAATGCCTCCTTATGTATAACTGAATAATTTGACTCAGCCCTGGTTAATGTCCTTGAAGCAAAACTTACAGGTCGCTCGGTTCCATCCGGAAACACATGCAGTAACACTGAACCTAACCCTACTTTCGATGCATCACATACTAATTTTAATGGAATTTTAGGATCAAAAAAAGCTAGTGTTTGATCTGAAGCAATAACTTTTTTTGCCTCTTTAAAAGAATTTTCACATTCTCTCGACCATTTAAACTCAACATCCTTATGCAAAAGCTTGTAAAGAGGATCTAATAATGTCGACAGATTAGGAATAAACTTACCATAATAGTTTACCATTCCTATAAAAGCCTTAACCTGTGTCTGATCAGTCGGTCTCTGTACCTCTTTAATAGCCTTTATTTTACTAGGGTCTTTACGAAGTCCTTTTTTATCTATAATATGCCCTAAATACTTTATTTCCTTTTCAAAAAATTTACATTTTTTTAAATTTAATTTTAAACCGGCCCTGTCTAATCTATCAAAAACCTCCTTCAAATTATCAAGATGCTCTTTCCTATTTTTACCTGTAACTACTATGTCATCTAGAAAATTTATCGTTCCTTTTGCGCCTTGCAAAACCTTTTCAATTATTTTTTGAAAAATCGAACAAGCTGGCTTAGTACCGAACGGTAATCTATTTACTTTATAAATGCCTCGATGCGTACTCCATGCTAGTAATACCTTCGTATCTTCCGTTAACTCTAACTGATTATAGGCATTCGATAAATCTAATTTAGTAAAGAATTCACCACCCTGCAATTCAGTAAACAATTCCTCAATTCGCGGTAATGGGTGATTAAAATCTTCCAAATACTTATTAACCGTTACCTTGTAATCTGCACAAAGCCTAATTTGTCCCCCCTCTTTTAATACCGGAACTAAGGGTGTCCCCCAATTTGAATTTTCAATCAAGGTAATTACTCCTCTACTTTCCAAAAGATCTAATTCTTTATTAATTTTTTCTTTAAATAGAAAAGGTACGGGCCTAGGTTCGCAAAAAAATTGGCTTAGAGTCTGGCTTAACCTTCAACTCTATTTTGTCATATTTGTACAAGCCTAACTTGTCATCAAATAAATTTTTAAATTTATCTAACATAGCACTTAGAACATTTTGTTCTATATCTTGTACCCTATTTAAATTACAATTATTTTCCTGTGAAAAATCTATTTTAATACTTAAAAGTTTCATAAGATCCCTACCCATTAATGGTGTTGACCCATTTTTAACAATTAACCTACAATCTTCCAATACCTTGTTATCAAATTTAATTGTCACATAAAATTCCCCTTCAGGTTTAATCATACTACATACCATCGTAACATCTTAATTTAACATTGGTATTTTTTAATATGCAGTCTTTAAAACTCTCATTGAAAATACTTTCTGGAATCACTGATATTCCAGCACCGGAGTCTAACTCCATCTCTAAATTTTTACCATTGATCCACAAACTAACCTTTTTAGGCCTTACGTACTCTGTACTATTATTTACATAATAAATTTCCTTGAAGTCAAAAACTTCATATTCAATGTCATTGTCAATGTCATTATCAATGTCATTATCAATCTGTACGTCATTAATTTCTACATAATTAGTTGGTTGACCACAAACCTTAGCTAAATGCCCTACTTTTTTACAATTTCTGCATCTATATTTAATGTACTTACAATTTTCCGTCTTATGATTATCATAACCACAACATTTACACTTACAAGGCATCTTGTTTTTCATATTATTATAATTTTTTTCATCCTTACTTGCTCCTTGCCCAGTATCAAACCTCTGCTGCATTCGTCCTGTCCTACCATGGCTGCCGTTGCTTCCCCTATTAATGGACAATCGATGCAATTGCTGAGATCCCTGCAAAGATGTTGCCAGTGCCGCTTCTTTATTTACTGCTACTTCCAGGATTTGTTCCAGTGATTTTGTGTGTTCTTCTTCACATACTCTATCCAAAATCATGTTTCGTCGAAGTCCTGACACAAATCTGTCTTTTAAAACTTCATTTAAGTTTACACCAAACTTGCAATGACTTGCTTTATTTTTTATTCTTGCATACCACTGTCTTATGCCTTCATTTTCGAACTGCCTTAGCCCATAAAACTCAATACGTTCTTTAAAAACCGATATACGCTTTGAAAACTGACTTGTCAAAATCATACATAATTCATTATACGTCTTACTTTTAGGTAATTCCGGATCACATAAATCTCTTAAGGTCCTGTATGCTTGTTCACCTACAAGAGTTAATAAAACTGGTACCTTTTTATCATCTTCTATGTAATTCGCTGCAAAATATTGTTCCAATCTTTCTACCCACATTTGCCAATCCTCATCGGGTCTGTACTCTGAGATAGATCCAACTGGAGCTCTATACATTACTGTTGTGGCCACCCTGGCCCCTTCAGCCATATTTCACGTTCGCCTTGAACTTGAAATCTTCAAAATTAATTTCTTATTTTGCCTGCGTTTTCACTGTACTTTTACCTCGTCGCCATTTGTAATATATTCTTTAGTAAAAAACCATGTTTTTACATACAATACTTTTTATTCAGCCAAAAATTACAAGAAGAAGCGTTCGATAGAAACAATGCTTTTTGTTATATGCTTTTTCATAGTTACATAAAAACAACTGCTCTGTTTCTGTCATCCTAATCATAAAGAGTAGGCTGCAACAGTACGCAACCCACATAACATATCTAAGGGTAATTCTACACTATAATATTTAGCAATCTACAGACATCATAGATATGCTGTTTAATTTTTAATACTCAGTTTTGTACAGAGAATTAGAATCAGATTTTCTATGCCAAATCTGCCCATAGTACTACTAATTGAGTTAACAAAAATCAAAGCAACATAACTGTTTTTTTTTTGTTACTCACTTAGTAGTACTAAGTAGTAAGTAAAAACAGTTAGATATGTTGATTTGAAACAAATTTGGAGTATTTAGAAAAAATTGTTTAAAAAAATATATGAAATAACGACTTTCGCATAACTGCTTTATGTCCACTAAAATTAATTGGCTCGATCTACTGTACGACGGTTTTATTGACGTCATCACATTTATTTTTTCAGGACTTTTTCATAGAAATCGCTGTCCCAAGGGCAATGCGTGTAATTTTTTACACGTTTTTAAAAATCCTAGAAATCTTTACTCATCCCATGGAGAAGAGAATGTTAGACACAGTAGACGGATAAGGAAAAATAGTGATAGGGATGAGAGGTAATTTCTGTAAAAACTTTTAAATGCATGTGTAAATATATAAGTTTATAAAACTGAAACCCGGTTTTAGTTTTTTTATATATATATCTCATTCTTTGAAAGCCCACTGAGTCTTCAATACAACTATGTACCACATTTTATATGAAAATAACGAGTATGTTTCAGAAGGGCGAGATGCCATTATTTACATTTTAGAGCAATCACGGATTCCCAAGCTATATATTTCCCAATTATAATATTTTTATTATTGGATTAAGTAACCATTTTACACTTCAAAATTCGGTTACAAATATAACATTCTTTATACAGTGTGTCCCCGGATCGACCTAACTATACTTATAAACATTCTTATTTGACATTTTAGCAGAAAAGTTTTTCTTATTCTGAAAAGTACAGAGCCATATTCAAAATTTCGAATTAACATACAGGGTCGTTCAAAAACGAGAAAAAGTGAAAATAAATAAAGTGCCTGTTGTTTTAAAGAAAAGTAAAAATGTTAAAGGAAAAAGATCTTTTTAATGTCAATAAAAGCTCAGATATCCAATTTAAACGTTGTATCTCAAAGTTGATTTTTTGAGTTCATTATGATTAAAGGAATAATTATACAAATTTAGCCAAAGTTCAAAATTTATATTACTACTTTTACCTACAGCGCAAAGGAAAAGAGCTACGGTCGCAAAACTAGTTTTAGCATATTCAATAATAATTAAAAATCATAGCAGCCATTTCAGCTGATACTGGGATAGCAGATATCCTAAAACATGCCGCCGCCCTTGCAACCTAGAACAGTCAAAGTGCTTCTAATTTTTTTTTCTCGAAATCGACCTTTTTGGAACAGCCAGTCTCGGTTACTAATGGTTTAAGCGGCGCTGCGAGGGAACTAGAGTGCTAAAATCATTTTATAATCCTACCTTTTCGTCACAGTCGGGTAATCATGTCACGTGAGTGATAAGGAGCGACTTAATTTTTCAATCAAAAACAATTATTAAATTTCCAACTAGCAAATAAAATTTAATCTAATGGATATAAATTTATTATGACCTAATATTTATGTTGGCATAATTATATGGTTTTATTTTAGCTGGGACAGGACACCCAAAGAACGAAGGAACTGGAGATGGTCAGAGTCGCCAGAGCGTGTTTCCAGAGTAGACGTTGCAGAGGAAAGTTCTAAGGGTCGCACGGAAAATGGAAGACGACCTTCGCTCGAAAGGAAAACGAAAAGGCGTAGTAAGAACAGAGATGGAGAATCATCAACACGGAAAAGAAATACACGGTCCAGATCCACAAGTGTTAGCTCAAGAAATAACGTGTCCCGATCTAGTAGTTACAGAAAATCAACCTCACCCAAAGCAAGTAGGCGTCGTCGTCCCAACACATCTAGACGTAGACGTAGAAAATCAGCTACTCCGAATGATGAAAGTCCGGGAACGCCGCCAAGTCGTAGGAAATATAGAAGTTCTTCTCGAAGTCGCGTCTCAAGAGAAAGTACTCATAGTTTTGACAGTAGCTAGCTTAGAAGAAGGATATACCTAATAGCTGTAGTAAAAGTACATACATTCATCGACATGAAATTCGATCCATCTAAAACTTTGATCCAATTTAATGTATGATAACTTTTTTTTCCGCAGTTCGATATAAATGATTTTTTTTAAAATTGTAGATAAATGTATTGATTTTAATTAATTTCATTTAATTTTCTAAAAAAAAGGTATACATGTTGAAATATACAGGAAAATAAAAATGCAAAGTAATTTTTCAATCTTAACTCTACTAAATATGCTTTTTTGTGAAGTCTGATTTATTCTTAACATTTTGCTTTCTTATTTATCTTGATATCTTTCTCCCGTCAAGAGATATGAATTTTTAAAGAAAACACAACACATTTAACTTGATCAAACGTCTTTAATTTTAATTGTAACTTAAAATTAAGGATGTTACAGCTTTGTAAATTAAGCCACCTCTTGACAGTTGTCGTGATAATTATTAATCTGTGGTGTTCAAATTTAATAACGTATCAGCTGGAAATTAGGGTTCTTTCGCCTACTGATGCAGCAACAGTAGCGGCTTTAATAAATGATGGAAGTTCAAGGTATGCTGCTAGAGTAGGTACTGGACTGGGAAGTACAAGATCTAGCGTTCGAAGAGCCGTAGAACGTTTTAATGAAACCGACAATTTTTCGAGGAGAATAGGATCTGGCAGAGAACGATGTACAAATGCCCAAAAGATGATCGTTTTTTAACACTGCTGTTATGGCAAAATATCGTTTGGAAGATCGGAGACGATCAAGGAGGTGGGTTTACGTGCTAGACAACCCGCAACGGGTCCAGAGTTGACTAGAAATTATAGGACAGGACGTCTCCGTTTTGCTCGGGAACATCGAGTCAAGGTTTTGCCATGGGGTGGCATAAATCTGGAAGCTTGAACTGACTTAGTAATGGTTAATTGGGGAACCAATGGTTTCCGAATATATCGATTAGCCGTCATGGTTCCGAACCATGACGGCTAATCGATATATTGTCACGTAGGGGTTGATAAATTATGCTGCAGTTTACCAAAACACTTATATTTTTTATTCTGGTACACACAATACACTTTCGTGGCTAGGGATACTAGCGTAGGGGCAGCTTCTGACGGGGTACTCCTAGCGCGACACCGCAGTCCCGCCTCCCTGTCGGGACGCGACAATACCGCGCTCCCTTTGCATTTCGCTGGTACACTTTATATATGAATTTCTCAAGAACAATTTTTACAAACAGTACAAACTGGTCAGGCTTCATGAAATAGCGGCGAGGCCAACGATATGCAATTGTATCACGTAGAGTGGTTTCCGAAATATTAAATAAATAGTATGATAAAATGTAAAGAAATTTGGAAAAGTTACGAATAAATGGGAAAATATGACAATATTCGGGACATTTTAACACCACACGTCATTCCTTTTGCACCCTTTATAGCAAGACAATGCTCGTCCTCACATTGCAAGAGTTGTTACCCAATTCTTAGACAACGTGATGTACGAAACATTGACTGGCCACCACGTAGCCCAGACTTTAATCCCATAGAGCATATCTGGGACACGATGGGCAGAAAGATTCGACACCGAGTTCCGGCTCCGAGTAACCTGGAAGAATTAAAAAAAAAAAAAGCAGTAATCCAAGAATGGGGTCAAATCGATCAAAATCAGATTCGATCACTCATTCAAGGAATGCCAAGGTGTAGGAGACAGTTATTCGAGCTCGGGAGGGTGGGGGGGTGTAATACCGGCTAGTGAGGTTTTTAATGCTTAATACTGTTTTGTTCTTTACCTTATAATAAAATCGTCACTGTATTTTTCTAAAAATTAAAAAATGTTGCAAAATGTGTAGTGTTTTCTTTACAAATTCATATCCCTCGAACGGAGAAAGATATCGAGATGAATAAAAAACCAAAATGTTAAGAATAAATCAGATTCCGCAGAAAAGCATATTGAGTAGAGGAAAGATTGCAAAGTGACTACAGGGTGATACAAACTTCAGTAAAAAACTTACATTTTTATTTTCCTGTATATTTCAACATGTATACTATTTTTAGAAAATTGAAAGAAACTAATTAAAATCAATAGATTTATATACAATTTGGAAAAAAAATCATTTAAATCGGACTACCGAAAAAATAGTTATCACACATTAAATTGGATGAAAATTTTGGATGGGTCGAATTTTATGTCGGTGAGTGTATTATTTAAAGTAATTTTTTTGATGATAGATTGTATAATTATTATTATTTATATTTTGTATATAAGATCTAAATATAAACAATTCATCACTTGAACTGATCGAACTAAATTTACTTTAGGTTAAATATCACTGACGGTTTTAAAAGTTTCTGACAAATTTCATTGGAAAAAGCAATTAATTTCTAGGTATCCACGTGGAGACAAAAGAAACCTTTCGGAATCAAGACGGCCGTTTACCATTGCACGGTTTCACTGTCATCTGTCACGCCTGGTAACCTCATTTAGCAGCTACAAAGGTTTATTGTGGAGAATTTGTATTGCTTTTTAGTGTTCCGTACTAAAACTAATAAAACGGAATCCTTATGGAATCACTTCGGTGTCCATCCGTCCGTCTGTCACAGGCGATTTTCTCTGAAAATATTCGACGTACAAATTTGAAATTTGGCACAGAGATAGAGTGTGGCGGCCCAATTATATACGTGAAGTATAAAAAGTTGAATTTTCATTCTGAGAGTTAAATTCAGGGGGGGGGGGGGTAAATTGGGAAATGGAAAACAAAATTCAAGGACATCGTGTAGGACAGTAATTCCCAATTTTTATACATCAGCACCACCTGACAATAAGGAATACGAACATTTTTTTTTATTGCATAAATCGTTTAAGGAAGTCATTAAAGACCCAAAACAATTATTTTGAAAAAATTACTCGTATAATTTAGCTACAAAAAATGTTTACTTTTCGGTATAATTTACTACAATTTAAACAACCTAAAGTTGAACAGGCTCGTTTTTCTTGGATACACTAGGGGGTGCAATCGAATTTTTCGGGCTGATAGAGGAATGGTCCAACTAGCTTCGGTAACAAATTCAGTTATACAGGATGTTTCGTTTCGGAGCTATTAAACGTCAAAGTCGAAATTTCCGCGATTTCCGCTGAAATCGGGTACAGATAGCGAAAGTGAATGAAACTGGCGAGGATCGGAAAATGGCAAGTAATTCTTTTGAATTTTTTTAGGTCGAAATACGCCATTTGTAGACTCTATAGGAAGGGAGCAATCACCGATTAAATTTCTTTTTTTTTATTTTTTTTTGCCCGCGACATCGGTACATTTGAATCACTCTATATTTTTTCCTATCTAATTTTTTCCCAATTTTCCAACACTATCTTATAAAGGGATAATCACACTTTAAAATGAGTACCGAATGGCTCATCCAGGAGCGTATTTAAGGGGTAAAAACAGGATTTTCTTGATTTTTTTCCTCCTATTTTGGACGAAGTTGCTTATACCACAAATGGACTTGATTTTTAATTTTTCGATAAAAAGTTATAAAAATTTTTGCTTGTAGAAAAATGCGATTTATGTAAAATAGTAAAATAGTTTTTGTATACAGGGAGGTCAAAAACATCAAAAATATAAACTTGATCTAAGAGTAAACTACCTTTATTTTACAATTTAAAGAAAATGCCTCTTGAAAAAGTTGCTTAGAATTACTTTTTTAGTGATTATCTAAAATTTTGCACTTGACCGATTTTTTATTCCGAGGGGAAATTAAATGGCGTAAAATGAAACAAAACCTAATAGTACATAAAATATATAATTGATTTATTTATAGAATATATGTATATCCCTATAGCATATATTAATATATCTCTTGTTGATTGTGCTTTGAGCACTTACAAGTCCCAATAATAATATATCATAGATTAGATCATATCATAGATTAACTGTATATAATTATATTTTTTTCTTTTTGTTTTTTAAAATATTTCATCCTATTTTATTATACAATTGCAATAAGTATATATATATATTTTTTTTTAAATTATATAATATTGAAATAATCTATAGGTACATACGTTCCAGCCACTTAAAAATACGTCCATTTGTTTAATTTTATATTTTTCTTTTTTTATGTAATAATTTATTAATCCCACCGCCAACCACATTTCGTATAATATATTTATAAAAAAATGTACAAGATGACTGGAATAACAACACACAGCACAGGGTATTCTATTTTTTATATCATTTTAATTTTAAAGTTGATAATAAGGTTTTAACATTATCCAACCTTAAATTTCGGTTTTCGAAATTTGTTAAAATTAATAATTGAATATTTATGCTAAACATGTTTAATGAGTTAGAGATTCTCTTGTAAACTTCGCCTTCTAGGGTTCACTATACAGATGACAATAGGAAAAAAGTTAATTATTCAAAAATTTTAGCACAGAATTATCGAAAAAAAAAACAACTTTAAATAGAATATTTCAACTACACTCACCGACATTAAATCCGAAACAACCATAATTTTGATCATATTTAATGTATGATAACTTTCTATTCCATAGTCCGATATCAATGTTTTTTTTAAATGTGTAAATGTTTCGATTTTAATTAATTTTATTCAGTTTTCAAAAAAAGTTGATATACAAGAAAATAAAAAAGTGTATTGTTGCCCTTAAGTTGTAACACCCTGTAGAGTAATTTTGCAATCTAAACTCGACTATACTTTTCTGGAGAGTCTGATTCATTCTTAACATTTTGCTTTTTTATTCTTCTCGATATCTTTGTCGGTTTAAGAGATATGAATTTCTGGAAAATACATTATACTTTTTACAACAATAATTGAAAACAATAAATATCTTCTTTTTTCGCAAGGACACATTAACTGGAACCTGCAAGAATGGTAGCAAGTTCTGCTTTCAGACGAATCTAGATTTTGCCTGAGGTCTTCTAACAGACGAGAAAGAGTATGGAGACAAGGGGAGATATTCGCGCAATGTAATTTTAGCGAAAGGATTAGTTTTGGTGGTGGAGACAGTATTTCCTTTGACACTCAAACAGAACTTGTTTTTATTGACAGAGGAAATCTGCGACCCGAAGGTACATCGAAGAAATTCTGGATGAACACGTTGTTTTAGCCCAATTTATCGGTAACCAATTCGTTTTCATGTATGACAATGTCCCTCCATATACTGCAAGAATAGTGACCCAATATTTATAAGAAGTTGGAATAAACGTTATGCACTGGCCCGCTCGTAGTCCCGACATTGATCCAATAGAACATGTATAAGACATGTGAGGTAGACGAATCAGGAAACGCCGAGGACAGTTATTCACTTGCCCACAGTTCCGAGACGCTCTGCAAGAAGAATGGAATATTCCACAAGAGGCTATCCGAAAGCTAATTATAGGAATCAATCGACGTTTAGTACCTGTTATAAGAGCTAGAGGGAGAGTTATACTAGGTACTAACTAAAATATCGAGAAGAGTAAAAAAAAGCGCAGTGTTAAGAATGAATCAGACTGCAGAGGAGTATATCCAATGGTGTTCAGATTGCAACATTACTCTACAGGATGCTACAAACTTAAGGAAAAACATACTTTTTTATTTTCCTGTATATTTCAACATATATAAACTCTTTTTTTGTAAATTGAATAAAATTAATCAAAATTTAAACAATTTTGAAAAAAAAAACCATTGAAATCAGACTATGAATCGTACATTGAATTTGATCCAAATTATGGTTGTTCCGAATTTAATGTCAGTGATAGTGTAGTATTCTAAATTAAAAACATATTTTCACACGTATTAAGACAACAAAAGCAGGATTTTTTAAAAGAATGTACTATAAAAATTATTAAATCTGAAAACTTGCAAGTTTATTATTAAATCAACAAATGATTACAAATCTGAAATTTGTAAAACCTAGGTCGTTATATTTAAAAAATGTGACTTTTAGGTATTTATTATTAAATTCTTTATTGTACTATCTAGAGAGCAAGTCTTTAGACTGTTTTCTATTTAATAAAAGGACATCTTGCCATTACTAAAAAGGCTATTTTCCTAAGAGACTATTTTAAGGAATTGTAATTCAAATAACTTTTTTTGCAATTACATCACACAATGACCATTTTTTAGTATGCCAAGAAACATTAATTTGTAGACAAATCCATAAAATATACAGGGTGGTTCAGAAGTAATGGTACACAGAGCAACAGCAGATTCCTTATGTCGAAATAATGCGATTTATTCAAACTTGCCTATGTCCAAAGTTGATACTAACCATGATACAGGGAATCTAAATTTTAATTTTGTAGCTTTTTGAGACGGGGAATTCAAATTAGTCCATATTGTTGATGTCACTAGTAGAGGGCGTCACCTAAGGCACACCATACTTCTTTAAAATGACATCACTTTTTTTAAGCTTAGTATATCGACATGACTATTTAAAAAATCGGTTATTCCACTTCTTTTACGTCAAAAAGGTATACTTTATTGAAGTCGCTAGGAGTAACCGTTTTCGAGATAATCGCATTTGAAATATCCTATGTATATAAGTAATTGGTACATAGTGCAATAGCAGACTCCCCAGGTCAGGAATCTGCTGTTTCTCTGTGTACCATTACCTTTGGACCACCCTGTATATATATTTTTTGGAATTGTCGCAAAGATAAACCATTTTTTTTTACTTATTTAACCAAAAGCTAGGTTTGTTAGTTCTACATACAATGGGCAGTTTCTAATTAAATCCTATTTATATACATAATTAATTTTTGTTTTGTAGATATTGAAAAAAGTAATCATAAATAAACATATAAAAATATAAAATATCTGTAAAAAAAATGTATCCCTTAAAACTATCTTTTTTAGCCATTTTTGACTTACACGTAAATCCAATGAAAACCCTACAAAAAGTATACTAAAAACTCTTACAGACATTCGTCTCTCGCATCACAGCACAGTTTAGATTTTAAAAACACACAAAACAATAATTAATTGACCCAGACATTTGATTAAATTAAAGATTTTAAAGTTATCCCTAAATCTAGTACAAGACTATGAAGCGATAAAGCAATGTCCCAACAGACAATTACAAGGAAAAATACAACACCCTGTACAGCAAACATCACATGGTTAAATTGATTAGCACCACTCTATAAAGTACGGACACAAAAATACCAAAACATCGTTTGTGATGCTTTGGCCTTACGCCATTTTGGTTAAGGTCGGGATCTTGGGGACAGAGACACTAGTATTTTTTGTATAAAGTTCAATAATAAAATTACTCTGTCTCTTTTCACAAAACTCCGACCTGAAGGCTTAAGATTTTACATTAATTTCGCATTCGCTATTTTATTTCCTGCAATTTTAATCCAGCGCGTTAGGTTATTAGGGACAATATGTTCAATAAACACTTACAGTCGAAACGGCGACTGCAGTTCAGTCTACGTCATCGACTACAAGAAAAGAAACTCTTTCTTAAGAACAATAGACATTAAGGAGAAAAATCGTTAGTTTGCCGAATCTACCTTGTCTAGTTTTGGAATAAATGATTATTTTTGTGCTATTTTTGTTTTATTAAAATGCGTTACAAGATACAAAGATAATTTTTAGTGTTCCGTGAAACAGAATACTTATGGAATCACTTCGGAGCGTCCGTCCGTCTGTCTGTCACAGGCGATTTTCTCTGAAACTATTCGACGTAAAAATTTGAAATTTAGCACAGAAATAGAGGGAACAAAAAAATTATGATTCTGGGTCGAGACCTTTTTTTTCTTACTCTGCAGGAACAAAAACAAAGGAAGCCGCCGGTTATACGATCTAAAGTTTGATTTCATTGTCACAATCACGATACGTAGAAAAAAAATGATGCTATTATTGGACTGAAGGAAACGTTATATAACCACCCCCCCCCCCCCCCCCGCCCAGTGGCGCACCCAAGGGGGACTGCAGCCCCCTCCAAACGAACATCCTAGACACACAAAAATTAAAAAGTTCACTACTAACGGAAGAAATTCGCCGAATTGCATTATTCAGCCCTTATTTAAACCTAAAATATTATTTAAAAAAAAATTCAAATAACTCTAACTTTCTAACACATTTGTTTCTCTTAAAATTTAAGAATGGTCGACAAAATAATGTATAATTTGTTTAGAAAAAATGATAAATAAAATACTTAAACGTGTTCATTTTTTCCCAGGAGTTCCGTAAAAATTCAACTTTTTTTCGCATATTTCAAAATATTTTTTTCTTTACCAAAACATTCTTAGTCGGCTAACTATTAAAAAACCTGAACTTGGCATGGGTCCCGTAAGTAG
This sequence comes from Philopedon plagiatum, assembly GCA_963971165.1. Taxonomy (NCBI): domain Eukaryota; kingdom Metazoa; phylum Arthropoda; class Insecta; order Coleoptera; family Curculionidae; genus Philopedon; species Philopedon plagiatum. The sequence goes on along the minus strand of OZ020189.1, from coordinate 152,566,512 downwards.
CAACAGAGATATACAACTTTAAAATTTCACCAACCGCCTATTTGACCGCGGTCAAATTGGCAGGCCAATTAACCAAGACACAACTCTACATACACTCCTAAATTTTTTTAATGCTATTTCCGAACACCCTGTATACATATCAAATGTCTATTTTTACTAAGATTAACTTGCAGTCGCCACTCGGTCTGTTACTAGTAGTAACTTATTACAATTCAAATACTTCTACAAAATAAAATAGTGAACGTGATATTGACATTGAATCTTCATTGACTGCAACAGTGGAAGTTACTCTGGTTTATAATCAGTGTGATATAAATCGTTTGGTACAAAAACACACGTCTTTTGCCATTTAAATTTCAATTACTAGGTTTACACGCTTGCTTTAAAATGGCTTAGTGAAATCGTTTTAATGAAAATACACGTATAGTTTAAGCGCGGACTTAACGGTTTTAATAAAGGTTAAACAGGCGTTTAAAAAAAAAACGTTCTAAACTGTTTTAAAGAGAGCGTGTAAACATTACAAGTAGTTATATGCATAAAAACTACATTGCTGCTGTCGAAAATACCTTTTACCATCACTTTTAATTTGTGACATCTAATAAATGGAGCGTGTTTTATTTTGTAGTACAGGTATCTTCACCAACGAATTGAGACTTTTTTTCTTTTGAGAATTAATATAGAAAAATAGTGAACGTATTATAGTACTTACAAACCAAGTTTAGTCTGGATAGATTAAGAGTATTTCTGTGTCAAAACGTCTTAAGATCACTAAAAATAATAAATACCTGGTACGATAAAATAAAACACGCAGCTCCATTTAATGGGTCACTCTCCGAAAACTTGCCTATTTTTTATTAATTACGCTAGAGAACATCGTTCACAATATAATAAAAAGCCCTGTTTAATAATACTTGTCTCGTAAATTATTTATATGACCTATAAAAGTTTTTTGATTTAGGTTAGTTCTCGTGAGGCAGCTTTCGTCAAGAATAGTAAAGATGTCAAAATTAAGTAAAATGCAAAACTTCAAAATAAATTATAGAAAAATTGAAAAAGCTATTGCACTTTAACGATACTAATTAGCAGCTATTTAATTAGAGTAAAAAATATCAAAATTAAATTCTATACTAGAAGAAGCGACATGAAATCTTTTTATAATTTTGCCAGACTAAAAACATATACTTGTACTTAACAGATTATGAATCTGAAAAAAAAAATTAACACAAACATCTATTATAGGAGAGACAAGTTAGATCTGGAGAGTCGAAATAAGCAAAAAAAGTATGTAATGGATGAAGTCAATTAAAATGGGTCCCTAAAGGTGTCCAGATGAATATATGAAACTCTTTATAAAAATATCTTGTTGGCCATTTTTTTTAATAACAATTTATTGCAAAAAAAGTAATTTTTTCATCTTTTCGATGTTTCCGTCATACCTCGGTTGTTCATTAAAATAGTGGAACGCCGTTGGCACTATCGGAAAGGTGAGAACATTTTATACAATTTTGCTACTGAGCACTGTTGTCTACAACCTAATAGGTTCGTCAGTATTTAATCAATAAAAACCGCTTAAAAAGTACGCGTGCGAGCGCGCAGCGGTTACTCATAAGCGTCCCGCGCTGTAAACAAATGCTTATAACTTTTGATCAACTAAAAATATTTAAATAAAATAAAATTGCACGTATAAATAATTGCCAAGACAATCAATTAATCATATTTTGAAAATATTTCGGATGTTTCAATTTCCGGTATTCTTGTTTAAGTGTGAAATTTTCCACTTTGTTGATTCAAGCTCTGTATTTTTATAAACAAATTTTTAAAAATTAAAAAGTAAGTATTGAAATCTCTTCCTGAGACCACCATCTACGAATTCTGTGAGGGATGTATTCATAGACTTTTTTTTTTTTTTTGTTACGGCAAATTTTCAGTTGTCTGTTTTACGAAAAATGCATTTTGGCGTGTTCGCTAGCTTCATCATCATCAATCATTATTTTTTATAATTTTTCAATTTTAAAAATAATACAGTAGTTATCAGTGAGGTAAAACATTTACTTTCAGATGGTATGATTGGTTTTACGAAAACTCTAATTGTTCAGTGAGTTTGATTGGCATAACGTTGAAGCTATCTGGAAAAAGATAAAAATATCGCTATAAAGAAATTGTTATAAAAAGATAACGAAAGAAGATAATCATCTGAAACTTGGTAAAGTTGTAGATAAATATGTCTTCTATTGATATTTAACGATAGATATGATCGTTTTTGCATATATTTTTATAATTTTGGTTTAAAAAAAAACCTGGTGTTTCATATTATGTCGCACTTAAACAAGAATACCGGAAACCCAAATATTAGAAATTCTTTTAAAATATTAATTGATTGTCTTGACATTTGTTTATACATGCTATTTTGTTTTATCCAAATATATTTAGTTGATCAAAAATTATGAGCATTTTGTTTATAGCGCGCGACATTTATGCGTATATACCGCTGCATCCGCGCGCGTACTTTTTGAGCGGTTTTTTATTTATTAAATACTGACGAATCTATTGGTCGTAGACAAAAGTGCTCAGTAGCAAAATTGTGTAAAATGTTCTCACCTTTCCGGTTGAGGATGGCTATTATAAAGAAAACCACATTTGCAATAAATTGTTAATACAAAAATTAGCAACAAGATATTTTTATAAGAGCTTCATACGTTCATCTGGACACCTTTAGGGACCCATTCCACGTGGTTTCATCCATTGCATAATTTTTTTGCTTATTTTCGACTCCAGATCTAACTAGCCTCCTCTACTACATGTATAAATAAATCATAAACAAAATGAAGTATAATTTTTATAGTGTACTGTTTAAAATATAAGCGGCGCGGAGTTCTCCTGTTTCACTTTGTTTCTCCACAAAATAATATAGAACTGGACCTTTATAATTCTCGACGTAAACATTCGTCACATAATCACTGTCGCACATCTAAATCATGCGACCAATATAGAAATTATAAAAAAATATTTTTAAAAAAATAATGTAAAAATTGCACAATAATCCCTACAAAAACGAAGCTATGCCCAAGGAAATGACTATCCCCACTACAGTGAGTAACAACGCCCAAATGTACACTAAGTTTTCTTTGTAAAACCTTTTCATTGAGACACTGTGCCACACACTCGACAGGCCCTTGTTTTTAGAAGTGTGAGTGGGCGTGGTGTTGCTAGAAGATATTTTCGTGACCGCAGAAACGTCCCCTGTCATGGTAGTGAAATTGAGGATCGGCGAGTAGGGACCCGCCAGTTCCCCGGTGGAGGTTATGCGCACGGGGCAGACTCGCGCGCAATACTCCGTTCCCGGTTCGAGGTCTTCTAGGGTGCATTTCGTCTCTGAACCACGGTATGCCTGAAATAATAAATATAATTAGCCGAAGAGCTAGTCCCTTTATGTTGTAAATTTGGGTCAGCCACAGAATCTGATTGGCGAACTCCGTTGCACATATACAGTGTGGTCCAAAACATTTCTAACAAATTTAAATTATTTTTTTTATCTTATTAATGAGTTTATCGAAATGTAACTACAATGAAAAGTGGGTGAAGAGAAAATTAGCCGTTATCAGAGTTCTGAGAGTGAAGTAGCATATACAGGCGAGAAACAAAAATACGAAATTACTCGAGAGTAATGTAAAATAACTCTTAATTCTATCAACTTTTCCTAATTTTACCGTATTTTAAAATATAAACTTGCACATAAAGGATTTCCCAAAAAAGCAAACGATCTTAAATCCAGCGTGCTTGTTGGCGTCGCTTTCGAACATGATCTCAGCTGGCACAAACACATTACTTCAGTAGCCACATCGGAAGCTAAAAAGCTTTGTTTTCTCTTTCGAGCCAGAAAATACTTCTCCTCTTCTAACTTATACACTCTCTATGTTTCCCAAATAACACAACCTAGAGTACTGCACCCACATCTGGGGAGCGGCATCACCTTCAACGCTTAAGATCCTTGATTCTATCCAAAAGAGAGCCATTCGACTTATCAATGACCCAGCCCTCACGAGAAAACTCCATTCTCTCGCTCATCGTGTAGCGTACTTGTCCAATCACTATCAAAATCGTCCAATAACTATAATTACTATACTAAATACACATAATAATTGTATGTAACATTTTAGAGACAGATGTGTATTCAGTACGAATTTATCTTTCAAGAAAAAAAATTAATTGACAAAAAAATAACAATGTTACAAATTTTTAAAGATAAAAAATTCTTAACTGCCCAACAACTATATGATTTACTCTATTAGTAGTGACGATTTTACTGAAACAAGTCGACAAAAACTGCTTTATTGCGATACGCTACTTAACCGTTAGAATACATCAATGCAATGTATGGAAACTTGGTTGAGGGTAATATATTCTACAAAAAAGCCCGCGACAGAAAGCATGTGTCCATGATAGTCCATCTCGGACACATCAATAACCGCTTTTATGCTGATTTTACCAAATAATCTTTTGGTCCTTGTCACAATAAATCATTTAAATCAATCAATTCGAGGGAGAGAAAAAATATCCTACAGTATGTAATTTGCGCTTATATCGCGGCGGCATATTTACCGCGATTCTAATATCGACGATCGCTACGAACTTTAATGCTTCAAGCAGAGCTACGTAACGGTTCACTTATTTGCCGTTCTTGGCGGGAATTGTGTTTTTGATTGACTATGTTTAAAATAGTATACCAAATGTATGATATGAGGGTGTTGCAAGTAATATAGAAAAACTTGACATTAATGATGTGTTTCACGCTAGTAAAATATATAAATTTGAAGGGTTAATGTACCTGTTTGTAAATTTGTTCCTTCAGTCTAGCAATTTGAATATGATAAACAATTGGATCACTAAAAGCATTCTTGGAGGACACCCATTCGATGGTACAAGTCTTCTGGTCTACTTCCACGACCTTGGGAATCTTCAGTACGGCCGGTGGAGCAATGTTGGTGTTAAATTCGTATTCGGGAGAAAAATCACCTATGCCTGCATCATTAGTAGCATTTATCCTAAAATATGAAATAGCAAGGTTGCAATTTGGGTGAAATATGCGGGTTCTCATTGTAAGTCTTTCTGTATTTTCCAGGTGATACAAATTTGAACTGTAAAGGAAACTATTCCAAATGAAAATCACCGATTTCTTTCATTCCCTGATATGTCGACGTTTTGCACCAAAAAAATTAGACCTGTATTTTTTTCAAGCTAATTCCCCTAAATAAGGGAGACAATTATTTCTGAAGTTCACCCCAAAGAAAGAATTTTTGATCGATTTCACCTATAAGAACATATAATAATTAGTCAGTAGTTTGATTTCAAAAGGTGATTTTCTTCCTTATTTTGTGAAATTGGCATGTAAAAGAATACGTGTCAAATATTATTCTTTGACATACTTATAAAATATCATCACGGATTTAAAGGGCTTCGCTATAGATACCTCACAGGAAAATTTGAAGCCAGCGTGATTTGCTTTCCGAATATGGTCGAAAGAGAGCAAGATCAGATGGGGTTGCCATCGATTTACTGCGTCTTAACGTAAGAGCATTTACTGCTGCATACTTGTATATTCGCAGTGGAAAGTGTATTTAAACGTTATTTTTCAATTGTGGCAAAGAGTAACCTATAAAATACTCCATGGTACAAAACGAAGTTGAAGAAGTCTTATTGTATTTTTTTGATAAACTTCAAGTATTCAACATTCCCCGTTTGAAAGATAATCCAACAGATACGACAACAAGGTCCCGATTTGACATTTAATGATAACCATTGGTTTAGAAACAAGGACGAGGTACGTCCATTATTTACATTTTAGAGTCATCAGGGATTCCCAAGTTACTTCTAATCTGGCCAACTATATAGTCCCTCACCTACTTCCTGAGACTGGCTGTTGCCAGGCTTTCAGATATATGGCATATTTTGTTTAAGTAAAATAACGCAATTAATGTAAGTTAATATCTGCAATTCTAAATACCACAGGCTAAAGCATATTACGACTCAGGATTAATAAGATATTTATACCAATATTTCATAATACATTTTTAGTAATTTATTTCCATTGCATGGTGACGAAATTTAGAGCGAGAGTGGCAACGTCGCTGTCTCACCAGACCACGTTCCTTCCCCTATTCATTGATAATAAAATTTAAAGATTTGTCAAGGCGTAATGTTTCGTGTGTAACGTTTCTCATAAGCGGACAAAAAAGTTTGAACCGTCGCTGTCCGCTTATGAGAGCTTTCACTGTATTATATTAGGGTAATTAGAAGTAACGCTACTAGGAGGAACGAAGATACCTTTAAAAATCTACCCGGATTTATCAAAAGAAGTTTTTTCATTATTTTTTCCCGCAAACCTAAGCCTATTTTAAATTGGTTTGATAAGTCTCGCAATTTTGATTACAAATTTTCGATCTGAGCGGTCAAAAATGAGCGAGTTGAGGTGTGAACAAAATGAGTTGAAACTTACCTAAATCTATAGGCCGTTAATTCGTGTAACTTATTGACTTTGCAAGAAAGAGCGGTTCCCTTATAAACACACTGCCATTCCTTCGATCTGATGTTCTCCATTTCCACAGAGAACTGAGTGTAATCTAAATTTTTGCCTAAAAAGTACCAAAAACAACTTTATTATTTTCCACGTACCACGTGGTGGTTAATAAAACTCAAAATTTTGGAAAAAAAAACAAACTAAATAATTTCATGTTATTAAAAATTTATAAAATTAACAGAGCTTTTTATGGAAAAGAAACAAATACTTCGATACTTTTAGGGACTAAAATATATAGTGCAGCTCTTAATTTTTGAACCATTACATTTAGAAAATTGAAAGTTGGCGTAGGGTACGTAGTACAAAAATACTATGTTTTGGTGCACAAGTGACTCTCGGAAAAATCAATTTAAATGGAAAGAGGGGTCTTGCGATACATCATTTTAAAGGTCCCATTGAGTACTTTATGATCCTAGAATATAACGGCATTGAACTTATCCAGAGCAAAATGACGACGCCTTAAAGTTTATTTAAATAAAATTAGTCATATAAAAGTAACTTACCCTTTCACTCCAAAAGATGCTAAAAATGACCTCCCTGTACTTCATGGCAGTAAAATAATAATTCAATCAATTAGATAATAATTCATCTCGCACATTCTGGAAAATAGTAATGTCAATATTCTGGCACACATTTTTTATCCATTGGTGTAAATCCAAAATGAATTATGGTTCCGTTTCATAAACCTTTTGTGTTAAATAACCCCACAAGAAAAAGTCTAAAGGTGAAAGGTCAGGGGATCGGGCGGGCCACTCCGTAGGACCCCGACGCCCAATCCAACGGCCAGAGAAATTGATGTTCAAATAATTTTTAACTTCTCTAGCACAATGTGGAGACGCCATCTTGTTGAAATATCTCCATATCTATTTCGTGGAGGTTTTCCTCATGTATTTCACCAATACGTGGCTCAATAACAGTTTGTAGTACAGTATGTACTCGTAGATGCAACTCTCCAGTCAAATATTGCTCGATAAATAGAGGCCCTACAACGTGATTTCCCAAAATTCCAGACCAAAAGTGTATTTCCTGAGGGTACTGCATATGCGTCCTCCGAAACATGTGGATTAATATCACGCCAGTACCGACGCTCGTCGCTGAAACAGATGTTATGGAGAAGGGTAGGAGGATGCCTAACAACTGTGTTGGTCATAATTTCACAAAATCTCATTCTTCTGTCAGGGTCATCGTCAGTTAACTGATGAAGCATTTAGAACTTGTACAGATGAAATGTATGTCTTTTTGGAACCCTATTTACTATCGAAGGAGAAACTTCACACAGACTTCTGCAACATATGACGTTAATTGCTAGGGAGTTACTACCATTTCACCTACAATTTATATTTGTTTTCCATCCGAGATAAATGGATGGCGACAGCGGCATGCCGTGCCTTTAGAGGCGGAGAGGGCACGATTTTGGGACGCCAAATTATTTTCCTTCTCAATGTTATTTTCTTAAAGTCATCAGTGTTGAGATCACTCGAGTGAAAAATCACTCGATTATTAAAGCCAATATTCGAGTTATAAGTTCGAATGAGAACAGTCGCTCATACTTATCCACCTAAGGCCGCGCCACCGAAATATACCGATTACTAGTGTTGTAAATATCCGTATTCTTTAGATATTCGAATCATACGGAATCGGAATCAGCTAATATCCGTATCCATTATCTGAATACGTATCCATTTCTTGACCCGCGCGAAAGCGGTTACAGATCATGTATACGTATGCATGCAACAGTGAACCATTTTCTATCCGGATACACGGCTAGGTAGGTCGATGCGGTATCATATCATTCGAAGTCGAAGGTTAGGGCTAGGAAGGCACCGTCTCGTTTGAAATCGGTTCGGGTGAGGCGGGACTAGTTTAACCAATGGGTCTCATCCCATATGATACCCGTTACCCCGATAACTATGCTATCTTTTTTTAGGAAAGGTCATTAGAAAGAGAAAGCATAAGATCAAATATGCCACATCGCAGACCATGTTGTTCGCTTACAGTCGATTCCGATTCCGTTTTCTCTTTGCACTTTGCATTAGTAGCCAGCCGATGCGAATTTATTTTGATTCCGAATCAAGTTCTCGGCCGGTTACGGATAATCCGGATTCTTTTAATATTCGGATCCAACAGATTTTTGGATACGTATCCTTACATCACTACCGATTACCGAGTTAAATCACTCGATTGTCGCGTCGCAAGCAACGCCACTCCCATTCCTGTCGGAATTTGTTCATATTTGTCTTGCTTGTTAGAAAATAATTAAAGGTTTCAAGAAAAGGTCGACTCAATGATTAGAAGCGTCAAATCGAAAGTGAAAAATCGCTCAAATGATATTGCGATGCTTACATCGGAAATCTGAGTGAAAATCACTCGAGTATCAATAACTCGGTTATTTAAATTCATCGATTTTCTTAACACTAATCGTTTCAATAATTTCAGATCTAATTTTAAATACAATTTCAATGAGTCGGGGTTGAGGGGGGGGGGGCTAATATTCCAAACCGCCAATTAAAAATCTTCAGCAGTATTCGTTACATTTTATTTTGAAAATATTTGTTTCAACAAGCCGCCATTTTGTTCTAAGGGTGAATAATGACGTGATATTCTAGGATCATAAACTACCCAACGAGACCTTTAAAATTATGTACATCAAGACCCCTTTTTCCATTTAAATTATTTTCCATGATGGCGTCCAGCAGCCATCTTGATTTTTCCGAGAGTCACTTGTGCACCAGAACATAGTATTTTTGTATTAATTACCGTAGGCCACCTTTCAGAGCCGCACTGTAAAATTGCCTATATGAAGGTTATAGAAAAATAACTGGGCTTTATACATGGACTAATAAGTTTATTACCTTCTCCCCATTTGACCTTAAGGTAATTGTGTCCTATGCCTATACATTCCAGTGACGGAGGAGCGGGTGGTAATCTCAGCGTGGAGGTTCGCCATGTGGACGAGAAGTTACCGGGTCCGACGGCGTTCACAGCTTGTAGTTTAATCTAAAATAAAAAATTATTGTCTCTCAAATACAGTCCCCCAATAAATTTTGATTTATAAGGCAACATTGTGACCATAAATATTCCTCTCACTTTATACTGCATCTCAGGCTGAAGCCCCTCTATCCGGTAATCAGTAGTGGGACCTCCAGTTTCTATTATTCTATCGCCCAAGTCGATGTTGTAATTAACAATCTCGGCACCGTTGGCACTGGGTTCCGTCCACCATAAAGCTATGGAGGTGGGCGTGGCTTCACTTCTTAGAATAGTGGCGGTAGAGGGTGGTGCGGCGGGAGTAATAGTAGCAGCGACTGGGGAATAGGGGCCAGCACCTTGAAAAAAAAAACATTTTGGTTATAATTTTTTTACCTGTGACAGAGTATTCCTGGAGGAACAAATATTTCTATTAAAAAGTTATGTACACTGAAAGGCAAAACAAATTTTGGGCGTTATAAGAGAGCGCTAAGCGCCCTCTACACAATACAGAAACTTGTTGAAGGATTTTTTTTTCGCTTCTCAAAAAACCCCCGCTTACCAAATTTTGTGAAAATATTCGGTATCTTTTAAAAGATGCTGAAAATAATAAAAATGAAATTTTAACTTTTACTCCCTGTATCTCCGTTATTATCAATTTGTATACTAATGTTAGTACACAATGTATAGCATTGAATCATTCGCAGTTGCGATAGTTTAAAATGCAGTTATCACTGAATCAATCGCAGTTGCGATAGTTTATAATACAGTTAGCATTCGCAGTTTGCGATAATGTGTCCAAGTTAGATTAAATTGATTAGATATTTTGACCTAAAAAAAACTACAGTTAAAATATAGCCCTTTCGCTACCAAGCAAAGCCTGTACAAGACGATTCATCATTCGGAAAGAATCTTACCGCGATGGCGATCATTTCATTCAGAAGACGATTCTTTTTCAGTAAATAAAACGTTGAAGCGGCCTGCATAAAATTACTGGTACTGTACTATTCTAATCATACTCGTATTACCTGCTGCATTCGACGCTTGCACCTTAAAAAAGTATGGTTTAAATGGAGTTAGGTTTTTGGCTTCATAACTGGTCTGCGGTCCCTGATAAATATTTGAAAAGTGGCTGGGGTCATCGGGCGAATCAGCACTCATTTCTAATCTACAACATTATAAAAATAAGCGTTAATTACATACAAATCAAAACATATTTTCCTTACTAGTTTATTGCAGCATTAATATGTGTTTTAAAAAATATGATTACCGATTACCTATATTCAGTGACAGAAGCTCCGTTGTTACAAGGTTCTTTCCACTCCACATTGACATGGAATGGCGATTTACAGATTAAACTAACATTATCAGGTGCCCCTGGAGGCGCAGCTCCTGAAACCACCTTAAGGGTATCCGACCACTGACCAGCACATATCCTACAAGAAAAAATAAAATAAAATTTTCGACACTAAACCTTGTTGAAAGTCAATAGCTGAGCCGTAAAATGAACGTATACAAGTATAAAATAACTTACTAAAATACGTTAATATCCACTTACCTATTAACAGCTCTTACTGCAAGTTCGTATTCTTGCCCTGGAATGATACCTTGAGATACCGTGCACTCCTTTTCTTTACTTTTGTGGACTATCAGTCGGCTGGAGTCGGGATTGGTCTAAAAAATAGCAATCGACAGTTAGGACAGCGCGGATTTTAAAATATTTTCAAAAATTTTACCATTTCCAGCTCATAATCCAAAACGGGCGCGCCCCCGTTGTAATCAGGTTCCGCCCACCGCACCGTTAAAGAGTCGGGCTTTGGTTTTCCTACTAACTTGGGAGTCCCGCATTTTCCGGGTCCGATTGCTTCTGTCGTCACAGTGCAAGGATCGGACGGACAGCTTTGGCCTCCTAATAAAATAATGACATAGTTGAGTGCTTACTTGACTACCTGTACAGAGTGAAAGAAGTATGAGTGCAATCATTTTAGAACATAGTCAAAAAAAAAGTTTTAGATACCACGGCTCGAAAACAAACTGTTTTACTTAAAAATTATAATTTTCTTTTCAGATTTTTAGCGTGTCCGCTAAAAATCCTCTAAGAAAATTTATAATTTTTAAATGAACTGTTGGCTTTCGACCCTTCATATCTAAGACTTTTTTGTTCTACTCTGCCCGTGCTGTGACCCCCAAAAATTATTGCACTCATACCTCTTTTACCTTGTATGAAACGGTAAAAGATTTTTACAAAATAATACATAAAATGCTATTGATGTTATATAAAACATTTCATTTATATTCTTCGGCCAAAAATTAAAAAAAAAACAGTTCCTATTAACATAGGTCCGAAAATTCTTCATTTTCGAGATTCAGGGTGATCCAATTGTAATTGTATTCTGTTATTGTTGAATTACTTATTTTACACATTTTCAAAAATAGTTTATCCAATTTCGTGCATACGATACTTTTTGGACAATCTATGGAATAATGAACATTTGGAATAATCTACATAGAGATATTTCTTGGAAGGCACGATACAACGCATTATACTTGATTCATCGAGATTAAAAAGCTAATAGATGATAATACTAAAAATTTAGCCTTGCTTAAGGACATATTTTGCCAAACCTTCAGAGTAACTTAAGAATGCTGAATAAGGGACTGTCCCAGGCGGTCAGTCCTCGCTCCCTTCCTATTTAGTTTGTATATATCAGAGATGCCTGAATCCGCCTTACGTAAATTTGGGTATGCTGATAACTGGGCCGTCGCAACTAGAGATACTTCATTTGAAAATACCGAAGAGGTTCTTACAGTGGTACTCAACAGACACAACAGACAGTGGAGACTCAAACCCAGGCCTCACAAAACAGAAGTATTCTGTTGCCACTTGAATAATAAGATGGCAAACAGATATACCAACTACCAAGCACCATGCCAAAATATTTGGGGGTTACTCTGGATTGAATCCTGTCATTCAAACAACACCTTCAGCAGCCAAACTGAGAATTCGTAATAATATAGTTCATAAATTATGCGGAACTACATGGGGGGTCAACAGTTGCAACTCTACGATGCTCAGCCCTAGGACTAGTATACTCTGCAGCTGAATATTGCGCCCCTGTGTGGCTTAATAGCTCGTATACCCGACTCATAGATGTGCAGCTCAATACCACCATGCGACTAATATCTGGACCACTTAAGTCAACTCCAACTCAGTGGCTCCCACTACTCCCTCACCAGAACTTCGCTGACAAGAAGCCTTACTCAGAGAGTTTGAAAAAATAACAACAAACCCTCAGCTGCTAATATACGTGAAGACATTAATGACGTTAATATCAACTGACTGCGCTCTAGAAATCCTCCTATAAGAGCAGCAAATGAATTGAGAATAAGCAATTTCCAAATTAGAAGCAAATGGAAGGAAGAACGAAACAACGCGCCATATCCTACAATGCAATTAATGCCTGATGCATTGATAAAACACCACCGGGATTCGACTTCCTTCGCAGACACGGCCTGCTCTTAACAGATTTAGAACGGGTCATGGAAACTGTAGGGAGTCCCACTACAGGTGCAAAATGGTCCCTTCTCCAGAGTGCGACTGTGGAGCTGCAAGACAGACCGTCCACCACATAGTCACCGAATGTCCTCTCAGAAGATATGATGAGAATACTGAAGACTTCGCCCTTGCAACACCAGCGACGATTGATTATTATGTAATGGACTGGACATTAAGTTGTAAATTATCTCTTATATGATGTGTACAATGCCATAACTAAATAAATAAATCAACCAAAGAAATGAAAAAACAAGATATCAAAGCTAAAATATCAAAAAGTTAAAGAATATACAAGGCATATTGTGTTTTTAGAAAAGGATACTCGGTGTTGTCGCCAAAAAGTATTCGGATCATCAGGACACATGCCTTCCTCTTCCTTATTCATTGACAATTTAAATATTTATCAAGGCGTAATGGTAATAGTTCAGGCCGGTCGGAATATAATTTGAAGGGAAATTTTAAGTGATTTTTGGGATTTCTTTTTAGACCTTTATTCATAAATGGTGCGTTAGTGCCAAGTAAATGAAAAAATAGTCTTTTCATCCGGAACTGTCGTTTTCACAGGTGTGCTCAGTGGAATATAGACGGTCCGCAAAGCCATTACAGTGGCGCGCGAAGTTGGAATTATAGCTGTCGCTCTTTGTCCTATACACGCACAATGTATAACAAAAAACCAAAGGGTAGTTATGAATGAACGCGTGTGTTTCCTCTTGCTGAAGGTTAATAGAAAAATTAAAATTTTACTATATCTCAGAAAGTAAGCGTTTTCAAGCCTATGACAACAGGACTTTTTTCGGTTTTTGGACACCATTTGTCTGTGGTATACGTAAGGATGCAAAACATAAAATACTAAGCGGTGGAGCGAAGTAAATTTCCTGGAATTTCAATAAGACAACAATTAATCTTTTAACACAACGTTTTTTCACGGGCTTAACCGTAAACAAGTAATAAAATAAATTTTATTATTGTTAAATTAAAACATGTTAATAAAACCGTCGGTAAAGTGACGTGACGAACATAACAACAACATTATCCAAATTCAGTCAATCACAAGCTTAACAGCCTTCCTGTGACACTAGAGCCATTATAAATTAAAATTTAAAACTGGTTTATAGATTTTGTTGCACAAAGATAAATTCGAAAAAGCTTTCTGGCTAATTAAAATAGACCCAATATTGCTTCTGCTTACGTTTTTCAGGGTGACCAGTCGAAAACGAAACAGCTTTATATTAGCACATTTAATGTCATTATATTGAAAATCGCTCGGATACGTAAATTTTATTTTTAAGGGGGACACACTAATTCGTTATTTTCAACTGCGTCACTTTGACCCCCCTGTAGGGGTAACAGCCACCCTTGAAATCTTAAATAGCACTGAGGGTCACGTAGCACATTATTTTAAAGCTCTTTTGTTTCTCTTTACAGCGATACCAAATTTTTTTAATTTGACCCATTATTTGTTGAAAAAATGCGCTCTGAAGTTAAATTAAAATTGCGAATAATAAATTTCAGTTGGAAATTCCGACAAGTACCTAAGTTTAATGTTTTATATTTGTTTTGCTTTGTTTACTTGGTTCAACGATGGTAGAAAAAAAAGATACAAATTTATTAATAATACTAAAGAATAAAATTCAGTGTGTGTAGTGATAGTGAGTGCTCCTTAGTATCGTATTTTATTATCTTCCATTGCGTTTTTCAAACTAATAATGGTTACTCCATTGCAGACAGAATATAAATTATTATACTTTTCTCTGCAAACAATGAATGTGCTAATAGAACAAGCCAGTTGTTTAATGAACAACACCAAGACAAACATGTTCATCGGAAGTATGTGTTGGAGTTTTGAGGGACGGGGTCTGTAGCGAATAAAAAGCCGGTTATTGAAAATCGAGTAATAAATGAAACTACTAAGGTGGCGGTTTTAGGGCTGCGCTGCGTCAAGTACGAGGAATATGGCTACTGTATCTGATGTTAAGCGCAGTAGCATCCAGACGATTTTAAAAAAACACAAGTGGCATCCGTATAAAATACTGGTGCATGAACTGAATGAGGACGATTTTGATAGACGTTTGCAGTTTTGCGAAACCATGAGCGAACGAGCAATACATGATCGAAATTTTCTATACATCATCCTGATTTTCTGACGAATGCTCTTTTTTTGTAAACGGTGTCGTGAATCGGCACAATTGCCGCTAATGGTTCGATTCAAATCCTAGAATTTTCCATGAGGGGCATACAGAACATCCCCAAAAATTGAATGTTTGGGCTGGCATTTTCGGTTACCATCTGGTAGATCCTTTTGTTTCCCGGCAATTTGACTGGGGAACTGTATTTACAATTATTGGAAGAGGCCATTGATCCAGCGTTGAACGAGATTATGGAAAATGATGAGCAATACATTGTAGAAAATGTAATATTCCAATTCGACAGTATTTGAATGATAGATTTCCAGAACGATGGATTGGAAGAAGAGGCACTATTGAGTGGCTACCACGATTTATCTCAGTTAGATTTTCTTTATGGGGTCACTTAAAAACTAAATTCTATGCAACCTAACCTCACTAGGGGATCTAAGACAAAGAATTATTAATGTGTCATCAAATTACTTCACAAATTCTTCAACATGTGCGAGAACACTTTCAACAGAACCTTTATTACTGTATAGAAACTGGTGGCCAACATTTAATTAAGTGAGAGCTATGTAAACTGTTTCATGTTTTGTTACATTTTCCATTAATATTGAGCCAATTTTAAAAATTTGTAGTATCGTTATAAAGAGAAATAAAAGAGCTTTAAAATGATGTGCTGCTTGACCCCCATTGCCATTTAAGATTTCAGGGGTGGATGTAACCCCTACAGGGGGGTTGAAGTGAGGCAGTTGAAAATAGCGAATTAATGTGTCCCCCTTAAAAATAACATTTACGGGTCCGAGCGATTTTCAATTGAATGACGTTAAGTGTGCTAAAATAAAGCTATTTCGTTTTCGATTGGCCACTCCGTATTTTGTCTTTTAAAATGCAAAAAAAATGAACGACCTAAGAAAAATGATTTACCTGCTGATGCACAACTAACTCGTAATTGGTAAGTTGTGCCTGGGGTGAGGCGATCACAAACAGCTTCAGTTTCATGGCCACAGTATACTTGCTCATAGCCACTGCCAGAATTGACTTCTAGAATGTATCTAAAAAGACATTAAGATCAATTATAAATTTGATTAGTTTTTTAAATAAATTTTTAACAGGCTTCATTTATAAATTTAAGCTTATTTAGAAGCCTTAATTTTTTTGGAAGATTACAATTTATATTAAAGCCAATGTGTGTCAAAAAAGTCCTTTAAATAGCATTTCTCAATGGTAGCTCCACCTAGGGTATCCAAAGCAAAGTGTTTCACTTACTTAGTAATCTCAGCACCTCCCGTGTTACTAGGAGGTTCCCACTTTAACCTAAAGGAATATGCGTGGATCCTCCCCTTGACTACGGGTTTGGAAGGCCTATCGGGTCTGTCGGGCTTCGTCCTAAGGGTCACCTCCTCACTCCAAGGCGAGGTGCCACCTTCGTTACTAGCTCTTAACCTAAACAATTAAACTTTAATAGAGTTGGATTCTAGTCTAAAAGTCTACAGGAAAGTTTTAATGGTAATTGGCTAGCTTCTGGTTGATTGTAAGTATGTTATAGTAGAGTATATTACTTAAGTTCTTCTTTTGACCTGAAACACGTTTTTGATTGGTTTTCAAAATTTAACCCCCAAAGGTGTGAAAAAGATAATAATAATAGTAATAAAAATAGTCTTGATAACAAACACCGCAGGTGAAGCTGTGAACGGGCCGCTGTGTAACAAAAAATAGCTTAAAACACAGAGGAAAGTAGGTAAATAAGGTAACAAGAAAATTACTTTTGTTACCAAACTGACCTATGAATATGCTAATAACAAAATTGTTACCTGGGTAATTTAAATATACACTACAATACACGAACAATAATTCTTACCTAAAGGTATAATCACTATAACAGCTAAGCCTCTGGCAAACGTAGGACGTTTCGCGTCCATTGTAGACATTGAGGTGACCGTATTTGGTTTTTAGGTCGTTCATTTGAAGGATGTACTCCTCGTCTTTAGGCCGATGGTTCCATTTGACGTGAAGAGTCGACACCGTCGCCTCCACTAAAGTTGGTGGATCTGGCTGGACCGGAGGATTATCTGTCGTTCTAAAAGGTAAAATTCCACACATTAGTTAAGTTTTTACATAATGTCCATTCAACTCCATTCGAATGCCGATGTGAAAGAATATATCTATTTTTTATCTTTGTACAACCCAACCACGAGGGCAGCAAAGCCTAAGTACTAACATACCGTGAGTTGTATATTGCAAAGTCAACTCACACACCCAGTGCTGGAAACATCTATAAGGATTTCACCAGCCTTTTAAAAGGGTGGGCGAAGTGGTACCTCCTCAATCGAGAAACAGTTCCTGTAAAAAATTTTTATTTTTTTTTTTGATAAGAGAGTGATTGCCACACAATTGAGTCATTCTGACGCTATTTGGACAGTTATAAAAAAATCTGACGTTGGGATGCACAAGATAAATTATGAAAAATACAAATTATAAAATTATTTCAATATGTGAGATTAGACCAAATTTAAAATTTTAAAATGTTCGATTTAAGAAAAACAAAGTACCTATTGGGTATATCTGTAGACTACCCCAGGAGTCATCCATTCAAATTTATGCAGTGAACTTCATAACACCCTGTATACTATATCGACTGTACCTATCCACCAAATACAAAAATCCATTAATGTTATGTAAGTAGGTATAAAGATCACCTGATGAACTGCGAACATAGGAATCTTCAGGACGTATTTATCTATGGTCTTATTAACTGCGGTGACTGCCGAAAATTATCGAGCTCTGTCCGATCGCTGCAGTAATACTTGATTTCATCGAGCCGTCAGCTGCCGTCAATTCGACAATACATCAGGTTTATTATGATGATGATGATAATGTATTGACGAATTGACGGCGGCTGGATGGCGGCCCGAGGAAATCTGCGGAGAGCGGGAAAGCAAGTATTACTGTAGCGATCGGGCAGAGCTCGATAGTTTTCGGCCGTCACCGCAGTTAGTATGACCATAGATAAATTTGTCCTCAAGATTCCTATGTTCGGTACGCACTGTTCGCAGTTAGGTGGTATTGACGGTATAGGTACCTAGTTGTAATAATTTCTTGCAGTGTTTTATAGCCGGCACTCTCATTTGTGTTTAACTTTTATTTGTTGTATCTTTACTTAAACAATAATTTACAGCTCTTCGACTTCATTTGGGCTCTTAAAAAAATGGTATACACAATAAAACTATCATTAAGCAGTGTTTTTTGTTGTAGCAAAAGTGGCAAAATTATACTAAGATAGCAATCCCAGGGCTGATATTTTTCATTTTGTGGTTAGAATTTGACACGAAACTGACGTTCAAGATACTGACATTTTGGTTATAAAAAAAATCTAAAAAATAAATTGTCATATAAGGTGAAGGTCATAATTAAATTGGTGAAAAAATATATAAATTTCCCTTAATAAAAAATAAAATAATAATAATAACTACCTGTAGATGACAGTCTCCGAATAGGCGCTCTTGCCAACTTCATTTACTACAGCTAACCTAAATTTGTAGGCAGTGGCGGCTTGGAGCTTGGTTATGGTAAACTGCGTCCGACTTCTGCTTTTGTGAACTTCCTCGAAATCGCCTCCTTTACCCGCGTCGTATTCCAAACTATAAAACAATATTCTAGCTCCGTTGTCATTTACTTGGTTCCACCTAAAAAAAAATAAAAAATCTAGTTTACGCAATTTAAACACGTTTTCACATTGGAATGCTCTCTTTTTTAAAAGCTACTAATTTTTGTAACATTAAAAATCTGCCTTGTATTTATGCTAAATCTATGCACAGACTTTTATGTATTCTTTACCTAAGTTGCAATGAATTCTTGGTCTTAGCTCCTAATTTGGGGGGTTGCGGTTGGTCCGGTTCGCAGGCGGGCGTCACAAACTTGATGGGGTCCGTTGCGTAGCCCTGTAATTCGTCCAAATGCACTTGAAGACACACCGAGTATTCTTGGCCAGGTTTTAAATCCTGAAAGAGATAAACACGGCGTTTGTCTATATTTAGGTACGCTGTCTCTGAAAGGATAGCAATGAAGCGTGCACAAGGTGAGCAATAAATTTTATTGATTTGTGCAATACGATTTTACAATTTGTATATTATACAAATCAAAAAGTATAACTATTAAAATTACTATTTTGTGTAATGGTATTTGCGTTTTGTACATCTAATTCACAGTCTAAACCTTTCTTACGAAACTTTCTTAGAAAGCCGGCAGTTAAACTAAAAAATTCTTGTGTTCACTACTAAATTTGTAAAAGTACACAATATGGGATTAGCAAAAAAATGTATAAAAACTAAGTTAACAAATAGGAGCTAACTAACGCGAATTTACATTTTAGTATCATAATTTACTTAAATAAAAATTTTAAATAACGTGGAATTATAGCGAGCCTTGGCGTTTATTGCTTCCTTTGTTAAGTGAACATTTAGTAATTTTGGGGAATAGTTATTTATATAAATGAACGAAATTTATTAACGTAATTTTAGTTTTAAAATACCAAAAACAATGCCTGACAATTTTATTTATTGCCATTTTAGTTTTTTAAACGTTGAAGATATTTTTAGGTGTTTTGAATGTTAATTTCGTTGCTCTCATTTTATTAAAAATAACGCACATCTAAATTGCCCCCTTTCTGAAATATTAAGTCATTTATCGGACGCTGTCTAGTAAAAACTTGTAACTTACCTGTATTCTACACGAATGCGCAGAGCCATTGTAAATTGACTTAAATTTCATTTCCCTACTCTTATCACTAAGCAGAACCTCGTATCGCAGGTCCGTTTCAGAGATATCGATTTCGTTGGTTCCGCTGTCGTTGCTGGCAGACTCAGAAAGACGCAATGGCGGTCCCCATTGCAATAAGGCACTACGGGAACTCAGTTCTGAAACCTAAAAGTATGATTAGAATGTTGTTACTGTTCAGTCTCGTGTATTAAGCGGTCTGTGGTCTGTGGTTGTAAAATAGTTTGCCCACCTGGAAATAATCTAATACAAAATTAAGAAAAATTTGGCCTGTTTTTTTACATGTATGTTTTTTGTGGGATGGTAATCACGGCAGAACAAAAAGCTTTTATGATCGAGAGTTACTTTAGAAATGGTAGAAGGGTTGATGGCCAGTGGGTTTATTCAACACGGGACGCCATTCAGGATTTTCAAACAGAATTTCCACACATAGTCATCGATTTCGACTACTTTCGCCAACTTTTAACTAGATCTGTGACTTTGCTTAGAGAAACAGGAAGTGTGACTAGAAAAGAAGGCAGTGGGATGCCCAAAGTTCGCACTGCACACCCACAAACTCCTATTCGGCGTTTAAGCCAGCAAGTAAACGTATCCTACGGGGAACCTGCAATACAATCCTGAAATGTGACCTGCATATGCATGCTTATCATCTAAACTGAGTCCAAGAATTGTTACCAAACGACAAGCCGCCGTGAATGCAATTTTCAGAGTGGTTTATGGGCAATTTGCATAATAATGAAAACGTATTTGAGAAAACCTTTTTTACTGACGAGGCATGGTTTTACCTCTCTGGTTATGTAAATTCTCAACAAATGAGAACGTGGACTTCTGAAAATCCACATTTCTTTATAGAGAAGCCTCTGCATTCACAGAAAGTTGGCGTGTGGGCGGCCATATCGAAAAGAAGGTTAATCGGATCTTTTTTTCTTTTGAAGGGACTCTCAATTTGGCGCGATACCTTAATGAAACTTTAGAAAATAAACGCATGAGACGATGAAGAGATGCGACAAGGCTACTTCCAGCAGGACGGCGCACGTAACTCTTGATAATTTAACTTTTCGGAAGAATTTTTCGAAAACCGAATCATTAGTCGCAATTAATATGCCAGTTAGGTGGCCACCACGGTTCTGCGATCTCACGCCGTGCGAGTCTTTTTTATGGCCACACATTAAAAAGTCGATTTTCAAAACCTCTTATGAAAATGTAGAAGATCTACGGGCTAGAATTACAAATAAATTTCAGGTAATTAACAACTCCCCCCAAGTGCTCACCAATGTTTTTGATGCTGTAAAAATAAGAACGAGAACATGTTTAAAAGTAGAAAGTGGATACGTCTCTCATTTAGTTTAAATTTATAATTTTTAGGTTCTTTGTTGTTGTTTTTTTAATCCTGTATTATGCAATGATAATGACAATAATGTAATTTCCTTAAAAATAAAAACTTCAGAACTTAACAGTTTTATTTTTTATTCACCTATATACCTTTTACCTACGTTACCTTTCAAGAGTAATAATTCAAGACATGCGTGATTGAGTCCAGGGCATATGTTTTTTCTTACCTTACGTTATATCATCCTAAAAGAGTAGGTACCTAACAAGCTGTTAATAAAATTTTAAATAGTTTTTTGTCACTTGAAAATTGCTTTAATAAAATCTTTCGTAAGTTTAAAAAGCAGTTATAAAAATAACGATTTAAACAATTATGAAGTTGACTCGTCACATTTCTCACTGGCCAGGTTTTTAAACTAAGAGCAACTCGAATCTGCAGTTTCAATTACCTTTGGCGCTTGCACAGACGACAACAAATCTGTGACGACCTGCACAGAGTCCTCCTCATCCGGTACACTGCTCTCCTCACCATCCTCACTCGTCCCCACGCTGTTCATTCCCTTGTCCTTCGTGGGGCCCGTGGAACTCCTCTTCAAACCATTGACTAGTTCTTTCCTAGGGGATAATTCGGGGCCTTTTTGGTGTTTCTCTTGAAGTTTCTTTTTTAATTTAGAATGCTGCCGTTGCGTTCTCTCGTCCTAAAGTAGAAACAAACGAGTCGATAAGAAAAAATAATAATCGATTCAAAAATGTGTGTGTGAACCACACGCGGTAGAAGCTAAACTTCTAAATAACATGTTTAAATATATGTATGAAAACATATTTTTTTTTGTTCTATTAGGCTTTTGTCGTTCTCGGTAAGGTCGTTATGCATATATAATGTTGTTGTTGTTTTTGGATTAGTGGCTCTGGTTGAAACCAAATGGCCAGTTCTCATTTTTCTCCTTCCCTTCTCCCTCCTCCCTCTCGGGGAGAACATACATAATGTACATATTATTATGCAATACAAATAAAAGAATATATGATACCGCGCACTCGCGCAGGTAGGCGTGGCCATGTACGTCACGCACGCTGTGAGTAATTCCACCATATTTTGTAAACGAGAGACGTCTTTGTTAAATCGCGTTGTGTTTTAAATTTATTTTTTGGTGTTTTTATATCAATTTGAAGAGTTTAAAAGCGAACATGAGGTGTGTTGTGTATGGTTGTGATGTGGACAATCAATGCAATGCCCGATATTAAAATTTTTAGCTTCCCCAAAGTCAGAGAAACATACAAAGTGTTTGAAAGCGTCTGTGCAAACGAGAAGATAAGTTTAATGTGAAAAATGCTAGAATCTGTTCTAGACATTTTAACGAAAGTGATTATGAAGGTAATTTAAAGACATTTTAACGAAAGTGATTATGAAGGTAATTTAAAGCATCAATTGAGTCATGTCATGAATGTCAAATGTGTTTAATGTTTTTACAAACTCGCTTCAATAAAAAAGGTTACTGTGACAAACAATTGCTAAAAATCTCCACGGTAACGAATCACCAGACTTTAATCGAGAAAATACGACAAACAAAGAGACTGAATAAAGGCTATTTTCTTAAAAAATAATTTCTTGTTTTACCTAATTTCATAAATTTAGATATTTTTGTTTTGTTTAAAATAATTTTTGGCATTTTATGATTTTTTTTTTAATTTGAAAAATCAAAGAATGCAAAAATACAATGATTTTTAATAATTTACTATTTAAAGTGTAAAAAACCCAAAAAAACTATCCTAAAAAACATGTTTCCGTCGCAAGCATAGAGATGTTATTCATATCTATTATTTTAAATTAATTTATCCCTTTATTTACATGATTATTTTAAATCATATACTTTAAAATTTGTATTATAAGCAGGAGGCAAAGTATATTACCAATAGAATTTATATAAAATCACTTATACCTAACGTAAACTCTATAATGCGCGTTATAAATTTCAAAAATAGCTCACAGCATGACGTCATGCGCGAACCCGGACGAATTTGACACGCTTTATCTTCCTTTTATTGTATCATGTTATTATGTATGTACATACGTTCGACGCTCTTTTGATTTGACATAGTAAAACTTCCAAAATTTTACAATTTTCAACAAAAAATGTACACAAAAAAAACTCCTTTTCTGACAGCCGTGTAATGTTAATTTATTTAGATTTTGTCTTATTTTATTCCATAGGCGATTTTAAATCAGAGACCTAGTCATGACTACGCCTGACTACACAATTTCAAATCAGATTTTATGACGTCATACGGAAGGTAGTCTTGACCTAGTCTGCTATTTGCCTGACCACGATTGCGAGCATGGTCAACCCCATATACTGTCATTTTTGTCAATGTCAATATTTATATTTGCGAAAGGGTTGTTTGTTTTGATTTATGTTTTTCCATTTTTGTGGCAATGCAAGCCGAGCTGGAAGCAATTAGAGAAAGAAATACCGACAAAATTGTTTTTTCCAAAAGGCGAGAGATATTCTTATGCGGATGATAAACGGTAGAGGTAGAGGTCTTTAATTTTATGGAAGTCAGTAGTTCAGCGATACCTTGACCAGGCTTAAATGTGTCCTAAACAAACAAAAATTTGTCGGAAAGAACAAAATGACGTAAACTACTAAGTTAAAAAGCAACGGGACAGAAAAAATGAGCATAAAACATAAATACTTAATAAACTGAGGTTAGTTTTACCACTGATGTGATCTGTCATTCAGTGAATAATATGAAAACGAATTTAAATCAGATTTCTCGGTGACGTCATTTTTGTGACGTTTGATCATGAATACAGGTGACTAGGTCAGGCTTTTAGTCACTGATTTAAAATCGCCTCATGGCTTATTTAACAAAAATTGGCATCGCTATTTGCATAAAGTCACCTAATAATTAAAGTTACTAACTTTTGCCATCCCGAGAGGATATGACACTGCCTATGCGCCATCTATTATGGGCAGTGAGTGTCAGCTCCTTTAAACAAAGATATCGCGACATTTAACTCTTCTGTATTAAAACTGCTGTACAACCTTACAAAACATAACAAAGCTAAAAAACACGTAAAACAAAAATTAGATTGAGTAGATCGATGTTCTGAAAAATCGCTCTATATTAAACATCTCTACAAACAATATGACCGACTTGTGGAGAGCGGCAAATTGCTTTAGAGAGATAAGGCCGGGAAACAAAAAGAAGAAGAACATATTGTTTATTGTTTATCTTGTGTGCGCGTCCGTTATATAAAATTTGTTGTGCGATAATCAAAAAGCATTAGAATCTGTAAAAACGTTAATTATTGTTGAATAACGGCTTCTTGCACACTTGTATCAGCGAAAAAATAGTGAGAAAATCTTATTTTTTATTTTACCGGTCAATGATAATACTTAGGTATCACCTGTTTAGTAAGTATAAATACATCAATAGGTACCTCTGATTGGATTTCAAAGTAGCTTTAAAACAAAAATTTCAAATACTTAAAAAACTACAATGGTATTATAATATAGTATTACACAAGTGTGAGGGTGACATTTTTCACACGAGTGGGAATGTTGTCGCACGGGGCTATAAGTAGCCGAGTGCGATTATCCCACGAGTGTGCGAAAATTACTTTTCCTACGACCACCTATGAAAGTGAGAAAAAAAGCACGGTTAACTTGGCTAGAAAGTGCCTTATATCACACGCGTGTTGAAAAGTACTTTTCCTACGACCACCTATGAAAGTGAGAAAAAACGCACGGTTAACTTGACGAGAAAGTCTTATATCACTCGCGTGTTGAAAAGTACTTTACAACACACGTTTTGAAAAGTACTTGTCAACATGACATTGAAATAGATGGTGCCAATTTCATTTGTTTTATTTTCAGCACACTTGATAAAAATGTTAGTGTTGAAAGTGACGGGTTTTAAAAGACAGAAATTGAGATTTTTTTGTAAATATTTTTTTGGTCGTAGGAAAAATATTGTACATTACTCGTGTGAAAGTAATTTTCGCACACTCGTGGGATTATCGCACATTCCCACTCGTGTGAAAAATGTCACTTTCAACACTTGTTATGTAATATACTATTCAGACGAGTTTATTTTTAATACCCTCATTTTCAACACTATATTTTCAACCCTTGTGCTGAAAAAACATTTCAACACTAATGTTGAAAATAAAAAAAAAGAAATTGGCACCATCCGTTCAAATTAATGTCATGGTGGTAAGTACTTTTCAACACAATATGTATTGTAAAGTACTTTTCAACACTCATGTAATATAAGGCACTTTCTAGCCAAGTTAACCGTGCTTTTTTCTCACTTTCATAGGTGGTCGTAGGAAATAGCTATTTGTTTAACTAGGGAGGAAAGTGACACTTTTCCTCCCGCATTTGAGGTTTGCTGCCAGAGGGGCAGCAAACGCAAAGGGAGGAAGACACTTTAATTCACTGTAAAACATATTTTTTTCTAACATCACAAAAACCTCCAAATAATAATAAAAAAGAAAAATAGTGTCTTCAAATACCTAATTATAGTTGACATATTTTTTTAAAAAATGCTTAGTCGATCTGATATTTTTTAACAAATAAGCTCATTTGAAATGAAATTTGAAATATATTATAACACAGCCGAGAACACAGCTAAAATCTCTAATTAAGTAAAATAAAAATAAAGAATTTGTTTTTAAATTCAATCATCTAGTTAAAATCTAGTTGATTCGAGACATCTCAAGTCGTATTTTTCACCGTTTTTAATAAACTTTTATCCAAAAATAGAAGATTTTGATACAAATGGAAAATATTTCACACCTACAGATATACACGAAGACGAGGAAGATGCAAAACTGATGAATTTATTCAATATAATACAATTTTAAAATAAATAAATTACCTGTACGTGAAAATTTATTTAATTTTTACTTTTCCTCCCTAGGGAGAAAAAATAACTTCTCCTTCTTAGGGAGGAAAAGTGCCCCTTTCAAACTTAAAATTAGGGAGGAAAAGTAAATTTTCAAAGAGGGTGTTAGAAAAAATATATTTCATAGTTTTGATTTCAAATAGCCACGAGTTGCCCCGAAGTTAGCTGTCGTTAAAATTATACTGCCAAGACAATTTCTTGTATAGAAACATATGAAAATTAAATACTCCATAATATGCACTTTCATGTATGTAGGTACAGGGATATCCAAATAAAAGTGAAGAGGCCTTACAAGTTTTTATTTTTAAAGATGGGAAAAGGGTTAAATATGAGTTTTGGGGATATTTATTCATATGTATATCTTATCAGCAAAACACCTGAGCATTGAATAAAAAAAAATATAGTTCAAAACATCGATTTTCTCGTTTACTATAAATTGTATGGTAAGTATATTTTTGGATTCTAGGAGATGTTCTAGACATATTTTGTACAACATACACTATGCGATTTTCCAATCGTTTTAAAAATATTTCAAATTAAAAATTACTTATTTCGCATAAATATACTACTTTAAACGTAACTATCCAGGTTTCGAACGAAATACCTGCTAACCTTTTAAATTTTCTTCGTAGGTAAGTCAAAGTTAATTTCAAGGTTGACAATAATACTTTAGTCACCGTGAATTTATAATTTTATTTTTATGCAAAATGAGTTATTCTATTAAACAATACTTAAGTAAATGTTGATTTTTGTTAGTTATTAATATATGAAACCCAATCAAACCAGTGATAGTAAACAATAACAAATGAATTTTAACATAAACAGATAAAAAATGTTAACATTGGCGAATAAATATCAAAAGAAATTTTCAACATGGCCGCCATTTAATTCTTCGCACTTTTCATACATTCTTCTCTGCCTCTGAATTGTGTTTATAATACTTTCAGCATCATTTTCGTTTAGATTTCTTACTTTATTTCTCACCTTCTTTTGAATTTCTTCAATATTTTCACAACGAACGTTTCAGGAGCGTAATTCAGCTCCTGAAAAGCAATTTTTCATTCGACCAAACATGAACATTTCGTCTATTAAACATTTCCGCAGTTGAGAAAGTTGCTTCATCTGTCCAAACGATAGTATAAAATAAATTAGGATCTTGCCGCATTCTTTCGTTAATATTTGTGACAAAAGTGTATCTCATTTCTTTTAGATCGGCACCAAGCTTTTGAGCTGGCATAATTTTATATGATCTATACTTAAAATACTTTAACATTCTTTGAACTGTTCAATAAGTCAACATTTTATCTCTTCTTCCATAACTGAGATACCGCACATAATCTGAAATTGATTTTCTTGGATTCTCTTGAAAATATAATAAAATGGCTAGGTCCCTTTCTTCATTTCTTTCTCCTCTTCTTTTTCCATTGCCCAGAATTCCTCTTTCTTCTAGTCTTCTACTTGTTTTTATTATGGTGTTTAATGATGGAGTGATGGAGTTCTTTGTCCCTCTTCAATACTTTCCTCATATTGTCTTTGAGCCACTCTAACATTATTGTTATTTGTTAAATATAATTTTAACATTTTGTATCTCTCATTAATAGAATAACTCATTTTGCCTAAAAATAAAATTATAAATTTGACTGACCTGACCTGACAAAAGTAGGTAACTTTGACTAGCAGCAGGTATTTCGTTCGCAACCTGGATAGTTACGTTTAAAGTATATTTATGCGAAATAATTTTTAATTTGAAATATTTCAAAAACGATTGATAAACCGCATAGGGTATGTTATACAAAATATGTCTAGAACTTCTCGTATATAGAATCCAAAAATATGATAAAAGCATACCATCCAATTTAAAATAAGCAAGAAAATCGATGTTTTATACTATATTTTTCTTTATTCGATGCTTAATTGTTTTGCTGATAAAATATAATAATATGAATGATCCATAAAAATCCCCAAAACTTTCATAGTGAACATTTTTTCCCATCTTTAAAAATAAAAAAGTTATAAGGCCCCTTCACTTTCATTTGGATATCCCTGTGCGTACATAAATATGCGTGGGCCATTATTAAAACCTAGATGATATTCTACTTTTTCTAGAGGCGTATGACTTCTTCAAAAAAACTAAGCAGTAGAAAAAAGTTCAAGAACCCAAAGAAGGTATTTCAGGTTTTTTTATTTTCTACAGACACAAAAGGAGGATATTAGTTCGACCCGTAAGTATGTTTTTTTGTTTAAATATTGAAAGCAATTTTCCAGAATATACGTTATTCTTATTATTGTTGGAAGCAAATGACAATATAATATGATGTTACAAACGGGTTAAATTATATTAAGTTTTCGCATTGTAAAGGACGCTTTTACGGAATATAATGTTATTCTAAACTTCGTTTTATACTTACTTTATAATATGTAGGGTTAGGAGGAGGCGAATGCCCTAAATGCGTAGGGCTAGGAACAGGATGGGGGCCTTGCATGGAGTGGAACGGTTGAGGAGGAAATCCTGCCATACTCCCGGGGTAGTACTGTTGTGATTGGTTGTTTCCGTTGCCGGGCCCAGTGGTACCCTGGAACAAAAGAAAAACACATTAGTTTTGGTTATTTAAAATATTAAAAATAGTCAAATTGTTGTAAAATTAAAATATTTTT
Source organism: Philopedon plagiatum (assembly GCA_963971165.1). Lineage (NCBI taxonomy): Eukaryota > Metazoa > Arthropoda > Insecta > Coleoptera > Curculionidae > Philopedon > Philopedon plagiatum. Next base: position 152,537,618 of record OZ020189.1, on the reverse strand, counting down.
TCTTAAAGTAGTGGATACCGCCATTCGGCATTGCTGGTTTATGCCAAAACAAGTTTTTTATATTATATATCCACATCCACCGTGTGAATTAAAATTAGATAAAACTAAATACATTATTTTTCTAAATTTTAATCGATGGTATTTTTTTATGTACCTAATGTTAAAATAGAAACATTTTACCTTTTTACCCGGAACGCCTAGAAGGATGTTTTAAATAGTCTATGTCCCTTCTACAGTCCGGCCTCCACCATTAAATCGTTTTTCCACTCCTTGCTTTGTAAGTTATTATTATGTTACTACTGTGACATTAATTTGACAGACGTACTTTGACAGCTTACTTCCCTAGGGATGTACCTAAGTGATTTACTTACAACCGTAGGAAAGTAAGTAAATAAGCCTGGGACATAATATACATATTATTATATTCATTTATTTACTTATAATGAAGTACAATTTTCAAATTTACAACTAACAAAACTTGGTGACTGTTCTTCAAGCTTGTTTCTGTTTTCGCCGTTATTGTCATTCCCATTAAATTCCGTAATTGTGGTTTTTGTTGACATAGAGGAGGTACTTATATGCGATATTTTCATTGACGTACCGGGTATTTCTGATATGATGTTATATGTGGGACTGGTTTTATTGTACAACATTTTGTTTGCTACTTCATTATTGTTGGAGATGCTATTTGCAACGCAGCCCTCAGCAATAGTATCCGATTTCCAACCTCCGTGTCTTTTAAGGGTAGTACGTCGACTCCAGTATTGGCTAGTATAGTGTAGCCGATGTTCTTCGAAAGGCATGCCCAGTATAAGTTTCTGCGTTTTGCAAATTGAGGTATTTAGCTATTCTGATTGGGATTGATGAAATAGTGTTTTTACCTACAGGCTGACCAACACATTTGTCGTGTTGGTAGCGCAAAAAGAAACGTTGATGAACACTTTTAACCATATACCTTATTTTAAGATATATTTTTAAAATTTTCAAATGACAAATACTTCCTTCAATTCGGGTAACCGTAAACTTTCGTGACATACCATTTTTTGGGCCGGGTATGTTGGTAATGAGTATATTCTCCATCTCTTGGACATTTTCTATCATTTCTATCATCCCATAATCGCAACAACTGTCGTCAAAAGGAAATCAGTGTCGTCGGCCTTCGACAAAAATTCGTTTATTTGCTCCCGCGTGAAGACATTTGCTTTTTTAGGCTTATGCCCATCGTTGTCCCTCTTTAAAAAAGCTATACGTTTTGGAAATTTGGAAATATCCACATTTTCTTCAACAAATAGAACTGACTTCAACATCGCACCATAATCTAGCAGATTTTAATACCTTTGACTTTTCCAGGAAATACGCAGACAAAATTGTTTCGGAAACGTCTATAACAGTTTTTCTCTGGCACCACTCCTTAAAACACTTGTAAGCAGCTTGATTTGATTTCTCGGGCAATAAGGACAAACAGGCAACTCTTGCCGCTTCATGGATAATTTCCATGTCTGTTACTAATTTGCAAAAAGTGGCAAAATCAAATTTGACTTTTGACAAAAAACATACGATGACAGGTAAACATTCAAGTAAAAACCTAGAGAAGGTGACTTACCAGAAAGTAAAAATGTGTGTTATTAACTTTAATTTTTAATAGGCACTTTTTTACTCAAAATTAATACTAGGAGTGGAAAAAATATAATACATTATTCGGGATTTATAAGTCTTAACCAGTCTCGGACTATTTCGCCAGCCCTCGCTAGCGCTCGGGCACAAAATTCGTCCTCGAGTGGTAAATCCTATACTTACATCCCTTATATAACGTAAATAACTATTTGTTATGTTAGCTAAATAATGTTTCTATCATAGTATGTTTCCATAATTTAGAAAATTTTGTTTGTTTCTTTTTAGTGAACTTTTATTTTCGCTATTAGTTTTTTGTTTTTTAGTAACATAGTCGTTTCATTTTTTATGTAATACTAACGGCAAAATCACCAGTCAAAAAGTACAATTTGAAGTCACTCAAACTAATCATTCACACATATACCATGACCTGACTCAAATGACTCCTCATGGAAGAGGGTGAGACTCAGTGGTAAACGTTCCCTTCCATTCAACATGGGTAGTTTGGGTTGGATATTTCTTTATTTTAGTTCAGTTGAAATATTTAACGTATTTAAGTACAATTTTTTTATTGACCTAAAGTAAGACTGAATTAATATAAAGGACTAAGCGATTTTCTCGGAATCTCTGGACCAGATTTTTTCTTTATATATATATATATATATATATATATATATATATATATATATATATATATCATCATGCAACTTTTTAGGGACGATAGAAAAATCGACAACTAAAAAAACACATTTTAAATAATCAAAAAGTTAAGTAATATTTTAATAAAAAATAAAAACAATCTTGAGAACGCTACAGCCTCAGATAATCTGCCCTAATTCAAAAAAGCTTGCAAAGTACCTGTCAGACAGAACATTGAAATATGGTTTCTAAATTTTTGGATGGTTGTTAAAAGTTATTCATGGTGGAATGTTTTAATATTGTATCTGTGATCATCATGCTATAAAGGTTGTTAGTATTATTATTTAACATTTAATAGGTAATTAACTCACTATATTCTGCCACATGATTCGGACGCACATAATAGGTTGTTAGTAGGCATAAATCCGGCGAAATCGAGGGGGAGGGGAACGAGTTCTGGTAACGTAAATTTGGCGAAGTGGGTTGGACACGAGCGCGATTTAAAGATAATTTGTAGACCTAAATCCGGGAGCTCAGGGAGGGGCAAGGGCGTATAGAAAGCACTATGTTTTGGGGGGGGGGGGGGTCAACTATGCGAAGATAAAAATCCAAAATTGTCGACCTTTTTTGCAAATTCTCTCTACGCAAAATAGTAGACTTTTTTGGTACAAGCTCCTAATTGCCAACTTGTGCTTGAGTTAGCCATCTCGAGCATTCGCTGGGGGGGGGGGGGACTCTTCTTATATCAACATGCCTCTGAGGAGGGGGCTAAAGCTCTGGTCTGGAGCCCGGCAGCGCCACAGGATATAAAATTAATTCTCTAACATAACATACAAGTGTTTTACACTTTTATGATATTTTCGGTACGTTCGTTTGATATTCAACATTCTCCTGGTATATGTTAAATTTGGTGACAAGTGTATTTAGAAATTACTAAGATTTTAACACCAAAGTTTAAGAAGTTCTCATTGCTTACATGATTTTGTGCGGTTAGGACGATTTTGACGTGCTGAATTGGAAGTTGTGACGTACTGTCCTGTAGTTCCTCTTTTCCTTCCTCTTTGTTTTCCATATTGAACTTAAAAATCATTCGCCAATCGAGAACAACTACTACTTACTCACCACTTTTAGAAAACATATGTTACTTAGTTGTGTTGCAACAAAAAAACATTATCAGCGAATGTATGCTCGCCAACTAAGCGTCCTGTGCCAACGAAACACAATAATCGTCGAATAAAATTGTATGTTGAAGCTTATCTTTTATGTTTTTTAATGGTATACGGTGTACTTGTGAAGTAATTGGTATTGCTATTACCTAACGACTAATAAAATATCAAACAAAAATTGTAAGATAAATTGTGAAGATTTTCAGGTTCTTCCTTAAATATGTATGTAGTAGCATTTACCCGCGGCTTCGGACGCATATGTTGAACACTGATATTTGTGGCGTATCCTGTATGTGACTTATTATGAAAAAGTAGCATATTATAAGCTTTCGTCTAGTTAAAAAAATCCCACCAAAAACATACATGTAGAAAAACAGGCCAAGTTCTCGTCAGGTCTGTATATTTTGTTATCTGGAAAAAATAAGTGAAATGTAGAAATTATGCAAAGTTCCTTGCCTACACGTTATTAGCAGTGAATTGATAAGCACAGAAAAATATTGTGTGAATTGATAAATTCACAGACCAAACTTGGCAAATTTTCATTAAAGAACTGAGCAATATTAAGACCCTTGAATGACCACCATGAACTTTTGGGCAGTAATAAAGTCGATTTTGGAACTCTGCCAAGAAGTAATACCTGCCATTCTCGAAAATGAGAAGTGTGTTCCAAAATCGACTTTATTACTGGCAAGAAGTTCATGGTGGTCATTTTGAACAACTTTTAGTAATAAGAGAAATCGAGGTATTTAAATTTTTTATTTTTAATGGCTTGCCATTTAACAACGAATTAAGATCGGAAAGACCTCGGGTTTGCGGTAAAATGTTTCTTTTTTGAAGAACTTTAAAATGAGGTAGGTACCATATGGCATAGGGTTGCATTTAAAATTTCTGACCTCAACTCCCTAGCGTCACTCCTCAAGGGGACTGAAAAGGTTAAATTACATAAACAAGTACCAAAAGATACACAAATTTGGTGTCTCTATCTTTACTAATAGCAAAGATATTTGCCAATACTAAGACTTTTGGGACACCCTGTATAGCAATCTAAAAAAAAAAAAATAAAGAGCTTATTTGCCAAAACTCATTGATAAGGAAAAGCATGGCTTGCCTAATTTTTAGCTGGAAAAACGATATTTCCATGTTATCGCTTAAATTATGCATTGTTATCGTTTAGCAAACAATGCATGTTGATTTTTTTATGTTAAGTCGTCAATTTAAAACTTTAATGGGTTGTGCATGCATACAGGATAAGATTGTTTTAATAATGTTTAATTAATTGCATCTATAGCTATTTTTGCCAGTAAAGAATAATGTGGCATATTTAACACCTGCATTTAAAAAGTACTTCTAATCTAATAGGTACGGTACAACGGAAATCGAAATAATTGGGGGAACAATAAATTCAAAAATACGATATTTATAGTCTTCCTTAGTTTTTTAACCCAATTATTTTATTAAAAAGGTAAAAAGAGAACGTTCAATTTTACTTTCCTTTTTTTTTTGAAGTCTTCAAATCTGAGATTAGCTGGAAGCAATTCTCCATTTTTGGCGACTCTGTGCTAAATCCCTCGTTTTCCTACAGCCAGGGGTGTATACATGGAGGAGATGGGGGGAGCGTCCCCCTCCGTGGATGCTCGAGTTGGCTAATTATAATACGAGTTGGCTATTAGGACCTTGTACCAAAAAAACTTCGAGTGTTAAGTTTTAGAAAAATTTATTAGACAATTTAATTCCAGCAAACGTAAAAAAGTTCGACCAGTTATAAAAAAAAACCGTCAACAGGTTTGCTCGGAGTGAATTTGCAAAAAAAGGTCGACAAGTTTGGATTTTTATCTTCGCATAGTTGGATAATTTTCCTCCAGAACCTCCCCCAAACAGTGCTTTCGATAAGCCCCTGTCTACAACTAACCTTACCTATGTTCTTTACTATTTGGTTTAAATAATTTAGGCTAGACCTACATCTGCCTCGTCTATTTGCTGTCATCCCTCCCTCCCCTCCCCATAATGAATTGTGATAGAGGCCATGGCTCAAAATGTGTCCGATCATATTGTTTCTTCCTTTGTGTAATGCACTCCAAATGGTTCTTCCATCTTTGACTAGATTCAATACTTCCTCATTTGTAACCCCCCTGTTAACTTCACCATTCTTCTGTAGCAGCTAGGAATGTCAATCCCGACTAATTTTCTTAATCCCGGGATTTTCGAGATTTTGTGGTCTAATCCCGGGATTAATCCCGAAAAAAATTTAAAGGCATTCAAATATTAAAATTTTTATTTATTAAGTTTAAACGTACAAATATACTAAAAAGCACCTAAACGACTCTAAATACAAAAAAAAATGTATAAATTTATACTTATTTAATAGGGCGTCCAATGGTTCGTCTTGCAGGCTGCAGGAACGTATTTTGTTGCAGAAAACTCCTGCGAAAGAGAAACATCTCTCGGGTTCTATGCTTGTGGGCTGAATGGCTAGTAGGAATTTAAAGGTTTTTTGAAGATTACGTCCGCGACTGCCATCATTTGCAAATAAATCAGTTTGTTAAGAAAGGACTGCGGACCGGACATCTGGGTCTTATTACTGGTTTGCTTTTGTAATGACTCTGAACATTTTACTAATGCTTTTTGCAGTTTGACATTGAATGGTTCATTCTCTTCTGCTCTCAGAATTTCTGCAATGGGAATGTCATCTTCGTCGCTGATTTCTGTTTCACTTTCGTTGCCTGTGTCTAGCCTGATTAAAAGTGTTTCCAATTTAAATTTAATGAGGGAAATATTTGATGTTTTAAGCAGTCATCTTGTTTAGAGTGTCGGGATTTTTAACATAACAGAGAATGTCAGAATAAATGGTTCTGCGTTGCTTAATCGAATGACTCTTGTAGTTTCGTACTGAGTGGTGTTTTAATTCTGGATAATTCCTTCAACATGAACTTTAATGCCGCATCTGCTTTACATAAATCCATATCGCGACGGCATAGGGTTTCAACCGCAATTTTTATTGGTTGAGGAACTTTTACAACACCTTTGAGAACCTTACTTTCTGAATCCAAAATTGCTGTTATGTTTAGATCAAAAAGATCTTTTTTTATGAAATTCTCTAATAGTGTAAAACGCTCGAGCATATCATGTAAGCTGCTTAATCTCGTTTTGCAATAAAATATAACTGTTAGCTCTTTTCCATGATCGTTTTTGATATACTTTTGTAGTATATTATTTTTAGTAGGCGACTTTCTAAATGTTCGAACTATTTGTCTAACTCTACACACCAATACACAGAGGTCGTGATTATTGTAATGATTACTTTCAAAAAGTCACTTTTTTCCAAACCTTTCACATTCCATATCTTCAGTGTCTTCTATATCGCTATCGGTGTCGCTAAAGGACATTTCGAGGCTAATCCCGAAAATAATCGATCCCGGGATTTTCGAGTCCGGTTTGTACTCCGGAATCCCGGGATTGACACCCCTAGTAGCAGCACATTTCAAATGCTTCGGTGCGCTGTTTTTATTCTTTCCCTGTTGTCCAAGCTCAACATATAGGATTTTAAGAAACGCTGTCTAATGCATATATACACATTTAAATTGCTTGTTATTAACCACTGGATCTTCTCTGCTAATGGTTTTTTTGCTTACATTTTTCTGCTCGTTCATATCACACATGTTGTGGTCGACTTTTGTTGTTATGATGCCCCGGTAGCCGAATTCTTCAACTTCCTCTAGTCTGACGTTAATTTTTCTTTCATTGACGGTTTTATCACATTTCTATTTATCTTCATTTTGTACTCGGAATGTATTTCCTGCGTTTGGGCTAGGGTGTCCTGCAACTTTCTCTTGCTTTCAGCTAAAACAGCTATGCCGTCTGAAAAACGAACCATTGCTAATACTGAGTTTTCTTTTTCTATGCCACTTCAAATATTTATTATTGTATTTTGCCATAGTCGCCAACACAATATACATATTTATGATTTTTTTAACAAGAGAATTATTGTTTTTCAATCATTATTTTGTCAAGAAAATGGACTGAATTATTATGGTTGTCGTTCTAGCAGCTAGCTTTTGTTTAATACTGATACATAGAACAACTTAGGGCCCTGATATCTCAGCTCCTCCCCCGCATTGCTGGATTACCTATATTTTCCTTTTAAGTATGGAAGTCTACTTAAAAGAGTATTTTCTTAATTTCAGGACCGCTCTGTACACGATTCATATACTTAGGTGTGTAGTGGGAACCTACTATATTACGTCCTTTATTGGCATGTAAATTTTTTTATTCCCACAGTGTTTTTGTTCGATCTTCTCAGTTCTTTATATTCAACATACAAAATCCTATTTATTTACTTCCGTAGAAAAGTAATGCGTATCCGGACGAGCTTTTATATTACGATAAGCCTTTCTATCGTTCTATTTCTCTGATTATTTGTTGTATAGATAAACGTTTTAATAATGGATTCTATAGAAAGTGGATTTTGTTCGCTTTTTGGCTTCATCAGACTTGAACGATTTATTGACGTTTTTATTAAATCTAAATGGAAAATTTTATGGCTTTCGAAAAACAAAGGGTGCGCATTATAAGCGTGGGAATTTACGTTTTACTAGTAGGTTACAACGATTGATTTAGAAACAAGGGCGATTATATTATTTTTAGAGCCATCAGGGAACTCTTAAGTTACTTATAACCCACCAAACGATATGGTCCCCTACCTATTTCTAGAGTGTAAAGGTCCAGGCATGTCGGAATATACGTGTCTAGTAAAATTTTATGAGATTTTAGATTTTTCCTGAAAAGGTCTAATCCATAAATTTTGAGAAATGGTGCATCACTGCCGAGTGTGTGGAAAAATGGACTATTTTCATGCGGGACAGTCTTCAGAGGTTTGCTCGGTGGAATACAGAATACAGGAAAAGCCGCGCGCGCGGAGACAGAGTAGCGGTCGTTCTTTGTTCTCAGGCACAATGTATAAATCAAAACAAATGGCTAGTTTTGAATGAACGGCTGCATTTCCTCTTGCTGAAGCTCAGTGGTTAAAGTAAGAATCAAGCAAGGAAAAGCCACGAGCGTCATAACTAACAGAGACCGCAATTATTTCATTTCTCTCTCTCTCTCTCTCTCTCTCTCTCTCTCTCTCTCTCTCTCTTCTCTCTCTCTCTCTCTCTCTCATCTTTTGCAAAGTGGGCATCAGAGGCGTGTTATGGATTATTCTTTATTCTTATGATAAATGAATCCGAATCGAAATAAAATCCGTCCCATCAACATGCTTCTCGTATCATTGCGAGTACCTCTCCAGTGTTGCCGAATGTAGAATATGGTCCGATAAAATCATGACGTTTCCTAGTGGCTATAGTTTAAAATTTGTGCAACTTGGTTAATTCTATTGCATTTGATAGGTATAGATTTTGGTTTGTACATTACGAAGTGCATTTAGAAAAATAAATAAAGAAGGATGCGTTTGGTACATGGATGCACTAAAATGTGAATGGAATGATTCGCAAGCATTGATAGTTTTCTTTAACGCAGCAGAGGCATCAATCCATATATAGGGTGGAAATTTCGAATTACCTGTAAAACAATTTTCGAGAAGGTAATCGGAAAATTTTTCAAGTCTATCGTCTACTGGCTTAATTTCGTAAAGTTCAAAGAAATAAAAATCGTAACGTCCTCTGGTTCCAAAAATAAAAGACCAAAACAATGATGAAGCTACTTTCCAATCTCAGAATTTTTGTCTTTGTATTCCTGTGTTAAACCTAGATTGTGAATTTTTCTGTATCATGCTTGGGTTAAGTGAAATTGACACCCTGTAATTTTAGTATTTGGAAAATACTCTTTAATTTTTGACATGTAAAACGCATATACTTATGAAAAATGTATTATGATAAAATAGTCTAGTTTATACAGTGCCATTCATAAAGTTGGCACTATAACTTTTATGATTATTTCTGATTTCTCAGAAAATTCTATTTTTGATAAAAGTTTCTGCATGCATAAAATACGTTTCTAGCGTTATCAAAATTTAAAGTTAATTATAGCAACAACACTCAAAATGAAAATTTCTGGAACAACCCAAATCAAAAGCTATAGATAATCAACATGATGTGAATAGTTTATGACAAAATAAGGTGTTAATGTCGCAAAACCCGATCAAAGCAGGATTTTTTCAATGTTTTACTTTAATTTGATCCAAACTATGCATCCTACAAAGAAAGTTTTTGTATATTCGTTTTAAATATATTTGGTTTAGACGAATTACATTCTTTTTAGTTTTTGACATTTTGTATATTTGATTTCAACTGCGATAACGTAAAAAAAGTTTTTTAAGCGTGCAAGAACTTTTATCAAGAATATCCAAAATTGTCTTAAAAATGGTAAATGATTTTTTTTTTCTATATGACGTGAACTTTATGGATGCCGCTGTACATATAAAGTAGTAAATAATAAATCCACACAATCAGTTTTAATTTTTGCAATTATATTTTGATCCAATAATCATTTAATTATTTAAAAAGCCCTGTTTAAAGGGACTACGCCACTGGTATATCAATTTCCAGCAACTAAGCCAGAAATATTCCAAAACCAAACAGAGCACGCGTGATGTCTTCATGCCTATGACGCTCGTGGCTTGATTCTTACTTTTCGCAACACTTCGTTCGGATTCGATTTAAAGTTAACTTTTTAAGCAACCTTTACGGTTTGGTTTTAGTTCACTCGCATTAAAGAATCATATTATCTTATTCTACATCCAAATTATATGCATTTTTTAAGAATAGATTATCTTTTTTTTATTAATTTAAATTTGCAACATTTTAGCAAGTCCATTGTTCTTTAACCTTTTCTGCAATTTTTTTAATTGTAGCTATACAGTCCTTGTAACAAAATAGATGAGGTCGCTAGATTTTACAAACAGACAGAAATACATACAGATTTGCGACCCTTCGTAGTTACACTGACGAGGTAGTAATGTTTTTTTTTAATTTACCGAAATTTGATAATTAATAATTAAAAACTTTCGGTCAGTAGGTAAAAATACATTAGTTTTATTGGGCAGCAGCCAGGTTAGAGAGAACTAAATAAAACATAAAACAACTAGTACGGATAGACCGCCTAATCGCCCCCCGAGGGGTCTCTATAAGGTCGGTAATATCATCATTGTCACGCCCTGAAAATTTCGTGTTGCTAGGCCATGTATTAAGGAAGATATCACACTCCTACGGACTGATGATGGAGAATAGACCGCCCTTCGTAACCCCATCGCTACATACATACAAACACCTACACGTAGAAACTATTTTTGCCAACAAAAATACTTTTCGGACACCCTGTATACATACATTCAAACATAAACACATATTAATACAAATATATTCGATTTGCTTGAAATTCGACCTAATAAAGTTTATCTAAGTACTAATAGGAGTATTTGCTCATTCCAAGACTTTTTGGACACCCTGTATACATTCAATCTAACACTCACACGTTTAAATAGGAATATAGACGATTTTCTTGAAATCCGCCTTAATTACGTTTATTGTGGTCGTATTAAAAGGAGTTGCAAATGCTAAGACTTTTCGGACACCCTGTATACACACGTACAAGCATAAACACATAGTAATACAAATATAGACGATTTTCTTGAAATCCGCCTTAATTAAGTTTATTTAGGTCCTAATAAAAGGAGTTGCAAATAATAAGACTTTTCGGACACCCTGTATACACACGTACAATCATAAACACATAGTAATACAAATATAGACGATTTTCTTGAAATCCGCCTTAATTAAGTTTATTTTGGTCCTAATAAAAGGAGTTGCAAATAAGAAGACTTTTCGGACACCCTGTATACACACGTACAAGCATAAACACATAGTAATACAAATATAGACAATTTTCTTGAAATCCGCCTTAATTAAGTTTATTTTGGTCGTAATAAAAGGAGTTGCAAATAATAAGACTTTTCGGACACCCTGTATACACACGTACAAGCATAAACACATAGTAATACAAATATATTCGATTTGCTTGAAATTCGACCTAATAAAGTTTATCTAAGTACTAATAGGAGTATTTACCCATTCCAAGACTTTTTGGACACCCTGTATACATTCACACTAACACTCACACGTTTAAATACGAGTATAGCCGATTTCCTTAAAATCCTAATTAGTTAAGTTTATCTTGGTACTAGTAGAAGTATTTACCCATACTAAGGCTTTTCGAACACCCTGTATACAAACATATAAATCCGTACACATAGAAATGCAAATATATACCTACGATTTGCTTTAAATCCGACAATTGAGTTACTATTTGTACAAAAGGCAAAGGTATTTGCCCATTCAAAGACTTTTCGCACACCCTGTATACATACATAAAAACACAACACAACACGACACGTGGTAATTTAAATATTTTCGATTTTCTTGAAAACCGACCCTATTAATTTTATCTTCGTACTTATGACAAAGATATTTGCGCATATAAAGACTTTTCGGACACCCTGTAGGCATATACAGAATCACCCACATGCCGAAAGGTCTAAAATGTACTTTCGAATCGTTCAGGTTACTTTAAAAGGATCCGAGTCAATTCATTTCCCTAAAATTAAATTTGGCAAAGATATTTCCGCATACAAAGACTTTTTGGACATTCTGTATAAATACCAACATAATAATATAAACAACCACACAACGGAATAAAAACTTTACGATTTCCTTGAAATAAAACTCGTTTAAGTTTTTCTTCGTGCCAATGACAAATATGTTTGCGCATACAAAGTTTTCGGACACCCTGTACTATACATACATACAAACACAACAACCACGACACAGTAATTTAAATATTTTCGATGTTCTTGAAAACCGGCTCAATTAATTTTATCTTCGTACTAACGGCAAAGATATTTCCGCATACAAAGACTTTTTGGACATTCTGTATACATACCAACATATAAACAACCACACAAAGGAATGAAAAATTTACGATTTCGTTGAAATAAGACTCATTAAGTTTTTCTTCGTGCCAATGACAAAGATATTTGCGCATACAAAGACTTTTCGGCCACCCTGTAGACATATATACAATCATGCACATGCCGGAAGGTATAAAATGTATTTTCGAATCGTTCTGGTTACTTTAAAACGATCCGAATCAAGTCATTTCCCTAAAATTAAATTAAAATTGTTCAATAATAATTAATATATTGCCCCAAAGGTATACACGCTCATGGTTAGAAAATAAAATGCATATTTTGAATTTTTTCGATGCCACTGAGCTTCATATTAGAATCTTCAATGATGCTTTGTAGCGTCATAGGAAAATCGATTAAAATGGTATTTAATCTGTATAATATGAAATGAAATGTCTTTCTACCGAAAGTATAAGGTCCCTAAATCCCTTGCCTGGTAAATTTGAAGCCGAAGTTGGTCCACACTCCTTCCAATCTCGCATCAAAATGCTGACATTTAAGCCAAATTGTGACATTTTATACATTATAATTAAATTAATACATTTCCCCGTATAGAAATTGATTGTTATAATGCAATGCAGGGCCTCAGCAAAACCAATAAAATATGTATTTAATGCTTACATCGTCCAATGAAATGTACCGTAATTAAAAATATAAACTCCGTTTTACCTTTGCCATGTATATTTCAAGCCGAAATCGGTCCAGGAAGCTTCCAATATCGCTACAAAAACTGTTATTTTCATGACATTTTGACAGGTCATATTTTAATTTCGATGTAAAGAGGGTCCGTTCAATTGTTTTGTCAAGGCACGGCTTTTATACAGGGTGTTATTAAATTCACTGCATATATTGGAATGGGTGACTCCTGGGGTAGTCTACAGACATACCCAATACTTTTTTTTTGTTAAATCGAACATTTTAAAAATTTTCAAAAATACCCTAAAACCAGTCTATATTCGCCGCACCTGACTAAGCATACACAAGGCGCTTGACGTAAATTTGCGCGCGAAAAATTAAAAACAATTGAATTTGTGTAAACGTTGCCAGATATTATGAATCTTAATTATTTTCTGTTATTACCCGTAATTTAAGACAAAGATAAAACAAATTTAAACCTTTTCCGAAGAAAAAACTAAAAAAATGTTAAAAAGGCCACTGGGAAACCACTCACTCCTTTCTGTCCGCAGCCTTAGTTTTAACCAGTAGTTGCCTAACATAATTTAAATATCAATAAGTAAAACTAATAAAAAGTTGCAAAAAATGATTGGTACTTATCTAGCCGGGAATGTACCGAAAATGTCTCTAATTTGCTCCCAAACAAGCATGATTCGTACCATATTGTCCTCATTATTGTCCCGAACACTAAGGTACTCTGGGGCCCCGAAACCGTTGAAAGATTTTCTCCATTCAACGCGACTTCGCAGTTAATTCACTTTTTCAATTGGCATACTTACTATAATACACTATTTCCTTCATCGTACCCCGCAAAACGCTATCCGTAAGCTAAGCATCTCGGAATCTTGGATTAAGAAACATTAGAAATCGTTTAAAATCTAAAACTTATACGAACTGACGGCAAAAAAAACATTTTAGTGGATAGCGTCACCTCAGACAAATTATTGTCCAACGTTGTTGCCAAATTATAGAAGCAGTGCAGAAGAAATACAGCATTCACCGTGCCACGCGAATATCGATGTAAAAAATACATACGTACCATTTTATATTACATTAAAAATGAGAAAAAGCTCTCGTTTTATAATATATTTTTTTAAATAATGCAATCAACACGAATCGTTTTGCCCCGAATCGGCAACATGGGAGGACCAGACACCTTTTAGAACTAACCGCGTCCTTATTGGTCATAAGCAAAGCTGTCAAATGGGGGTTATTCCAGGGACGGCTCTAACCTAGTCGGGAATAAAATTAGGATTCGATCTGAAAATAAAATACAAATATTTATTTATCCACATTGTGTTATTTGAAAATGCGAAATACGAAAATACTTCGGTTACAGTGATATACCATACAGGGTGTCTGAAAAGTCTTAGCATGGGCAAATATCTTTACTATTAATAAAGGTAGAGACACCAAATTTTAGTTGTATCTTATTGGTTAATAAATCTACTTTTTTTGTAATTTCAATTTTTCAACCCCCTTGGGGGTTACGCTAGGGAGTTGAGGTCAAAAATTCTAAATGCAACCCTATGCCGTGTGGTACCTCATTTTAAAGGTCTTTTCGAGAATGGCAGATGTTACTTCTTGGCAGAGTTCCAAAATGGACTTTATTACTGCCAAGAAGTTCGTGGTGGTCATTCTAAGCAACTTTTAACGTAATAAGTAAGGCGGGCACTGTGTGATGCCTAAAGTAAATACGTACGTATACGGTATTTGACAGGAATAATTTAATTCATGGGCGTTGCCGTGATTGTGTGAAAAAAAATGGTGCCACTACAATATTGTGAATTTCTCACAAGACGCAAAAGTCTTAATAACTATGGTAAGGCTAACCCTTGAATAAATAACAAGAGGCTTCAATGCCGAAAATAAGTACGTACGTATACGGTATTTGACAAAAATAATTTTATTCATGGGCGTTGCTGTGATTGTGTAAAATAAAAACAAATGGCCAAGTGCGAGTTCGACTCACGCATATAGGGTTCCGTACCACCGTAAGATTGTGTTTATATATTTTTAATAAATGTGCTGATGTTTCATCACATATTCTTGTTGTGCGGTGTCACAATGGCACATAGTTAAGAATGTTCAAAAAAGTAAGACGTCATAAAATCGTAGAAATATCTTAAATACGTAGTTGTGGTTTTACTATTGGAGATATATTCTTGAAAGTGGATAGGTTTGGATGTAGACACCAAAGTACATCCCCTGAAATCTCGTGCGCATGTCTAGTACGCTCGGTTTGTGCGTGGTACGCATTTTGGTCTACAGCGCAGATGGCAAAAAACGGAAAATAAAGTCGAAAAAACTGGGGGAAAAGTTATAAAATTAAATACGTAGTGGTACCTTGACTATAGGGGATATATTCTTAAAAGTGAATGGGTTCGAATGTAGAACACCCAAGTACATCTGAAATCTCGTGCGCATGTCTAGTACGCTCGGTTTGTGCGTGGTACGCATTTTGGTCTACAGCGCAGATGGCAAAAAACGGAAAATAAAGTCGAAAAAACTGGGGGAAAAGTTATAAAATTAAATACGTAGTGGTACCTTGACTATAGGGGATATATTCTTAAAAGTGAATGGGTTCGAATGTATAACACCCAAGTACATCTCCTGAAATTACGTACACATGTCTAGCACGCTCGGTTTGCGCGTGGTGCGCATTTTTGTCTACTGCGCAGATTTTTTTTTATCTAAGACATCACACGTAGACTTCAAGCCTAAGTACTAACGTACCGTGGGTGTCTGAAGAGATGGCAAATAACGAAAAATAAAGTCGAAGGAAATTTGGGAAAGAAGTTATAAAGTTAAATACGTAGTGGTACCTTGACCATTATTGATATATTCTGGTGTGGGTTCAAATGTAGACACCAAAGTCCATCTCCTGAAATTCCGTGCGCATGTGTAGCACTTTGCGCGTGGCACGCATTTTGGTCTACTGCTCAGATGGCAAAAAACAAAAAATAAAGTCGAAACAAACTTGAGGAAAAAGTTATAAAGTTAAATACGTAGTGGTAAGTTGACTATTGGGGATATATTCTTAAAAGTGAATGAACAAATAAATATAAAACGACAAATGAAGAAGTAGAAAAAGTTGGAAAAAAGTTAGAAAAAAATGTGCCCCACAAAACAAAAAATAAATGTGCACGAAGACTGGTACTGTATGGCACAAGAGGTCGGCCAACGGTCGACATATGTCCCGCCGATTATACGATTTACGATTTATAATTTTTATAGGCTAGCCATTTAAAAATGAATTAAAATATGTGGTTTGCGGTAAAATGTTTCTTTTCTGAAGACTTTTAAAAGAAAGGACCTCAACTCCCTAGCATCACCCCCAAGGGGATTGAAAAAGTCAAATTACATAAAAAGTAGATTTATTAACCAATAAGATATAACTAAAATTTGGTGTCTCTATCTTTATTAATAGCAAAGATATTTAGCCATACTAAGACTTTTTAGACACCCTGTATGTTATATTACTTTAACCGAAGTATTTTCGTATTGCGCATTTTCAAATTATACAATGTGGATACATTTTCAAATCGAATCCTAATTTTATTTCCAACTAGGTTAGAGCCGTCCCTGGAATAACCCCGTTTGCACAGCTTTATTTATTACTAGCCAATATGCTCTAGTCATAGGCAACCACTTATACACCGGTGCATATTGTAACCCTATGTCTTTATTTTAACTACAACAGTAGTATCTTACCCTATTTATTTTCTTTGAGTAGTATTTTCAACGTTTTCAACAAGTTATGGTCATTGTTGGAATATTTTATTCTGCTCCTTAAAACAGTTTTATACTTTGTAGTTGCTTTGCAGTGTTTATTAAATAATCCTAACACATTTAATTATTTATTACAGTGCTATTTAATAGATTATCGTATGGGCTGAGTGTTGTAGAATATTAAGTTTTGCAAAACAGATTTCTGGATGTTTAGTTTGGTGTTTGGTGGTAGTTTTCGTTTGAACAGCTGATCCCTGGATTATTATAGGTATTTTAACTTTTTGAAATTTAGTGTTTTGAGTTAGTTATAGTAAATTTGAGTTAGTAATATCATTTCACCAGTTTAAAAAAGGCAGTATTTTTCGTGTCATATTATGATGTTTATTTCTTTACAATGCTTTTATTGTGATTTTAGTGTTTATTACTTTTTTTAACTGTAATGAAATGTAGCGAGAGTGATATTAGCTGATATAAATAGATAACATATCCTTTGATCTGTGTCAAAATGTTGAGAAGCGGATTAATAAGGGTGATAAGTTGTCAACCTAATTACTTTTTGGTTTAGATTTTGGTTAGTTCTAGTTACTGAAAAGTACAAAAGTTAGTGTTTCCTCACTTTTTTGTATACGTTAGCTTCATACAATTCTTCTGAGTTATTTTTGTTAAGCTGTTGCTAGTTTTTATTGCGCAATTAAAATTTCTTTGTTTGAAGCTAATTTTGGATAGGTAGCCTTTTCCTCTAAAATGTCTGGTCCGCTTATTTGAAAATTATTATTGTAATCTTTGTTTGAACAGCTGTTGGATTTTTTGTGTTGTAGTATTTTAACTTTTTGAAATTGAGTGTTTTGAAAGAGTTAAGTAGTAGGATTTCTTTATTTAAAAATAATAAAAATATTATTTTTTTAAACCTGTTACATGGGAGGGACTAGAAAGATTTGGCAACATCTCACGTAAAAACAAATGAGTTTTTTCTGTAACTGACATTGCTCGTGGTTTTTTATATGGCCATGTGTTTATTACCAGTGGTGCGCTGAGACTAAAAAAATTTTTTTTGAGGGCCGATATCAACCTTTTTTTATAGTGAAGGGCTATTTATGAATATTTTTATTGAATCTGAATTCATATCAGGATTTACTGGTTTCAATATATGCAGTGAATTTCATAACACCCTGTATATGCACTTTTTAAAATTTTTCCTGCAGCGATGCAAAAAAAGGTATTTATTTATAACTTTAACGAAAAAATATGGAGTTTTAATTAGTTAGGAGTGTTCTTAGATGATCAGGGAAGAAAATAAACCAAAAAAGAATCGTTAAATAAGAGAAATAATATATAATAATGCCTTTTGAATATGAATTTTGATGGAAAAAAACAGAAAAAATGAGTTTTTACCCCCTAAATCAGGCCCTGGATCACCCATTCGGGATTCATTTTAAAGCCTGATTATATCCCCAACGGATAGCGTTGAAAAAGTTAGAAGAAATTAGATAGGAAAAGATACAGAGTGATTCAAATGTAGAGATGTCATGAAAAAAAATCGTAAAAAATCGAAATTTAATTATCGATTGCTCCTTTCCTATTAGAAATAAAAGAACTAAAAAATACGTTTCTAACGTATTTCGGCGAGCTCTTTCCGATAGGGCACATGGAATTTCGATTTGGATCCATTTTGACCCCCCAAAAAATTCAAAACCGTCAAAAATTTGCATGAAAATTCGTAATTTCCACTTTTTCCCAAATTTTTCCAATTTCCAGTCGTTTTAGGTATAGGTAAATGTATTGCAAAAAGAAAGTATTTGAGATTCTTTAGTTTTAAGTTCAAATACGTTTTTCTGTCCGATGTTCCGGTTTCGACTTATTCGGTGCCAAATTGGGGTCTACAAAGGGCATTTTTCGACATAAAAAAATTCAAAAAAATTACTTCCCATTTTCCGAATACCGCCAGTTTCAATAGGGTTCGGAACACCCCGGTCCTCCACAACCTCCAAAAATTTAAATCGATTTAATTCACTTTTGCGACCTGTAATCGATGTCAACGGAAATCGCTGAAATTTCGACTTTGGCGTTTAATACCTCCGAAACGGAACACCCTGTATAACTGAATTTTTTACCGAAGCTAGCCGCACTATCCCTCTATTAACCCAGAAAATTTGGTTGCCGCCTCTATAACCGTTTTCGAGAAAAAAAATTGAAAAGGTGAAAATGTCGAAACGGACGACAACATACGGCCATACACACACACACACATTTTTCTGACCAAGGGCTCGGTATATAGACCGAGCCTGAAAGGCGGTCTATAACTAGATTGCATAGACCGCCTAATCGCCCCCCGAGGGGGCTCCATATGGTCGGTAATATCATCATTGTCATGCCCTGAAAATTTCGTGTTTCTAGGCCATGTATTAAGGAAGATATCACACTCCTTCGGACTGATGATGGAGAATAGACCGCCCTTCGTAACCCCATCGCTACATACATACAAACACCTACACGTAGAAACTATTTTTGCCAACAAAAATACTTTTCGGACACCCTGTATACATACATTCAAACATAAACACATATTAATACAAATATATTCGATTTGCTTGAAATTCGACCTAATAAAGTTTATCTAAGTACTAATAGGAGTATTTGCCCATTCCAAGACTTTTTGGACACCCTGTATACATTGAATCTAACACTCACACGTTTAAATAGGAATATAGACGATTTTCTTGAAATCCGCCTTAATTACGTTTATTGTGGTCGTATTAAAAGGAGTTGCAAATGCTAAGACTTTTCGGACACCCTGTATACACACGTACAAGCATAAACACATAGTAATACAAATATAGACGATTTTCTTGAAATCCGCCTTAATTAAGTTTATTTAGGTCCTAATAAAAGGAGTTGCAAATAATAAGACTTTTCGGACACCCTGTATACACACGTACAATCATAAACACATAGTAATACAAATATAGACGATTTTCTTGAAATCCGCCTTAATTAAGTTTATTTTGATCGTAATAAAAGGAGTTGCAAATAATAAGACTTTTCGGACACCCTGTATACACACGTACAAGCATAAACACATAGTAAAACAAATATATTCGATTTGCTTGAAATTCGACCTAATAAAGTTTATCTAAGTACTAATAGGAGTATTTACCCATTCCAAGACTTTTTGGACACCCTGTATACATTCACACTAACACTCACACGTTTAAATAGGAGTATAGCCGATTTCCTTAAAATCCTAATTAGTTAAGTTTATCTTGGTACTAGTAGAAGTATTTACCCATACTAAGGCTTTTCGAACACCCTGTATACAAACATATAAATCCGTACACATAGAAATGCAAATATATACCTACGATTTGCTTTAAATCCGACAATTGAGTTACTATTTGTACAAAAGGCAAAGGTATTTGCCCATTCAAAGACTTTTCGGCCACCCTGTATACATACATAAAAACACAACACAACACGACACGTGGTAATTTAAATATTTTCGATTTTCTTGAAAACCGACCCTATTAATTTTATCTTCGTACTTATGACAAAGATATTTGCGCATATAAAGACTTTTCGGACACCCTGTAGGCATATACAGAATCACCCACATGCCGAAAGGTCTAAAATGTACTTTCGAATCGTTCAGGTTACTTTAAAAGGATCCGAGTCAATTCATTTCCCTAAAATTAAATTTGGCAAAGATATTTCCGCATACAAAGACTTTTTGGACATTCTGTATAAATACCAACATAATAATACAAACAACCACACAACGGAATAAAAACTTTACGATTTCCTTGAAATAAAACTCGTTTAAGTTTTTCTTCGTGCCAATGACAAATATGTTTGCGCATACAAAGTTTTCGGACACCCTGTACTATACATACATACAAACCCAACAACCACGACACAGTAATTTAAATATTTTCGATGTTCTTGAAAACCGGCTCAATTAATTTTATCTTCGTACTAACGGCAAAGATATTTCCGCATACAAAGACTTTTTGGACATTCTGTATACATACCAACATATAAACAACCACACAAAGGAATGAAAAATTTACGATTTCCTTGAAATAAGACTCATTTAAGTTTTTCTTCGCTCTAATGACAAAGATATTTGCGCATACAAAGACTTTTCGGACACCCTGTAGACATATATACAATCATGCACATGCCGGAAGGTATAAAATGTATTTTAGAATCGTTCTGGTTACTTTAAAACGATCCGAATCAAGTCATTTCCCTAAAATTAAATTAAAATTATTCAATAATAATTAATATATTGCCCCAAAAGTATACACGCTCATGGTTAGAAAATAAAATGCATATTTTGGGATTTTTTCGATGCCACTGAGCTTCATATTAGAATCTTCAATGATGCTTTGTAGCGTCATAGGAAAATCGATTAAAATGGTATTTAATCGGTATAATATGAAATGAAATGTCTTTCTACCGAAAGTATAAGGTCCCTAAATGCATTGCCCGGTAAATTCGAGGCCGAAGTTGGTCCGGACTCCTTCCAATCTCGCATCAAAATGCTGACATTTTAGCCAAATTGTGACATTTCATACATTATAATTAAATGAATAAATTTCCCCGTATAGAAATTGATTTTGACATGCATTTGCGTGGTCTGAGAAAAATTAAAAAAATTCGTATTTAATGCTTAAATCGTCCAATGAAACGTATTTTAACTAAAAATATAAAGTCCGTTTTACCTTTGCCATGTATATTTCAAGCCGAAATCGGTTCAGGAAGCTTCCAAAATCGCTACGAAAACTGTTATTTTCATGACATTTTGACAGGTCATATTTTAATTTCGATGTAAAGAGGGTCCGTTCAATTGTTTTGTCAAGGCACGGCTTTTATATATGCACTTTTTAAAATTTTTCCTGCAGCGATGCAAAAAAAGGTATTTATTTATAACTTTAACGAAAAAATATGGAGTTTTAATTAGTTAGGAGTGTTCTTAGATGATCAGGGAAGAAAATAAACCAAAAAAGAATCGTTAAATAAGAGAAATAATATATAATAATGCCTTTTAAATATGAATTTTGATGGAAAAAAACAGAAAAAATGAGTTTTTACCCCCTAAATCAGGCCCTGGATCACCCATTCGGGATTCATTTTAAAGCCTGATTATATCCCCAACGGATAGCGTTGAAAAAGTTAGAAGAAATTAGATAGGAAAAGATACAGAGTGATTCAAATGTAGAGATGTCATGAAAAAAAATCGTAAAAAATCGAAATTTAATTATCGATTTCTCCTTTCCTATTAGAAATAAAAGAACTACAAAATACGTTTCTAACGTATTTCGGCGAGCTCTTTCCGATAGGGCACATGGAATTTCGATTTGGATCCATTTTGACCCCCCAAAAAATTCAAAACCGTCAAAAATTTGCATGAAAATTCGTAATTTCCACTTTTTCCCAAATTTTTCCAATTTCCAGTCGTTTTAGGTATAGGTAAATGTATTGCAAAAAGAAAGTATTTGAGATTCTTTAGTTTTAAGTTCAAATACGTTTTTCTGTCCGATGTTCCGGTTTCGACTTATTCGGTGCCAAATTGGGGTCTACAAAGGGCATTTTTCGACATAAAAAAATTCAAAAAAATTACTTCCCATTTTCCGAATACCGCCAGTTTCAATAGGGTTCGGAACACCCCAGTCCTCCACAACCTCCAAAAATTTAAATCGATTTAATTCACTTTTGCGACCTGTAATCGATGTCAACGGAAATCGCTGAAATTTCGACTTTGGCGTTTAATACCTCCGAAACGGAACACCCTGTATAACTGAATTTTTTACCGAAGCTAGCCGCACTATCCCTCTATTAACCCAGAAAATTTGGTTGCCGCCTCTATAACCGTTTTCGAGAAAAAAAATTGAAAAGGTGAAAATGTCGAAACGGACGACAACATACGGCCATACACACACACACACATTTTTCTGACCAAGGGCTCGGTATATAGACCGAGCCTGAAAGGCGGTCTATAACTAGATTGCATAGACCGCCTAATCGCCCCCCGAGGGGGCTCTATAAGGTCGGTAATATCATCATTGTAATGCCCTGAAAATTTCGTGTTTCTAGGCCAAGTATTAAGGAAGATATCACACTCCTTCGGACTGATGATGGAGAATAGACCGCCCTTCGTGACCCCATCGCTACATACATACAAACACCTACACGTAGAAACTATTTTTGCCAACAAAAATACTTTTCGGACACCCTGTATACATACATACAAACATAAACACATATTAATACAAATATATTTGATTTGCTTGAAATTCGACCTAATAAAGTTTATCTAAGTACTAATAGGAGTATTTGCCCATTCCAAGAATTTTTGCACACCCTGTATACATTCAATCTAACACTCACACGGTTAAATAGGAATATAGACGATTTTCTTGAAATCCGCCTTAATTACGTTTATTTTGGTCGTATTAAAATGAGTTGCAAATACTAAGACTTTTCGGACACCCTGTATACACACGTACAAGCATAAACACATAGTAATACAAATATAGACGATTTTCTTGAAATCCGCCTTAATTAAGTTTATTTAGGTCCTAATAAAAGGAGTTGCACCCTGTATACACACGTACAATCATAAACACATAGTAATACAAATATAGACGATTTTCTTGAAATTCGCCTTAATTAAGTTTATTTTGGTCCTAATAAAAGGAGTTGCAAATAATAAGACTTTTCGGACACCCTGTATACACACGCACAAGCATAAACACATAGTAATACAAATATAGACAATTTTCTTGAAATCCGCCTTAATTAAGTTTATTTTGGTCCTAATAAAAGGAGTTGCAAATAATAAGACTTTTCGGACACCCTGTATACACACGTACAAGCATAAACACATATTAATACAAATATATTCGATTTACTTGAAATTCGACCTAATAATGCTAAGTACTAATAGGAGTATTTGCCCATTCCAAGAATTTTTGGACACCCTGTATACATTCAATCTAACACTCACACGTTTAAATAGGAATATAGGCGATTTTCTTGAAATCCGCCTTAATTACGTTTATTTTGGTCGTATTAAAATGAGTTGCAAATACTAAGACTTTTCGGACACCCTGTATACACACGTACAAGCATAAACACATAGTAATACAAATATAGACGATTTTCTTGAAATCCGCCTTAATTAAGTTTATTTAGGTCCTAATAAAAGGAGTTGCACCCTGTATACACACGTAAAATCATAAACACATAGTAATACAAATATAGACGATTTTCTTGAAATCCGCCTTAATTAAGTTTATTTTGGTCCTAATAAAAGGAGTTGCAAATAATAAGACTTTTCGGACACCCTGTATACACACGCACAAGCATAAACACATAGTAATACAAATATAGACAATTTTCTTGAAATCCGCCTTAATTAAGTTTATTTTGGTCCTAATAAAAGGAGTTGCAAATAATAAGACTTTTCGGACACCCTGTATACACACGTACAAGCATAAACACATATTAATACAAATATATTCGATTTACTTGAAATTCGACCTAATAATGCTAAGTACTAATAGGAGTATTTGCCCATTCCAAACTAAGACTTTTCCAACACCCTGTATACAAACATATAAATCCGTACACATAGAAATGCAAATATATACCTACGATTTGCTTTAAATCCGACCATCGAGTTACTATTTGTATGAAAGGCAAAGGTATTTGCCCATTCAAAGACTTTTCGGACACCCTGTATACATACATAAAAACACAACACAACACGACACATGGTAATTTAAATATTTTCGATTTTCTTGAAAACCGACCCAATTAATTTTATCTTCGTACTTATGACAAAGTTATTTGCGCATATAAAGACTTTTCGGACACCCTGTAGGCATATACAGAATCACCCACATGCCGAAAGGTATAAAATGTACTTTCGAATCGTTCAGGTTACTTTAAAAGGGAGTCAATTCATTTCCCTAAAATTAAATTTGGCAAAGATATTTCCCCATACAAAGACTTTTTGGACATTCTGTTGTGTACCAACATATAAACAACCACACAAAGGAATGAAAAATTTACGATTTCCTTGAAATAAGACTCATTTAAGTTTTTCTTCGCTCTAATGACAAAGATATTTGCGCATACAAAGACTTTTCGGACACCCTGTAGACATATATACAATCATGCACATGCCGGAAGGTATAAAATGTATTTTAGAATCGTTCTGGTTACTTTAAAACGATCCGAATCAAGTCATTTCCCTAAAATTAAATTAAAATTATTCAATAATAATTAATATATTGCCCCAAAAGTATACACGCTCATGGATAGAAAATAAAATGCATATTTT
This sequence comes from Philopedon plagiatum, assembly GCA_963971165.1. Lineage (NCBI taxonomy): Eukaryota > Metazoa > Arthropoda > Insecta > Coleoptera > Curculionidae > Philopedon > Philopedon plagiatum. The sequence goes on along the minus strand of OZ020189.1, from coordinate 152,512,495 downwards.
GGGATTTTTTCGATGCCACTGAGCTTCATATTAGAATCTTCAATGATGCTTTGTAGCGTCATAGGAAAATCGATTAAAATGGTATTTAATCGGTATAATATGAAATGAAATGTCTTTCTACCGAAAGTATAAGGTCCCTAAATGCATTGCCCGGTAAATTCGAGGCCGAAGTTGGTCCGGACTCCTTCCAATCTCGCATCAAAATGCTGACATTTTAGCCAAATTGTGACATTTCATACATTATAATTAAATGAATAAATTTCCCCGTATAGAAATTGATTTTGACATGCATTTGCATGGTCTGAGAAAAATTTAAAAAATTCGTATTTAATGCTTAAATCGTCCAATGAAATGTACCGCTATTAAAAATATAAAGTCCATTTTACCTTTGCCATGTATATTTCAAGCCGAAATCGGTCCAGGAAGCTTCCAATATCCCTACAAAAACTGTTATTTTCATGACATTTTGACAGGTCATATTTTAATTTCGATGTAAAGAGGGTCCGTTCAATTGTTTTGTCAAGGCACGGCTTTTATATATGCACTTTTTAAAATTTTTCCTGCAGCGATGCAAAAAAAGGTATTTATTTATAACTTTAACGAAAAAATATGGAGTTTTAATTATTTAGGAGTGTTCTTAGATGATTAGGGAAGAAAATAAACCAAAAAAGAATCGTTAAATAAGAGAAATAATATATAATAATGCCTTTTAAAGATGAATTTTGGTTGAAAAAAACAGAAAAATTGAGTTTTTACCCCCTAAATTCGGTCCTGAATCACCCATTCGGGATTCATTTTAAAGCCTGATTATATCCCCAAGGAATAGCGTTGAAAAAGTTGAAAGAAATTAGATAGGAAAAGATACAGAGTGATTCAAATGTAGAGATGTCATGAAAAAAAATCGTTAATAATCTAAATTTAATTATCGCTTGCTCCTTTCCTATTAGGAATGAAGGAACCAAAAAATATGCAAATCACGTATTTCGGCGACCTCTTTCCGATAAGGCACATGGGATTTCGATTTGAATCCATTTTGACCCCCAAAAAAATTAAAAACTGTCATAAAATTGCACGAAAAATCGTAATTTCCACTTTTTCTCAAATTTTTCCAATTTGCAGTCGTTTTAGGTATAGGTAAATGTATTGCAAAAAGAAAGTGTTTGAGATTCTTTAGTTTTAAGTTCAAATACATTTTTCTGTCCGATGTTCCAGTTTCGACTTATTCAGTGCCAAAGTGGGGTCTACAAACAGCATTTTTCGACATAAAAAAATTCAAAAAAATTGCTTCCCATTTTCCGAATACCGCCAGTTTCAATAGAGTTCTGAAGCTCCCGGTCCTCCACAACCTCCAAAAATTTAAATTGATTTAATTCACTTTTGCGACCTGTAATCGATTGCAACGAAAATCGCTGAAATTTCGACTTTGACGTTTAATAGCTCCGAAACGGAACACCCTGTATAACTGAATTTTTTACCGAAGCTAGCCGCACTATCCCTCTATTAACCCAGAAAATTTGGTTGCCGCCACTCTAACCATTTTCGAGAAAAAAAATTGAAAAAGTGAAAATGTCGAAACGGACAACATACGCACGCACGCACGCACGCACATACGCACACACATTTTCTGACCAAGGGCTCGGTATATAGACCGAGCCTGAAAGGCGGTCTATAACTAGATTGCATAGACCGCCTAATCGCCCCCCGAGGGGGCTCTATAAGGTCGGTAATATCATCATTGTAATGCCCTGAAAATTTCGTGTTTCTAGGCCAAGTATTAAGGAAGATATCACACTCCTTCGGACTGATGATGGAGAATAGACCGCCCTTCGTGACCCCATCGCTACATACATACAAACACCTACACGTAGAAACTATTTTTGCCAACAAAAATACTTTTCGGACACCCTGTATACATACATACAAACATAAACACATATTAATACAAATATATTTGATTTGCTTGAAATTCGACCTAATAAAGTTTATCTAAGTACTAATAGGAGTATTTGCCCATTCCAAGAATTTTTGGACACCCTCTATACATTCAATCTAACACTCACACGGTTAAATAGGAATATAGACGATTTTCTTGAAATCCGCCTTAATTACGTTTATTTTGGTCGTATTAAAATGAGTTGCAAATACTAAGACTTTTCGGACACCCTGTATACACACGTACAAGCATAAACACATAGTAATACAAATATAGACGATTTTCTTGAAATCCGCCTTAATTAAGTTTATTTAGGTCCTAATAAAAGGAGTTGCACCCTGTATACACACGTACAATCATAAACACATAGTAATACAAATATAGACGATTTTCTTGAAATTCGCCTTAATTAAGTTTATTTTGGTCCTAATAAAAGGAGTTGCAAATAATAAGACTTTTCGGACACCCTGTATACACACGCACAAGCATAAACACATAGTAATACAAATATAGACAATTTTCTTGAAATCCGCCTTAATTAAGTTTATTTTGGTCCTAATAAAAGGAGTTGCAAATAATAAGACTTTTCGGACACCCTGTATACACACGTACAAGCATAAACACATATTAATACAAATATATTCGATTTACTTGAAATTCGACCTAATAATGCTAGGTACTAATAGGAGTATTTGCCCATTCCAAGAATTTTTGGACACCCTGTATACATTCAATCTAACACTCACACGTTTAAATAGGAATATAGGCGATTTTCTTGAAATCCGCCTTAATTACGTTTATTTTGGTCGTATTAAAATGAGTTGCAAATACTAAGACTTTTCGGACACCCTGTATACACACGTACAAGCATAAACACATAGTAATACAAATATAGACGATTTTCTTGAAATCCGCCTTAATTAAGTTTATTTAGGTCCTAATAAAAGGAGTTGCACCCTGTATACAAACGTAAAATCATAAACACATAGTAATACAAATATAGACGATTTTCTTGAAATCCGCCTTAATTAAGTTTATTTTGGTCCTAATAAAAGGAGTTGCAAATAATAAGACTTTTCGGACACCCTGTATACACACGCACAAGCATAAACACATAGTAATACAAATATAGACAATTTTCTTGAAATCCGCCTTAATTAAGTTTATTTTGGTCCTAATAAAAGGAGTTGCAAATAATAAGACTTTTCGGACACCCTGTATACACACGTACAAGCATAAACACATATTAATACAAATATATTCGATTTACTTGAAATTCGACCTAATAATGCTAAGTACTAATAGGAGTATTTGCCCATTCCAAACTAAGACTTTTCCAACACCCTGTATACAAACATATAAATCCGTACACATAGAAATGCAAATATATACCTACGATTTGCTTTAAATCCGACCATCGAGTTACTATTTGTATGAAAGGCAAAGGTATTTGCCCATTCAAAGACTTTTCGGACACCCTGTATACATACATAAAAACACAACACAACACGACACATGGTAATTTAAATATTTTCGATTTTCTTGTAAACCGACCCAATTAATTTTATCTTCGTACTTATGACAAAGTTATTTGCGCATATAAAGACTTTTCGGACACCCTGTAGGCATATACAGAATCACCCACATGCCGAAAGGTATAAAATGTACTTTCGAATCGTTCAGGTTACTTTAAAAGGGAGTCAATTCATTTCCCTAAAATTAAATTTGGCAAAGATATTTCCCCATACAAAGACTTTTTGGACATTCTGTTGTGTACCAACATATAAACAACCACACAAAGGAATGAAAAATTTACGATTTCCTTGAAATAAGACTCATTTAAGTTTTTCTTCGCTCTAATGACAAAGATATTTGCGCATACAAAGACTTTTCGGACACCCTGTAGACATATATACAATCATGCACATGCCGGAAGGTATAAAATGTATTTTAGAATCGTTCTGGTTACTTTAAAACGATCCGAATCAAGTCATTTCCCTAAAATTAAATTAAAATTATTCAATAATAATTAATATATTGCCCCAAAAGTATACACGCTCATGGATAGAAAATAAAATGCATATTTTGGGATTTTTTCGATGCCACTGAGCTTCATATTAGAATCTTCAATGATGCTTTGTAGCGTCATAGGAAAATCGATTAAAATGGTATTTAATCGGTATAATATGAAATGAAATGTCTTTCTACCGAAAGTATAAGGTCCCTAAATGCATTGCCCGGTAAATTCGAGGCCGAAGTTGGTCCGGACTCCTTCCAATCTCGCATCAAAATGCTGACATTTTAGCCAAATTGTGACATTTCATACATTATAATTAAATGAATAAATTTCCCCGTATAGAAATTGATTTTGACATGCATTTGCATGGTCTGAGAAAAATTTAAAAAATTCGTATTTAATGCTTAAATCGTCCAATGAAACGTATTTTAACTAAAAATATAAAGTCCATTTTACCTTTGCCATGTATATTTCAAGCCGAGATCGGTCCAGGAAGCTTCCAATATCGCTACAAAAACTGTTATTTTCATGACATTTTGACAGGTCATATTTTAATTTCGATGTAAAGAGGGTCCGTTCAATTGTTTTGTCAAGGCACGGCTTTTATATATGCACTTTTTAAAATTTTTCCTGCACCGATGCAAAAAAAGGTATTTATTTATAACTTTAACGAAAAAATATGGAATTTTAATTATTTAGGAGTGTTCTTAGATGATTAGGGAAGAAAACAAACCAAAAAAGAATCGTTAAATAAGAGAAATAATATATAATAATGCCTTTTAAAGATGAATTTTGGTTGAAAAAAACAGAAAAATTGAGTTTTTACCCCCTAAATTCGGTCCTGAATCACCCATTCGGGATTCATTTTAAAGCCTGATTATATCCCCAAGGAATAGCGTTGAAAAAGTTGAAAGAAATTAGATAGGAAAAGATACAGAGTGATTCAAATGTAGAGATGTCATGAAAAAAAATCGTAAATAATCTAAATTTAATTATCGCTTGCTCCTTTCCTATTAGGAATGAAGGAACCAAAAAATATGCAAATCACGTATTTCGGCGACCTCTTTCCGATAAGGCACATGGGATTTCGATTTGAATCCATTTTGACCCCCAAAAAAATTAAAAACTGTCATAAAATTGCACGAAAAATCGTAATTTCCACTTTTTCTCAAATTTTTCCAATTTGCAGTCGTTTTAGGTATAGGTAAATGTATTGCAAAAAGAAAGTGTTTGAGATTCTTTAGTTTTAAGTTCAAATACATTTTTCTGTCCGATGTTCCAGTTTCGACTTATTCAGTGCCAAAGTGGGGTCTACAAACAGCATTTTTCGACATAAAAAAATTCAAAAAAATTGCTTCCCATTTTCCGAATACCGCCAGTTTCAATAGAGTTCTGAAGCTCCCGGTCCTCCACAACCTCCAAAAATTTAAATTGATTTAATTCACTTTTGCGACCTGTAATCGATTGCAACGAAAATCGCTGAAATTTCGACTTTGACGTTTAATAGCTCCGAAACGGAACACCCTGTATAACTGAATTTTTTACCGAAGCTAGCCGCACTATCCCTCTATTAACCCAGAAAATTTGGTTGCCGCCACTCTAACCATTTTCGAGAAAAAAAATTGAAAAAGTGAAAATGTCGAAACGGACAACATACGCACGCACGCACGCACGCACATACGCACACACATTTTCTGACCAAGGGCTCGGTATTTAGACCGAGCCTGAAAGGCGGTCTATAACTAGTACGGGTAGACCGCCTAATCGCCCCCCGAGGGGGCTCTATAAGGTCGGTAATATCATCATTGTCATGCCCTGAAAATTTCGTGTTTCTATGCCATGTATTAAGGAAGATATCACACTCCTTCGGACTGATGATGGAGAATAGACCGCCCTTCGTGACCCCATCGCTACATACATACAAACACCTACACGTAGAAACTATTTTTGCCAACAAAAATACTTTTCGGACACCCTGTATACATACATACAAACATCAACACATATTAATACAAATATATTTGATTTGCTTGAAATTCGACCTAATAAAGTTTATCTAAGTACTAATAGGAGTATTTGCCCATTCCAAGAATTTTTGGACACCCTGTATACATTCAATCTAACACTCACACGTTTAAATAGGAATATAGACGATTTTCTTGAAATCCGCCTTAATTACGTTTATTTTGGTCGTATTAAAATGAGTTGCAAATACTAAGACTTTTCGGACACCCTGTATACACACGTACAAGCATAAACACATAGTAATACAAATATAGACGATTTTCTTGAAATCCGCCTTAATTAAGTTTATTTAGGTCCTAATAAAAGGAGTTGCACCCTGTATACACACGTACAATCATAAACACATAGTAATACAAATATAGACGATTTTCTTGAAATCCGCCTTAATTAAGTTTATTTTGGTCCTAATAAAAGGAGTTGCAAATAATAAGACTTTTCGGACACCCTGTATACACACGCACAAGCATAAACACATAGTAATACAAATATAGACAATTTTCTTGAAATCCGCCTTAATTAAGTTTATTTTGGTCCTAATAGAAGGAGTTGCAAATAATAAGACTTTTCGGACACCCTGTATACACACGTACAAGCATAAACACATATTAATACAAATATATTCGATTTACTTGAAATTCGACCTAATAATGCTAAGTACTAATAGGAGTATTTGCCCATTCCAAGAATTTTTGGACACCCTGTATACATTCAATCTAACACTCACACGTTTAAATAGGAATATAGACGATTTTCTGGAAATTCGCCTTAATTACGTTTATTTTGGTCGTATTAAAATGAGTTGCAAATACTAAGACTTTTCGGACACCCTGTATACACACGTACAAGCATAAACACATAGTAATACAAATATAGACGATTTTCTTGAAATCCGCCTTAATTAAGTTTATTTAGGTCCTAATAAAAGGAGTTGCACCCTGTATACACACGTACAATCATAAACACATAGTAATACAAATATAGACGATTTTCTTGAAATCCGCCTTAATTAAGTTTATTTAGGTCCTAATAAAAGGAGTTGCACCCTGTATACACACGTACAATCATAAACACATAGTAATACAAATATAGACGATTTTCTTGAAATCCGCCTTAATTAAGTTTATTTTGGTCCTAATAAAAGGAGTTGCAAATAATAAGACTTTTCGAACACCCTGTATACACACGCACAAGCATAAACACATAGTAATACAAATATAGACAATTTTCTTGAAATCCGCCTTAATTAAGTTTATTTTGGTCCTAATAAAAGGAGTTGCAAATAATAAGACTTTTCGGACACCCTGTATACACACGTACAAGCATAAACACATATTAATACAAATATATTCGATTTACTTGAAATTCGACCTAATAATGCTAAGTACTAATAGGAGTATTTGCCCATTCCAAACTAAGACTTTTCCAACACCCTGTATACAAACATATAAATCCGTACACATAGAAATGCAAATATATACCTACGATTTGCTTTAAATCCGACCATCGAGTTACTATTTGTACGAAAGGCAAAGGTATTTGCCCATTCAAAGACTTTTCGGACACCCTGTATACATACATAAAAACACAACACAACACGACACATGGTAATTTAAATATTTTCGATTTTCTTGAAAACCGACCCTATTAATTTTATCTTCGTACTTATGACAAAGTTATTTGCGCATATAAAGACTTTTCGGACACCCTGTAGGCATATACAGAATCACCCACATGCCGAAAGGTATAAAATGTACTTTCGAATCGTTCAGGTTACTTTAAAAGGGAGTCAATTCATTTCCCTAAAATTAAATTTGGCAAAGATATTTCCCCATACAAAGACTTTTTGGACATTCTGTTGTGTACCAACATATAAACAACCACACAAAGGAATGAAAAATTTACGATTTCCTTGAAATAAGACTCATTTAAGTTTTTCTTCGCTCTAATGACAAAGATATTTGCGCATACAAAGACTTTTCGGACACCCTGTAGACATATATACAATCATGCACATGCCGGAAGGTATAAAATGTATTTTCGAATCGTTCTGGTTACTTTAAAACGATCCGAATCAAGTCATTTCCCTAAAATTAAATTAAAATTGTTCAATAATAATTAATATATTGCCCCAAAAGTATACACGCTCATGGTTAGAAAATAAAATGCATATTTTGGGATTTTTTCGATGCCACTGAGCTTCATATTAGAATCTTCAATGATGCTTTGTAGCGTCATAGGAAAATCGATTAAAATGGTATTTAATCGGTATAATATGAAATGAAATGTCTTTCTACCGAAAGTATAAGGTCCCTAAATGCATTGCCCGGTAAATTCGAGGCCGAAGTTGGTCCGGACTCCTTCCAATCTCGCATCAAAATGCTGACATTTTAGCCAAATTGTGACATTTCATACATTATAATTAAATGAATAAATTTCCCCGTATAGAAATTGATTTTTAAATGCCTTTGCAGGACCTCAGCAAAATTAATGAAATTAGTATTTAATGCTCAAATCGTCCAATGAAATGTACCGCTATTAAAAATATAAAGTCCATTTTACCTTTGCCATGTATATTTCAAGCCGAAATCGGTCCAGGAAGCTTCCAATATCGCTACAAAAACTGTTATTTTCATGACATTTTGACAGGTCATATTTTAATTTCGATGTAAAGAGGGTCCGTTCAATTGTTTTGTCAAGGCACGGCTTTTATATATGCACTTTTTAAAATTTTTCCTGCAGCGATGCAAAAAAAGGTATTTATTTATAACTTTAACGAAAAAATATGGAGTTTTAATTAGTTAGGAGTGTTCTTAGATGATCAGGGAAGAAAATAAACCAAAAAAGAATCGTTAAATAAGAGAAATAATATATAATAATGCCTTTTAAATATGAATTTTGATGGAAAAAAACAGAAAAAATTAGTTTTTACCCCCTAAATCAGGCCCTGGATCACCCATTCGGGATTCGTTTTAAAGCCTGATTATATCCCCAACGGATAGCGTTGAAAAAGTTAGAAGAAATTAGATAGGAAAAGATACAGAGTGATTCAAATGTAGAGATGTCATGAAAAAAAATCGTAAAAAATCGAAATTTAATTATCGATTTCTCCTTTCCTATTAGAAATAAAAGAACTAAAAAATACGTTTCTAACGTATTTCGGCGAGCTCTTTCCGATAGGGCACATGGAATTTCGATTTGGATCCATTTTGACCCCCCAAAAAATTCAAAACCGTCAAAAATTTGCATGAAAATTCGTAATTTCCACTTTTTCCCAAATTTCTCCAATTTCCAGTCGCTTTAGGTATAGGTAAATGTATTGCAAAAAGAAAGTATTTGAGATTCTTTAGTTTTAAGTTCAAATACGTTTTTCTGTCCGATGTTCCGGTTTCGACTTATTCGGTGCCAAATTGGGGTCTACAAAGGGCATTTTTCGACATAAAAAAATTCAAAAAAATTACTTCCCATTTTCCGAATACCGCCAGTTTCAATAGGGTTCGGAACACCCCGGTCTTCTACAACCTCTGAAAATTTAAATCGATTTAATTCACTTTTGCGACCTGTAATCGATTGCAACGAAAATCGCTGAAATTTCGACTTTGACGTTTAATAGCTCCGAAACGGAACACCCTGTATAACTGAATTTTTTACCGAAGCTAGCCGCACTATCCCTCTATTAACCCAGAAAATTTGGTTGCCGCCACTCTAACCATTTTCGAGAAAAAAAATTGAAAAAGTGAAAATGTCGAAACGGACAACATACGCACGCACGCACGCACGCACATACGCACACACATTTTCTGACCAAGGGCTCGGTATATAGACCGAGCCTGAAAGGCGGTCTATAATAAAGGATTGAGAGACATTGATTTACGTACTATCATAAAATAATTTGCTACTAGTTTACGTGAATCATTTTCTATGTAAGTTTACAATATATAAAAAGTAAATCACCTATGCCTGGAAGCTTTCCAAATACTTTTATTGTTTGTTTAATTTAACGCTGTTTATTTATTCGTTAATTCATTTATATGGTGTGACCGGTAGTTAATTGATTATACAGATATAGAATTTGTATTTTAAGTTTATCTAAAAAAACTAGTAAGCTTGACATAAAGGAGGAAAGATTTTCAGATTGTAATAGTCCAGTCGGGTTTTCAGCGATTAATGTTTTCCATTTTGGAGACCAAAAGGTTCGTGGGAGGTGTGACAGTTAATGATCTGTGTTGGTTCCTGAGATGTTTAGTTGCTCCGAATCCCATGCATTAAAACAAGACTAGGGGATGGGTACAATTTTTATTCCGGGCTTGCGCATGCGCAGAGGAAGGAACAATAGTGAATTTTTTTCGCACCGATCCCTCTTCGCCTGCGAGGAAAGAGACTGGTCAGGGCCCCTAACCAGGTGCTAACCCTGTTCAGACCTTAGGGTGCCCTCCGATCCACCGTTCGCTAGATTTTCTGGACAACAAACAAAACAATTTTTAGGTTAAGGTACCTAGACACGATAATTTTTTTGCTCGGGACCTTTAAAAAAAGACAAAACAAAATTTTTATCGAGGAAGGAGTGCTAACCCGTTTCCAATATACCTTTTAGAGCCAATTTCCTAATTTTTTATAATATTTTAAGTGACAAAAATTAAAAAAAAGATGCAGCCGAGCACGGACTCGAACCAACACATCTCGGTCAATAAGTGGATTCTTTGCCACTGCACTACGTGACTGATGCTAGAGAATCGGTAAACTTATTAACAAGTACATCATTTATTATATTTTTGAGGTTATTACGCATGCGGAAGCCCGAGATAAAAATTGTACCCATCCCCTAGACTCTTTATGCATTAAGGGATTCATAAAACAGAATCAGACTTTCTGAGATTCTCATTTTGGTAATTTTAGATAAAACCAGAAAGTAATAAAAATAGAATCAAAGTAGACAATTCAAATGTGTACGACTCTGGTTTGGTATGCGATAGAAAATTCTCTAGAGATTCCAAAATTTAAAACTTATTAAGGTTTTATTAAAGAAGAGTCTGTCCAAAAATTCCTAAAAACGGAATTAAGGTAGAAAATTTCGATTTTTATTATCCTCATTTCAGGAAGTTTTTAATTAATCAACTGTATTTTTTGATCTAGGCGAAGTCCCACGAATAAGTATTGCATTATCTCATATCCAATTTTCGAGAGATTCTCAAAATATATAGTTAAATAATAAATAATCTTAAAAAAAATGTATGACCATCTTTTTTAAGATGTGGTGTCGGTTTGTGCGTTGCCCCAGGAGGCGGTGGGAAACGTTAACACTGCCTTGCATTCTCTGTATTCAAAACATTAACTTCCAGATGTACTAAAACGGTTTAAGATTTAGTACTGGTTTAAATTCAAATATTCTAGTTAATCAGTTAGGTTTTGACAGGGTTTTGTCCTGTCATTGTTAATAAGTTAAGTCATTAAACACTTATGAATGATTCTAATATTACAGCGATTTGCTTGGTTTGCTTGGATGATTTTCAATTTTCATCATGGAACGTGTTGCTAGAATGAATTTTGTTGTATTATTATGGAAAGATTCTACTAAAATTGTCGTCCTTTGCTTTATAAATTTTCGAAAAAACTCGAAAACAAGTTCATAGTATAAAACTGAGTTGTCTTATTTTTTCACTTGTCAGTTTAAAATTTTTGGTTGTCAAATAAGACCGATCTAGCCTTGGAGAATCTGGCAGTAAATATTATTTTCTATCGCAAAAAATTGATTATTTTTAAAATTGCAATTTTTATATAACACGTTACAAATCCGCTGAGGTAAACTTTATAATCAGCCATTCCACTAGAAATGCGGATTCCTTCGTCTACGGACGGAGTACGGAGAGAACAATGGCGGAGAAAGTAAATGGATGCACGAGAGATAGGAATAATTAGCGAGAACCAGAGACTGCCCGAACAATGCCTGATAGATGATGGAATTTCAAAGAAAAATGGAACTTATTACGGAAGTTTGTAGACGGCGCTGTGCATATTTCATTTTCGTTAGATAGATATAACGACAAAGATGTTAGAAGCTTAGGTAATGTTTTGCCTGATAATAATCAATTATTTATGCCAAGTATAAAATAGCACTTTGGAAAATGTGTACGTTTTTTTATTATATTGTGCTTCCAATACTAAATGCTTTATGTTGTGTAAATAAAATTATTGCTAAGACTAAATTTTTATGTCAAGTCATGTTTTGGTCCAATTTGGTATTTGTCCTGGAACTCAAATGCTTGGAAAAAAATTGTGCCGGGTGATCCATATACAGCTACAAATTGATTACTGTAGGGGTGCCAATCCCGACTGGTTTTCCTAATCCCGGGATTTTCGAGCTTTTGTTGTCTAATCCCGGGATCTCGGGATTACTCCCGAGAAATTTTTTTTAAGGGATTCAAATATTAAAAGCTTTATTTATTAGGTTTAAACATTCAAATGAAGTAAAAAGCACCTAAACGACTCTAAATACAAACAATATATTACATGTATACATTTATACTTATTTAAAAAAAAATACCGCAAAAATATCAGGGCGTCCAAAGTTTCGTCTTTCAGGCTAGAACGAATTTTGTTGCAGAAAATTCCTGCGGAAGAGAAACATCTCGGGTTCTATGCTTGTGGGCTGAATGGTTAGTAGGAATTTAGAGGCTTTTTGAAGATTACGTCCGCGACTGCGATCAGTTGCATATAAATCAATTTATTGAGAAAGGATTGCGGACATCCGGGCAGGTCCGGATCCAGGATTTTCTTTAGTGGGGTTTGATTGGGGGATTCTCAGGTGGGGGCGCGCCCCTCCCCCCTGTATCCGCCACTGCATCCGGGTCTTATTACTGGTTTGCTTTTATAATGGCATTTTAGTAATGCTTTTTGCAGTTTGACATTGAATGGTTCATTCTCTTCTGCTCTCAGAATTTCTGCAATGGGAATGTCTTCTTTGTCGCTGATTTCTGTTTCACTTTCGTTGTATGTATCTAGCCTGATTAAAAGTGTTTCCAATTTAGATTTAATGAGGAGAAAATTTGATGTTTTGAAGAAGTCATCTTGTTCAGAGTTTAGAGTGTCGGAATTTTTAAGATATCAGAGAAGCCTTGCTTAATCTTTGTTCTTATGACTCTTGTAGTTCCGTATTGAGTGATGTTTTAATTCTGGATAATTCCTTCAACTGTAATGCCGCATCTGATTTACATAAATCCATATCGCGACGGCTAGGGCTTCAACTGTAATTTTTTGTTTGGAGAACCTTTACAACGCCTTTGAGAACCTCACTTTCTGAATCCTAATTGGAGTTATGTTTAGATCAATAACATCGTTTTTTATGAAATTCTCTAATAGTGTAAAACGCTGGAGCATGTCAAGTAAGCTGCTCCATCTCGTTTTGCAATAATATCTTTTGGCTCTTTCCCATAATCATTTTTGATATATTAAGTAGATATCGATTTTCCAAATGTTCGAACTCTAGACACCCATACACAGAGGCCATGATTATTGTAATGATTACTTCCAAAAAGTCACTTTTTTCCAAAACTTCCACCTTATCCATACCTTCAGTGTCTTCTGTATCGCTGTCTGTGTCGCTAAAGTACCGATTAATCCCGAAAATAATCGATCCCGGGATTTTCGAGTCCGGTTTATACTCCGGGATCCCGGGATTGACACCCTTAATTACTAGGCATACAAGGTGTTGCAAAAACTGTACCGACAAAATTTAACGGGTGACTCTTCAGTCAGAAACCGAAAAAAAAGGTATTTTTAACATGGGTCCGACAACGCTTCATTTCCGAAATACAGGGAGATAAAACTTTGGCTTTGTTTTCGCTTGTATTATATAGTAAACACGTTTTTAAAGGTACTGCTTTCAAATTCCGTTCATCCATTACTTTCTGAAGTACCAGTACCTTTATTACCATTTAAAATAATCTACACAATATGTGTTTCCGAACCCATGTTATTACGAACTCTTTATCTTTTTTCTTTCGTAGAGTTTTGCAGCACCTTTTATAAAATATACACGGTGTCCAAGATGAGGAGGGCCAGTATGGGGATCTCGCTTATGGTTAGAAATACAAAATTGGTTAAATGGGAAAAATTACTTAATTAAAGAACTAATAAAATGATGTTCCGAAATTTTTTAGATGATTTTTCATTTTCGAGTTACATACTTATTTTGAAAAAACTAAATTTTCGAATTTTTAATTTAATTTTTTTTCGGGCTTTAATATGAAAGGTAGGGCAAAAGTATAAAACTTCTTAGTAGCAACTTTTAATGAACTTAAAGTTGACGTTATCAATTTTTTTATTCGACGTTTCGTCTTTGGGCAGCCATCATCAACTTCATTATTTTAAATACGGTCCTGATTTTTTTGTCAAATTTTAGAACCCTTTTTTATCCTGAATTCAACAGTGTACTACACATTATGGTTAAATTAGGTTTTGAGTCTTTTTTGACCATTATTAAGAAATTTCTGTGATCTGACCTGTCTCCTAGAACATTTCATACATTGTTCCAAATTTTGTAATTTAATGAAGAAAATAATGAAGCATACTTAATCTTTTTAATTTCTTATTTTAATTATGGCTTGTAAATAAGAAAAATAATAAATTAATTACTGTTGAAAAACATTTGTTTTCCAAATGATTAGTAAGGATTAAAAACATCTAGAGTTGCCTTAATCCTCAAAAACATTTCTACAACAGCACCACAAGAATTTTACGAATGTGTAAGGTAATACTAGTGACAAGTACCTACTATCCATGTATGTTCTTTGTTCATTTATTTGTAGTGTATTGTTAATAGTAATTGGTTGGTTATATTAAATTGATGATTTATAAAAATGCATTTCAATACTTTAATGGAATTAAAAAATGAATGAACCTAAAATTTGTCAATAATGGTCAAAAAAGGACTCAAAACCTAATTTAACCATAATGTGTAGTACACTGTTGAATTCAAAATAAAAAGCACTTCTAAAATTTGACATAAAAAAATCAGGACCGTATTTAAAAAAATGAAGTTGAAGCCCTATGATGACACGTCGAATAAAAAAATTCATAACGTAATCTTTAAGTTCATTAAAAGTTTCTATAAAGAAGTTTTATTAGTGTTGCCCTACCTTTCATATTAACGCCAGAAAAAAATTAAATTAAAAATTCGAAAATTCAGTTTTTTCAAAATAACTCTAAAATGAAATAATCATCTAAAAAATTTCGGGACATCATTTTATTAGTTCTTTAATTAAGCAATTTTTTCCCATTTAACCAATTTTGTATTTCTAACTATAAACGAGATCCCCATACTGGCCCTTCTTATCTTGGACACCGCGTATATACATTTACCATTACAAGAAGTGCACTATATTTGTACGCCTCTGGTAAGAGAAATTGTAGGTTATGCCACAGGTACAAAGAAGAGCTTATTCAAAGCATCAAGAGCAGAAGCCGTGTTGTTATCAATGAGATCGGACAGAACCATTCCACGATTTTGTTGGTCACTCACCTCGCTTATTCCTGACAAGCTAACCAAATATAATATTCTTACGAGTTGTATAATTTCTACGAATTTATGATTTTACGTTCAATAAAGGACGGCAGGAAAATCGGTATTTGTAAATATTAATTTTAAAATGGTGGATATTAGTGCTTAATATTAAACAGTTTTCATCTTACTTTTCAAGAGGAGATTGACATTTTCGGCAATTTCTACTTTAATGACTTCCTAAATCCTGATTCATCTCTATCTCTTTGTGTGGCCAAAAATCTGCTTTTGCTACTTAATTTCGCCTCTAATTAGATAACTTGGCAAATATATATGTAATAAATGAAAAGTGGAACCCAAATAATTGAGATCACTATAAATAATAAGGTAAGCCTTATTTTGTTTATGGACAAATAAAGTTTAAGGTTACCTACATAACACTGACAGTTACAGTCTCTGTGCTTGTGAACCTTTGCAAAATTAACTCCCCAAAATTAGCACCTAAGCAAACCCGGGCAAACCTGAGCAAACCCGAGCAATTTTGTAAAATCATAATTGGCAAATAAAAAAAATATCAGTGAACAATTTTTGTAACAAAAATCATCACTCCTAAAAAAAGATTTACACTTATTGACGTAGGTAAATGGGACAGCCATCTTGCTCGTTTAGATGGTAATTTAAACCAACGCAACGTAGGCAAAAGTCTAAGAAATCGATATTTGCATTTCTATTTTGGTCACCTATCAATTCCTTCTGTAAAGTTTAATTAACTGAAATTAGTTATTTTTGAACCGATTTAAGTGCTCATAATACTTGTCAAATAAACACGCTTTATCAAATTGATTATTTAGCATAGTCCAAATTATATTATATATAGAGTGCAACAACGATAAAAAGTTGTAAATTTTAATTAAAAAATAGAAAAAGGACAGATGTATTTAGTAAGTATGAGGTTTTCTTATTCATTTTTACCAAGTATTCAATTTTCCGGATTAACCTTGTCGATTTAATTTTCTTAACAATCGCACATCCTGTTTCACAACACAATACTTACAGAATACTTGAAAACTTTATTGTTTAACTTTCGTATTTTTATTACACATCAGTTTTTCGTACCCGGCAATATTAACGTAAAATCTATAAATAGCTTAATAGCTCCAGAGCAGAAATAGATTTACGATTAATAAAATATAATTTATTATAACCCTCATGTGTGTATCAGACCCCTAAAGTAAAATGGGGCATTGTTCCCAAGGTGAGTTTGATTGGATTTAGAATAGATGAGGCTACAGTCAGTTGTGAATTTGAATCGCAGTTATGGCAGTTAGGGAAAAAACAACATTATTGCTAAACCCATGTATACTATACAAATTTTTTTTTTCAAACAATAGTGGTATACCTACATACATTCTTAAAGAATGAACCTACAACCTTAAAAAAAGGTTTTTTACAGTCGGATTAAGAGGTCAGAAGAAAATGGCTACCAAAATAATAAATTCGTTGTGGTGCCTTAATTAATTGGAGTAGTGTATTTGAATGGTTACCTTACAGCAAAAGAGAGTATAGGTATTACTGTCTTACTGTGATTAAATGCGTTATTTTCTATTATTTTTACTTTTTTTACACCGGACGAAAATAGTATTAAAATAATTCACTTCCGAGACAATCACCCAAATACTATTATTTTTTGTTACCATTGGGTTCAAGGTGAATTATTGCTTTTAAATTGCTTAAAAACAGTTTAGCTTACAGACTGCGATGCGATGAATGTTAGCTATTGCCAGATATAGAAACACAGTGGAAATAGATGGAATTATTTTGAAACAACTAAATGCAGATGAGTTTTTCTTAGTACTTTTAGACAGAATAAAATTATGCAATCTTAAAGAACATCATTTCAGCACATTCCCTTGACAGTAAAGAAATGGCGACCGCGGTCCATTCAAAGTATTAGTTTCCGACGACAGACGATAGAGTAGGTACGTGTCTGTCCCAAATTCCACCGGTTCGGCTCGGCTGCAATGCAACGCCAAGTTTGCATTTTTGCACCAGGTCAATGGAAACGATTGTCGTCGTTTCTCGGTACACTAAAGAATTTATGACTGAGTCAGCAGTTTCCGGAAAGGTGTTGCTCACGTTTTCAGTTTGGTTAAAAAAACAAAATAAAATGTCAAAAAAGTCGTTAAAACAAGGTACACTCTGTCCCACAAGAACGTTGGAATGATATCTCGAAGAGTAATAGCACAAAACAGTCGCGATTGTTATATTACTTAGGAGGGGGGTTGTACTACGTCGCGTCACAGTAAACATGTCAGTTCATGTTAGTGTGTTATCGCAATCGGACGTAATTGAAAATGAGTTCCGCATACGTGAACAGATTTGAAGCTGTGTTTCTCTACACCCATCCTAAAGGACCTAAAATGAGTTATTCAGCAGCTGCTCGTTATATAAAAAGTCGACCTAGGTTGTAAGGAAGTGGGTAAACCGATATAAAGCTGTGAAAAACGTCGATGACTTTCAGGAGAGAGGTAAAAAACGAGTAACGAGTAGTAGAGAGGACAAAACGATTTTAAATGTGTTTAAATCAAATCCTAATCTAACATTATGCCAGGCTCAAAAAATTCTTCATGAAAAAGGAATTAAAGTCAGTCTCATGACGATAAAAAGACGACTGGAAGAAAATTAGGTCTCATATCGAAGTGTTTTACGAAAACCATTGCTGACCGGAAAACACTTAAAATACGACTAAAATGGGTATGATATTCAAACACTAAAATGGCCTTCACAGTCACCTGATGCAAACCCTATCGAAAATGTCTGGAGTGTTGTCAAGCATTATCACAGAGGCAAGCGTGAAGCAATTAGGTTCTCAAATAAAAAAGTATGGCGATCTTTACCTGTGCAGTATGCACAAAACCTGGTGGAAAGCATGCCCAAACGTTGTGAGGCCATTTGTCGAAATGAAAGAGATTTTATTTTATATTAACCATAACGCGCTGTAATACATTAAATAATACTTAAACTTGTACGTGGTTTTCTTCAGTATGTTACTTATTTTCCTAGATATCATTCCAACGTTCTTGTGGGAAAGAGTGTATATTGTCATCTACCACATAAGATGTGCTTTTTTATAGATTTGCTTCCCTGTTGTTGCAGTGTGTAATTTGATAGTTTAGCATGCAAATTCTTTTGAATTTGTTTTACCTTAAGTATTACGTTGGGCATTTTGTGGGGTACAGACGTAGCGGTTGGAAGAGCAAAATTGGCAGGAGGGATTAGGGTGAAATTGGCAGCAAATTGTTTGGCAAATAGTTCAGCTTTCCCTTTAGAGGTGGAGATAATTTCGTTGTCAGAGGTCAGGGGAGGAAAAGTGCTTCTACAGAAGTTTTGACTAATGTTTTTGGCAAGTGACCATGATTTTCGGGTGTAGGATTTTGAAGATACCTTTTGTGAGCTTGGACTTTGTTGAGCCTGGCTTTATCACAGGCCTTGGAGAACCATGGCTTTTGATGGTGGAGTTTAGGTTTCTTGCGGGTATGTGGAATGAAACTTTCAATACCTGCTTGAATATCTGTGATATAGCAGCAAATTTCGGAGGGATCGGGTGTGAAAAAAAAAACAGGGTTCCAAAGGAAAGCAGAGAAGAAGTTTCGAAGACCATCGCAGTCGGCAGAATTGTAGTGCCAGATCGTGCGTTCTGGCATGATTTCAGCAAACTCGGGATGTATGGGACAAGAGACGGTAATAAGGCCATGATCTGAACGACCAAGGGGAGCGCATACAGATGTTAAGTAAGGCTCAGGATGGGTGGTAAGAAAAAGATATAATGGATTTGCATTATGGGTAGAAACGCGGGGAAAGTATGTTGGTTCTCTGATCAAATTGGTGAGCGAGTTGCTGATTGCGAAGTTTTCTGCTGCTCTGCCTTCTCGGTCGGTTTTTGGGGATCCTAGCCATTCCTTTGCTGTGGACATTGAAGTCGCCTAGGACGATAACTTCATCGGAGGGAAATTCAGAGATAAAATGGTCAACTTTTGCCGAGAGAAAGTCAAAGAAATTATTGTAGGAGTTGTTTGATGGGGAGCGGTAGATGCAACAGATAAATTTAGTAGAAGATTTAAAGGTAAGTTTTAGCCAGAGAATATCGGGCTTGCCTGATTCCAGGTGTTGGATCACGATGCATAGAATTCTACGCGATTTTGACACTAATGACAATGGCCATGTGATGGATCGTTTGTTTCGTTTGAGTAGTCATGTGACTTTGATACATAGGATAGAATTCTATGTGGCGTGATCCGGGGCCAGGTTCGGGAGTCTGGTGCAAGGATATAATATAATCGCATTATAGAAAAACCAAACAATAATCACATCGCCCGCACAGCGCGACCGGGGTCGCGGGCAAAAGCTAGCCGTAACTAAAACACATAAACATAACAAAAAACGGCAAATAAATAAGCGAATCGAAAATAATGTATGCGTTTGGCGCAATTTACCTGGATTGCGAAACAAACAAATACGAGCCCGCGTAATCAAAACAAAAATGAACTCATTAACCTCAATAGCGTGTCACCTTGCACCCGACTTCCGCCTGTGATCCGTGTAAAATTCGTGTAAAAGCCCGCCACGGTCATATAATCGGATTTACTTTACAATGCTAACATGAAGTAAATAAACTAGGTTTAAAAATAAATGTTGCCTTAATGAGTCAGTTTGTGTTAACAGTACATCGCAAATAGTTAAAGCGGTAGGTTACTGCCAATTGAAGATTAACCTTGGTTTTATAATATCAATACAAATAATATGTGCGCTTATTCAATCGAATTTGCAATGTTTAGAATCCTTTATATACATTCCTGGTGTTTCCAGATTAAATACTAGCCATAACGAACCATTATTTAGCGAGAGAAGACTATACATACATAGAGATGTTGGAAAACTTCTTACTCCCGGTTCCGGATGAAGTAAACTTGAAGGTGAGACAGTCACTTCGTTG
The DNA here is from genome assembly GCA_963971165.1 of Philopedon plagiatum. Lineage (NCBI taxonomy): Eukaryota > Metazoa > Arthropoda > Insecta > Coleoptera > Curculionidae > Philopedon > Philopedon plagiatum. The sequence continues at coordinate 152,492,034 of OZ020189.1, read as the reverse complement.
TCAACAGGACGGTCGCTCTGCACATAAAGCAATTCGAGGTAGGGAGTGGCGAGATAGGCATTTTTCTAACAAATGGATTGGACAGTTCGGTTAGATGGCCTACACGTTCCCCAGACATTACCCCACTAGTTTTTTTCTGTTCTGGGGACATCTCAACAAAAAGTTTATGTGAATGATCTTTACCATGATGAGAATCTTTCAAAACAGAGCATTACAGAAGCAATAATTGATATAAATGAGCATGCCATTCATCTAGTGTACGAAAAATGTAGGGCACTGACTGAAAAATGTGTAGCACTAGGAGGACAACATGTAGAGTAATGTTTCTTTGCATGTATTTTTCCGTTGTTCAATAAATTTTGAACTTTGGCTGAATTTGTATTGCTTTAATCATAAGTTAAAAAAATCAACTTTGAGATGCATTTAAATTGAATATCTCAGGTTTTATTGACATTAAAAATATATGTTTCCTTACATTTTTACTTTTCTTTAAAATAAGAGGCACTTTATTCTTGACTTATTTTCACTTTTACTCATTTGTTAACGACCATGTATGTTAATTCGAAATTTTGAATATGGCCATGTACTTTTCAGAATAAGCAAAACTTTATAAATAATGACTTTTTCTTCTAAAATGTAAAATAAGAATGTTTACAAGTATATAGTTAGGTCCATCCGGGGATACAACGTATATAAAATATCATGCTTCGACTGACTGACTGACTCTCTGATTCATGATCGTCGAGCCGAAACCGCTGAAGCTATAAATATGAAACTTGCTCAGTAGTTTTATTTTATAATGTAGAGACTCCCTATGAAGGGATTCTTCAAAATTCAACCCCTAAGGGGTCATAAGGGAGTTTAAAGTTTGAATGAAAAAATATTAAATGGTCGTGTTAACTCGAAACTTCGTAGAAGTATTCTAAAAAATAACGGCCAACGCTAGTCCGGTCTAATTTGACAACCAAAAGTTTTAAAATGACAACTGTAAGAATAAGACAACTAAGTTTTATACTTACTATGAATTTGTTTCTGAGTTTTTTCGCAAATTTATAAAGAAAAGGGCAATTTTAGTACGCGTACTTTCGACAATAATAGAACTAAATTCATTCTAGCAACCCGTTCCAAGATCAAAATCATTTGGAAACCAAGCAAAAGTTTTTAATAACGAATTATTAACAATGACAGGGCAAAAAATGTCAAAAATAACTGATCAACTATAAGATCTTAATTTAAACCAGTACTAAATCTTAAACCTTCTTAGTGAATCTGAACGTAAATGTTTAAACACATGTTTTACAGATTAAAAAAAATAAATTAACCCCTAAAGGGGTGAAATGGGGGGTTCAAAGTTTGTAATGGAGTAAAATTGTTATACCGCCGGCGAAGTCGCGGGCGCAAGCTAGTTCTTAAAAAATGATGTACCTACAATAAATGCCAAAAAATATTTTCGTTTCTTCATTGGCGTATTTACTTTATATTATAATATTCCAAATTTTTGGACAGATGTGTAGTTATGGTTTTTACTGAATAAATGTTGAAAAACTTAAAACCAAACAAACCCAGTCCTTAGATTAAAAGATTTATGAGTTATAAAGACTTTAAAGAAACAAAGTATCACTCAAACCTTTATAAAAACCAAAATAAGAATACAGACATTTTCACAAAGCGTGGTTGCCATGTGTCAATCGAAATAAATTCAGGATTAAATTTTTATAATCCCGGGATTTGCGGGACTGAAATATGCTCGGAATACTGGGATCTCGGGATTGGATGCCCTAATAGGTAGCTACCCCGGAACGCCTCGACCAATAAATTGAATTAAGAAAATTCTCTCGTTTTAGGTGGAATTCAGATTGTGACAACTTTTTCATAACAGTAGGTATGTATTTTACATATACGGGCTGTAATTTTTTTTGGTCATACACAGCTACCTATATATTGTACGATGGATTCCAAAAATCATTGAACCGATTTAATTTCCTTTTACAAAAGAAAGTTTATAACTAGGAATTAAATAATACCTTATGTACGAGTGAAGCTACGGGTAGCAGCTGGTCTTTTATAAACCGTTAAACTACGTATGTGTTTCAGACAAATGGAAATTTTACAATAACACGAAACTAATCGAAGTAATAGCTAATCAGCGATTTGAAAGTATTAATGATTTTATGAGTAACAGTGCAAACGTACTAACTAGAAAAACAAACTAAACAAATATTTCGCATACTTTTTCGAACAATAATCATTTCCTGCCGTTAAGTAACAATAAAAAATTCCGACCATTTAATAACCATATTAAACAATATTAAATTAGACACGGTACATTCACACGTTGTATAAACAGCACTGCTTGCTGGCTGAATTGAAATTTATTATTCCAGTTAATAATGGAGATATTGCATAGAAACCTAGTTTTACTCATTAGAGGAAATACTACTGTGATGTAAATACTTGTAAAGAATGTTTTTTTTTTCTATATAGGCACTGTCCCACTTGCCATAAGGGCAAGTGTCCCAGGGCGCCAGGGGTTGAAGGGCGTGCAAGGACAGAAAGTAACAGGTGAAGGTGAATTTGCGAAAAGGTCGATAGTTGGATTCTATGGCGATTCGATGGCGAATTTCAGTGTTGTAGGATTATTGAAAAATCAATAAAAATGGCATTTAGTGCGTAACTCATCCAATGAAATATCCCTGCACTTAAAGTGGAACGTTCCTAAAATCTTATTCATGTATACTTCAAGCCGAAATCGGTCCAGGACCCTTCAATTTTGCAACAAAAACTGGCATTTTAGCGAAATTCTGACACATCATATCTTAATAATTTCCAGTAAATAAACTGCAATTCTTTGTTTCCATGGCAATCTTGAAAAATTCGAAAATTTTCAAATTTTGCCTGTCCCCGATGCAAATAAATCTATTTATTTATAACTTTAACGAAAACAATAAGCGATTTAAATTAGTGGGAGGTATTCTTAGATATTTCTTATAAACGTGCTATTACCGTAACCTTTCAGGCCACTCAGTCTTAGTCGAAGTACTCGTCTGGCTCGTGTGTTTTAAGTTATTCCCCTGATCTAGCACCTAGCGATTATCGTCTATTTCCCGAGCTAGGGTGCAATATCAAGACCGAAATGACGCCCCTTATATCCAAACTAAAGAATGTCATTTATCAATTTGTCATTTATCAACTCCGCATTACCTCCGCAACGCCTATATGCCCATAAATTAAAATACTGTAAGATTTACTTCTGGAATCGGTTGCGTCCGAAATAGGTGTTGATCTTTTCGATTTTCGACTTCGTCGAAGTTTGCAAAGACTAGCGGAAAACGCTCGGCTATATAAATGATACGCTATTCCAGTTATCAGTAATATTTTATTTTTGCTTATGAGGGTAGTGTTGCACGAAATTTTAAATCATGACAAGTCGGGGTAGAAAGGATTTATTGTTTGACAACATTTTATAAAAAAAGAAAGTGGTTGGCGAACTAGAGTACAGAGCAGTGTGTAAAAAGTGTGGTAAAGAGATACAAGGTT